>JAAWXA010000017.1:8176441-8457580 GCA_038090715.1 Florisuga fusca | reverse complement strand
TGGGGGAGTGACCAGAGGATTAGCTGGAGTGAAGTTTTCCGGGCCCGCGGAAGCGGCGGTGGGGGGAAAGGGGCACTCTGAGTCGGGCGGGGGATGCGTAGGGCAGGGGAGAAGGGGATGGAGAAAGGGCAGAAGCAGGGGATGCGCAGGGCACGGCTGGATTGGGGTTGGGAAGCGCTGGGCGAGAGATGGGCAGGGCGCGGCCGAGCAGGGGAAGGGAAGGGCATGGACAGAATTCTCTCTCTGGGTTCCCCTCTGTGCCTTTCCATCCCACCATCTGCTCCTCTTGCTGCCACCGTGCCAGTCTGAGCGTGGATCGGGGGCGCGGGGATCGCAGGCAACGAGCAGTTTGCTGCCCGGGGTTAGTGCTGGCGTGGTGGGACCACGGATGGAGGAGAATCTCTCAGTGCAGGGCATTGAGCAAACAGGTAACGGAGATCAGCCTGCATAGAGTGCAGGCAATGTAAAATTAGGAAATAAGTAGGACAGGACTGAAGGGCATGGCCTGACAAGGTGAGAGGGAGGCATTGGCGTCAGCCAGGAGTTCACTGTGTCCTAGGAATTATGCTCCAACGTCTGGAGCAAAAGTCACGTGCTGTATGGGATGCATTTCATGTCTGCATGTGGGATGATGCTGCAGCAGGTTGTCTTTGTTGTGCTAACAGCTCTGCAAACGTTGGCTGCTGTACCCTGGGTGGATGCTGGGGTGGGATCAAAGCTTCGGTGGGCTTTGTTGCATGGATTTCACTGTTACTCATTGAATTACTCTAGCGTGCAGTCAACTTTGACCTTGGCTTTGATGGAAGGTTAGTCAATGGGTTATGCAGAAAGTGCACTACAAGTTCAGTGAATAATCACTGTTAGTTCTCCACTGACAGATTAAATGGCTTGTGCTGTTAAATTAATTGAGGGTTTGAAACAATTCTAAAAAGAGTTTGCTTGTAAATTTGCTGGGGTTCTTAGCTGAAAAAGCCTTAGGAATAATCCAGTCTAGTTTCCTAGTGCCGTGCCTATTGCTTCCTACGTGCAGTTGTTCAGGGATCCTTATGGGTTACCATGTGATTTGTCTTCCCTCTTCCATCAACAGAACATAGAGACAAATGCTTTGTACAAATTGATGGAACCTCTCATTAAAAATGAAATTGTTTTTCTAGGACCTGAAGAGCATTGGTATCCTATGGGCAAATGTTTTACTTGGTGCCAGTGCAAGGTGCCTTCTGTCAGAGAGGGGATGGTGGACCTACAGATGAAAATAAAACTTTTACAGCAACCCAAAGGGTCCATCAGAATCCAGCATCCATCAGCAGCTGCTTTCTTCCTGATCTGTCTCTAGAGTTTCACTGTCCACTCTGTCCCTGCCGACTCTCCCTGACAGGCAGATCCTCCAGAGCTGCTGTGGTGCTTAGTGTGTTTGCAGCCAAGTGCTGGAGGAGGGTGAGGGCAAGTGTCTCTGATTCCTAGGTCTTGGCAGAGTTTCCTGCTTTTGACAGTTAAGCAGCAGGGGATAAATCCCAGCACTTCTGTGTCATTAGAAAGAGCTGTAAGACACTGCAGTGTTCAGGGAGCAGGGAGGGAGATGGTGTAAACTTGTAGAATTGTCTCAGAAGGCACTTTGGATGCCCTCGGTGATAAAGGATGAGGTTTGTGCTCCTCAGGTTGCTTTAAGGGAAAGGTGGTTCCTCTCCATCCACCAGACCATCTTCCTTAAACGGAAGAGTTATCTATGTCAAGAGGGTAGAGAGGGCACTGTGGGAAACGATGATGGGGAGTGATGGAGAGGGCAAGGCCAAAAAGCTGTAGTTTCTAAGTCTGGTCCCAAAGCAAAGAACAGCCTCAGTGCTCATGAAGTGGGCAGCAGCAGTGTAAGTGCATCCCCTGCCCATCTGCCACCTTCTTACCATGGGCAGAGTAGGGGAGAGCAAAGGCCACAGCATCAGGTGTGCTGTCAGGCTGCAGTTCCAGCTCTGCCTCTCCCTGGGACAGTGCTGAGCTTTCCAGTGCCCCTGGGAGGAAGGGGGTGGTGGATGAGTATGTGAGAAGCAAGGACTGGTGCTCGGTAAGTGGATGGAGCAGGCTCACAGTGTGTGGCACAGTGTGCCCTGGGGCTTTCTGGCAGTCTGAAGGGGGCTGGAGTCACACCAGTGACCTTGCTTTGCAGAATCCCATCCCCTCCCTGCAGCTTGGGCACAGCAGGGAGTGTTAAGTCCGTAAGAGCAAGCCAATACTTTAATACTCCTCAAGACTGTGAGGACACCCTGGCTGTCCCTTGGTGATCCTGTCAGCTACCTTTGCTGGCTGCTTGCTTTGGGGTAATCGTAACTGAGACCACAGGGATCTGTGATGGTGAGTGTGGATGAAGTGAAGGGGTGGGTTAAAGCCACAAGAGGAGTGGGCTCTCAGGAATAAGGGTTGTGGTGTGTGAGGCACTTTAAAATGCATTGATTGAGCTCAGCATTTTGGGCATTCAAGTCACTTCCTCAAGACAAGGAACTGTCTGGAGTGAAAAGCTGTTTGTAGTCGGTGAATGAAATACTAGCAAATAAAAACATCCCGGTGACAAAAGCATTTGGTGTTGTGGAAGTGGTTAGCTTGTATGGAGCCATAATTTGTGTGTTAAAGGAGATTCATCTCCAGCCAAGAGATCTGTGCTGCTATGTGTCCAGCCTGAGCAAGTGTGATGTCTGCTATGATGCAGCTTTGAAAGTTGCAGGTGCAGTGAAGCTCATGGCATGATGTTTCTGTTCCTGATATTCTGTTTGTCTAGTGCAGGAGAGTATTGACATTTTTCTTTAGTGCTCAAAGCTGGAGTGAAGTTGGTGGGAGTTTTGTCAGTGACTTCTGCCAGAGCTTTGCTCTTTTGAGTTTGTGAAAGAGGAATGTTGGGTGCAGTGGGGGTCAGACATCATCAGAAAAGGGATGCTGTCCCATTCCAAGGTGTCCTGGGGTACCTGTGTTCCAGTCATTGCCCTTTGGACCAGCTGCTAGGGTGCAGTTAGTGCTATTCCCGACGTGGTATCAGTGAAGCTGTAATTCTGAGCTGGAGCAGCGTAAGTAAGTGCATGTGATGGGGAGTTCAGAGGCTCCCTGTGGATTTGGGATCAAGTGCAGCTTTCACTTGGAGCTCCTTTGTTTCCTCTTAACTGCACTGGTGTTCTCAGCACCACTGCTGTTCTTCTGGCCTGGCATCACAATTGCAGACAAACTGTTTACACAGGTCTGAGCCAGGAGAAACAGTTTAGTGGGAATCCCTTTAAAGCCCATACCCCTGTGGAGGGGAGCAGGAGCTCTGGGGGTGCTGGAGGCAGACAGGGTGGGTGGGAACACGGGTGCTCTCTGCCTGCTTTTCTTTTCAAAGCTGTAAGGCAGCTTGTATCAATTTCAGCTTTGAGTGGTCCTTGATGTGTGCCACTTGATCATAGCACAGCGGAAAGAGTTTTGGCAGACAAACAAGGTCACTTTAAATAAACAGACAAATTTAGCAAAAGCATAAAGTTGGCAGGTGGGATAAATGACATGCTAAAAGATGGAGGGAAATTACAAGATTTGGTCAGAGAGGAGCAGTCAAAGCCTAAGTGTGATAATTAAAAACATTCTTAACTAAGACATTACCTGCAGCATCTTAACTGTGGAACACCAAAGGTAAAATACTGTGTTAGAAGTGTAATTTCTGAGCCAGAGTACTAATAAAACCTGGAAGAGACATCTAGGCTAGACCTCAAGGACAGCAACCAGGGACCCAAATTTGACAGTTGGCTCAGACCTTCGGTGCAATCTCCCTCCTCCCTTCCTCTCTGCATTCAGGATGTTGCTGAGTATTAATGGGAAAGTCACGTGGCAGGGCAGGAGAAACCTGCACTGAGGTGCTGGCCAACACAGGACCTGGACAGCTGCAGGAGCATGACAAGATTAATTCCTGCCAGGAGGGTGTACATGTGTGGTCTGGTGTTTGGTCCCCTGGTCTGACAGAGGAGCCCATATACTCCTTAACTCCATCTGTGCTTTCTTCCCAGAAGTGTTGTGAGGCATTGTAGAGTTGAGCAGTTCATATGTGCATGTGAATGAGGTCTGTATCTTGGATCTTGTTGCACTGCCAGGAAAATAGCAAAAGACCTTCTGTCTCAGGATCCAAGTCAGCTGCATATGGTCACTTGTTCCCCTGTGTGCATGTGAGGCCAGGGCTCAGCCTCCCCTCTCTCTTTGGGAGCGATGTGCTCAGTACCTGATGGGCTCCCACAAGGAGAGGGCTGTGTCTCAAGCCAGTTGCACATTTCCCAAAGGTGCCGTTCACTGTGTTGTGACAGAGAAATAAAATGCGTGGGAGACATGAGATCAGAGGAACAAGCACTTGACAAAACCCTGGCAATCTATTTTCCCACAGTGCTGCCAAAACTAGTCATCTGGTGGCAATTTTAAGTCTCCTACAGTTGCTCTGATTTTCTTCAGATCATTTCTATACAGACTAACTGAAGATATGTTAACTTCTTCACCTGAGAGAGTTACAAAGGATGCAAACCCAGAGCATCTTATCTGAAAAGGAGGAGCTGCAAAGGCTTTGCCCATGTTGAGTGTCAGCCAAGCCAGTGGTGCATCCCCAGTGTCAGGTGGTGACAGGCAGGCACCATCAGAGCTCTCAGGCACACATCTGCATGGGCAGGAACTTCCAGCAATTGCAGTGTGGGAGAACCACTGCTTGCAAACAGCTACATTGGTTCTTGCCATACAGAGGTATTCAAACCGAGTGTCTGCTCCTCTGTGTTTCTTTGTGCTTTTCAGATTTGCTCCCTGAAACCTCACTGTGAGATGGCAGGCAACGTGCAAAGAGAATGATTTCGTTTGATCCTGGATGGGCTGGGCTTGCATGGGTGGCTCAGTTTCAGTCAGATGCAAAATAGGAGATGAAAAGCTCCTTAACTTTGATATTAAGAAGGTTTTGACTAGAGGCAAAAAGGCATTTTGTTATTTCTGTGGTTTATTTCAGCTTAAGATATATTATTAGTGTCAGTGTCTACTCATGTAGAGAAAATCAGCTTTCTGCATTGAATCCTCTTTTAATAAGCTAAATTCACTTTGATCAGTGTGATGTCTGTTTATATGCAGCATTTGTAGTGATCTTGGTGCTCTGGAGAGACACAGAATATATGCATTTTCTCCCTCAGATGTAGTCAGTACACTGTGTTTGCATGATTTAAAGAGACCTGTATGAGACATGGGAGGAAGTTCTGCCCCTGCGTCAGTGGGAGTTTTGCTGTGGTTCAGCCAGGGCAAGTTTTGCCTGATGTGGCAGGATGCCTCCAGCATCTGCCACCCTGGTTTGCTTCTGTGACTTCTGTGAAAGTGCTTATGGAGAGATTATTGCTCACAGGGGCTTATTCAAGAAAACACTTAAACGCATTCTTAAAATTAATCACATGCCTTCATGAATTTGGGCTCGTGCTGTAAGGGACTGAATTTAGCTCAGTGCTGGCTGAGTGCTGTGGCATGGCAGCCTATGCTATGCCCATGGCTTGGTTTGCTCTTGCCTGAGCCCACAGTGGTGGGGCAGTGGGCAAAGGGCATCATTTTAGGGAGAAGAGCAAGGTCCCAAGTACCCTGTGCAGCTACCTGGGGCAGCTTAGCAAATCTCTGGCATCTCTCTTGTCAATACCCAGTCCAGAAGAGATGAGACAATACCTTGCTCACCAGCGCCCTGAGGAATTAGTGCTATAGGATGAGCTGTAGTCAATACATTAATTTCTTGAGGTTTTTGGAGGTTACCACAAGCTTTTAATGAGCACTGAATGCCTAAGGCATCATTTAAATACGTTGTCCTGCCCACTAGAGAAAAGCTCTAGGAAAAGAACAAAGCATCCAGCCCTTACACACATGTGCATATACTTCTTACCACATTTTGCTAGCTGTGTGCCCAGGGTTTTAGCACTTGCTGGAATGGTTTGTTCTGTGCCAGTGACAGCATTGGGAAAATGCTGGTGTCCTTGCACTGACAGCATCTGCACAGACCTGCCACCATCAGTGCAGTGGAACTCCTGGAACAGATGGTTGTTGGTGTCTGCAGATAATGCCAGCAATGCGGATGGGGATTTGGTGCACTGAAAATCAGGTGAGGGGATGACTCTCCAGCTTTGTTTCAGCCATTTGTGATATCTGGAGATACTTGCAGAGATTTCCTCCCCAGGGCCATTTGAGCCTGGACTGCCTGCTGTAGTGCGTATTGCAGCGTCCTTTTATACATGCAGCTTGGTGGCTCTTACAGTGTTTCACTGAGCCCTTTGCACATTGATTTATTATCTCTAATGATCCAAAATTACACAAAGCTTTTGACATTTCTGTGGCTTGAGAATGTCACAGTCACACTCAGCAGCTGAACAGCAACCAGGCTTCAGAAATGCATGGGCTTTAGCTTCCCTGGTTAATTGGCTTCCTCACTCCTGTCCAAGAAAGAAAACTGTGGTTTCATATGCCTTTGTGGCCACTGCTGTCATCTCAGAAATACTGAAATATGTTTCCCTGCCACCATCTCCCTCCATCTCTTTCATTGCCTTAAAAGTTACAAATCAAAGCTCTCCCTTGCTGGCTCCTTTTTCCTTCAGTACATCCCTGACTTAGCTTTTCTCTGCCTCCTGCTGCTTCTCTAATGGGGTCAGGTCTGCTTGTTCCTGACCCCTTTCTCACCCCTCTCCTTTCTTGCTGAAATACATTTTTTTTTCCTCTCCCTTATTAATATCTCCTGCCACAGGGCTGTCCCTGGGGAGCAGGTGCAGCTGTAAGGACACCCTGCCTCTCAGTCCAGGGGTCTTCCAACTCCATCATCCTGCTCCATGGCTCCATGCTGGTTGACATCCCCACTGCAGCCTGGCCCCTCTATTCCCAGAGTGGGGACTCAGCACAGGTGGAGCCAGAAAGATGGATGTTTCCCCCGTGCAGTGACAGGACCTGCTCATGTCAAAGTGCTGTGCTTTGCTCTCTGTAGCATCCATGTATATAACTGCATTTTGGCAGTGGTCATTGGGCTGTGGGTTGGAGCTGCCCCGCAGTGTCTGTGGGTAGAGCAGGGCACATTTCCTGGCAGGTCTGGAGGAGCTCAGGTTGGCACCTGGCCCCATGCCTGCCAGGGCTCTGCCAAGCCCATGGCTCTGCAGCTCAGCCCTTGGGGACAAAGAATTAGCTGGACAGGGGGACATGAGAGAAGTGCTGTGCCTGCTGGAAAAGGTGTGGAGGAGCACAGAAAGACCAGAGGCTTGGCAGGAGCTGGGTTTATCACAGGAGCAGGTAGGAAGGGCAGTCAGGAGAGGAGAAAAGAAGTCAGGAGAGGAGAAAAGAGCCACCATCACTTGATGGTGATGGTGCTGGCTGGGGTGGTCTGGACAGCTGCCAACAGACAGATGCTTTCCATGACTGTGTGAGGGTCCAGGAAAGCTGCATGGACCTTAGAGAGGTTTCCCTCGAAGTTCTGCCTTTTCCTCTGTCTGGGGAGCCCTAAGCACTCCCTTGATCCATTGCATAATGCTGGAGAACGTATGGATGTCAATCTGCAGCAAACTTCGAGGTGCTTCTGCCAACAACAGCATTTCACCTGCAGGAGGGTTGAAGTGTTGTAAGAGCTGGTCAGCTGCAGAGCCCATCCACAGACCCTTCAGCATTTCCTGGGGAGTTCAATTTAGCAGCTCCTGCAGCCTCCTGTGCCTGCATCCATTGCCTGTAAGACTGAGCATAGATGAAGGCTGAGACAAGCGACATCCTGGGTTGGTTAAACCACGACTGACATCTCTGGAGGTGACTTCATTCTGGGCATGTTTGCTGTATTGCTAAGGCAACCCAGAACTGGCTTGTGAGTTCCTGCTCCCTGGAGATGCTGTGGGCCTGGGCAAGTGTCTTCAACATTGCGTGGCCCCCTTCATGCCCCAGTGATACCCTGGAGAGTTTTGCCTGCTTGCCTTCAGGGAGTGGCTGTGCACTTGGCTTGGCCCTGTGGACAAGTGGTTTCTTTAGTGAAAAACAAGAGTTTTTAAGAGCAGGCAGGAAAGGGAGGAGTTCTGCTTATGTGCAATTAATTGGTTTAAGATGTTCTGAAGCTGGCTATTCTGGAACTGTATGCTAAATATAAAACTGATACTACATAAATAAATTATGAAATACCAGTGACATCTGAAAAGCACTTTGGGATGCTCTAGTTAAGAACTTACATAAATAACATGTATCACTGTCATTGTAATTACTATTTTCCTTTTTTAGCATGCCTGTGCTTACAGAATGTTTTGAGAAGTCATATCTAATGGAAATTCAGCTGGCCCATAGAAACTAAACATACTTTTGCCAGTTTCTATTAACGCTATTGTTTTCAGAGGAAGAAGTTAAAGCAGTGCTATGTTTTTGTATCTTTCATGCTCTGCAGCAGATGCTCAGCTTCAGCTGGATGCAGATGCATCTCTGCTGACATAGAGCTATGCTGGTCCCTCCTTCTGCTCCTCATGCAGAAGGGCTGGATTTGAGCCAGGATGTACCCGTGCAGGCAGGGACATGAGGGACTTCAGGTGTAGTGTCTGGAGACTGGAAAAGCCCTGGCAGCTTGTATTGAGCTGTCACTGGTGTCTCTCATGCAGAAGCACTCAGTGATCCTAATGAAGGGCAGGGCACAGGGGACAAGGGTACTGAAAGTAATCTCAAGTGCTTGCCCTAATTCACTACCCTGTGCAGGAGCAGTGCTGGATCCCCAAATGTGTGCTTATGTCAGAGGTGGACCAAGCTCTCCGTTCCCACTCACTTCTGACTGTGCTGTTCTTAGTGATTCTGCACTTGTTCAGAGCACTGGTTTCAGAGGTGATGTGAGGTGAAGTGCAGGTGGCTGGAGCAACCTGGGCTGTGAGCTCTCATTGCTACAGTGCAGTGCAGCTTCTTTCTGACTGCTGGTTTGAGTGATTGATCCACTTCTAAATAAGTGGAAGAGCCATATGCTGATTATTCTGACTTCCTGGAATTCCTAAGCCAGTTTGAAGATGTTTCAAGGCCTGAAATATTTGTATTTGCCAGGCCTAAGCAAGCCTCTCCAAGCTGGTGTGTTGCACTGATGCTGTGCCACTCTCAGAGAAGTGACAATAATTGCAAACACTTGCTTTGTCACTGAGGAATTGGGCATTACATTGAAAAAGGAGAAAACCAGATTACAAAATACCCAGAACCTGGTCTGTCTTCTGTGGTGCTCAGATGAGGTTCTGCTGCCTCCCGGGGCACTGAGAGAACTTTTGCACAGGACTTGAGCAGGGCGGAGGGAAGAGCAGGAGAGGGGAAGGTCTTTGCTTTGTGCTTTTGGGTGGAAAGCCTGAGTCATTTCCACTGCAACGGTACCAGAACTGTGTTCCTGTCCTCCCCTTGCCTGTCACATGGCTTTTTACTTCTCAGAGAGCTCCTGTTAGATGCAGCCATCTCCATTTAATGCAGACTAGAGGGAAAGAGGTGTACAGCAGCCTTGTGCTGTTTGCACAGTGTTTCAGAGCTGGAGTGTGGCACAGGCTGGCACATCACTCCTGTATGGAGATGGGAATGTGGGGACTCTCACCAAGACCCCTGGAAATGATGCTCTTGCAGGTGTGTCTCCTGTCCAGCTGCTGAGCTCTCCATTGCCCATTTCTGGGTGTAAAGAGACAGGCAGTCCTGTGGCTTGCTGTGGGGGTGCTGGAGAAGGGAGTGTCTGCTTGCCTGGACTGCAGCTGGGAAGACATTTGTTTTCCAGGGTATAGGATGTGTACTGCAGGGGGAAAAGGAGGTGCTGGGGTACTCTGCCAAAGGAATCATAACAAGTGCCCTGGGAGCCCACACTGCCTGAGGGAGGATCTGTTTGCTGCTGGGAGAAGAGAGCCCTCTGAGGGCTGGCATGCCCTATGGCCATGTGCTGCTATCTGCTCCTGTGTGTTATCCCCTGCAAGCCTGTGTCCTGGGTCCTCTTTCTGCTCTGGGTCACTGAGCACCCATGTGCTGTGAGCATCCACACAAAGCAATGCTGCCAGCTTCATGCTAGGATGCAGGATTTGGGTGAGCAGGGAAGGGGTGCAGGATGGGACACCCTTCAGCAGGCAGTGTCCACTGGGCAGGATGGTCACCTTGGAGTGACACCTGGCAGTGTCACCTTGGAGCTCTCCAGACTGGTGCGTTTTGGAAGGCTGCATGGCTCTGAACCATGGTGGCACCTGACCTCTCCATCAAATCCCTTCTCCTCACCTCATCCTTCCTTTCTTCCTGGTTGCCCCATGGTGCTCTGTAGCACACACCCTCTTCACCATCCCTCTTGGTCATCCTGCCCCCATCTTGCACCTTTTGCAGTATCTCAGTGTATCTTAGTGACAGCCCCAGTCTTCCCAAAAGCCCTCCTTCCCATGGAGTCACTTCCCATGGCAGTGGCTCTGTGCTCACCTGCCTTCATCTCAGCCACATCCTCAGGTGAACAAAAGTCATATCCCCCATCCCACCCAGCCCTGCACCACCTCTGACCAGCCCCTGACACTCTTTTCTCTCCCCACTTCCCCTACTCCTTCTTGGGAGATTTTCCTCACTTGGCATTTCACAAAATGCTCAATGTATTTGTGTGTCCATCTTCCAGCCTGTCTCTCTCCTCTGTCCCAGGCAACAGAGTTTCCCCACGGCTTCAACCTTAGTGTTTCTGAGCCTTCAGCACAGCCAGGATTCCAGTCTGGGCATTCCTCTCATGCTCTTAATCTTCCTTCTCTCTGACCAGCGTAAAAATAGTTTTGGCCTGCTCTACCCAGCATTATTGACTATTTTTTCGTGGTTTTATTGTGGCTGATGTCTGTGCATCTCCCCCTGGGCCCTGCTCTTAGGTCCAGCTGAGTGCTGGTTCCACAGCAGGCTTCTGTGCACAAGCTTGCCATCAACCCGGGAGAGATGATGCTTCATTGCCTCCCTTCTGATTTCCTCCCAAAAATGTGGCTTTGCTGAGACGCCCACAAACCTCTTGGCAGCAGCAAGGCAGTCGTGTTGTGACTGCTGCCATGTGTGCTGGCTCACGCTGTCTCCCAGTTTTCTCTTCCCCCCCCCCAGTTCTGATTCCATCTCTTCCCTCTCTCCTGTTTTCTCCCTCTCTCCTCACTCCCATTTGAATGCAGAGTCTTTGGGGTACAGACTTTTTTTCTCCCAGGGGAAATGGTAGATTCTCCCACTTTGGAAAGGTTTAAATCTCAGCTCAACAGGGTGCTGAGACATCTTGCATAACCAGTGATATTAGAAGGGCTGACCCAGATGATCCCTGAGGTCCCTTCCAACCTGACATTCTGTGATTCTGTCATGCTGGCTTTGCAAAGGGTTATGGCAGTTCCAGACACTGGATTGCTGAGCTCAGGATTTCTCACTTTTCATTGGTCTTTCTTATGCCCAAGTTCCTGGAATGATGAATTATGTTTGAATCTCAGCTTTTTAAAAAATGAAGCTGCATACCCCACCCTGCAAACTCGAGTTAGAGCATGGAAAGGGGATCAGATGGCAGTGCAGGAACTGGAGGCAGAAAAAGTAAGGAATCATTAATATGCTATTAAAACAAAACAAAACAAAACAAAAACAACAAAAAGCTCTTAAAGACTCCAGAATTTGGGAGAGCCCTGACCAAAGATTTTTGAATTTCAGTATTTGGAAAATCTTTTCTGTGGATAGAAATTCCTTAGATAGAAATTCCTTGGTTCCATGTGCCCATGTGCGTTGCCAAGTGAATTTTCTCAGTTCCCATTTAAATTCTCCTATGTACAGTCAAGTTGCTTGAGCAAAATAAAAAAAATGAATTCTCTATGCAGCCTTCAAGGTATCCTTGCATTTCCAGATTGCTCATTGCAGTGGGAAGCGATCCCTTGCTCCCCTGGGCTGTTGCCAGTCTCAAAAGTTATGTGATCATGACTGGTATGTCCAAAGGGTAGTTTATGCTTCCTTTTTCCACCCTTTAGCTTTTAATCAATTCCCCAGATTGACCCTGCCTCCAATTTAATGTGTATTTCAACTACTTGGTCCTTTGGGTTTTGTTTTAAAATGTGGTTTTGCCGGGCTTTCCACATGAGTGCACTCCAGGTTTGCAACTGCTGAGGCAGTAGAGAGGCTGTAAAAATTCTCGCTGAATTTTGAGAAACAGTCGAAACAGACCAAAACAACACATTTATTTTTACATGTGGGCCATGCTATTTCCTCTTCTCTCTTCAGCTACTCTAAAGAACCATCGCTTGTAATACTTGGATCACTCATCTCTCTGGTTGCTTTGTGTGGATGAGTGCTGAGTGTGGATGCATGCACTAAGGAGAGCTTCTCTGTGGAGGAAGAAAACCCCAGGTCCTGGATGTTGGCAAACCCAGGGGTTTTTTTCTGTGGAAGGCACAGAGGAAGTGTTGCAGGACCTGCTGTGCCAGGCGGAAATGTGTGTATGGGTGTGTGTGTGTGGCCCTTAGCACCCAGAGAAGCCAAAGCCAAGCAGAGTGCAGCTCTAGGGCAGGGCTGTGGGTTGCTGGGTTTGGCTTCTGCCACGCAAGGGGCAGCACCATGGGGCTCGTGTTAGTGCAAAGGGATGAGCAAAATGATTGGTTAAAGTGGAGCCAAACCAGAGAGGTTTGCTGTGTTCTTCTCTGGATATTGTTTTAAATGAGAGCCAGCCTGAAAGGACTGATAACACAAAAGCTTTCCTTTGGCTGCTGTTTTAAAAAAGTCCTCGAATGAAACGTTGTTCCTTCACTTTCTGTACGTTCACATCAGTTGGATTGTACTTGTCATCCTGTGAGAAAAGAATCACAGAAAAACATTCATAACATAATAAAAACCTTGGCATTTTTGTGTTATATACAGATGCAGAACACCAGAAGACAGGTGGGCACTGGTTTTCAGGCAGTGAAAGTTTAAAACAGAAATTATCTTTTCTGCACTTCCCCACATGAATTATCTCCAGCTGTCATTGTGGGTCTTTGTTTATGAAGCAAAAATAAGGATTCTTTTTAAGCTTTACAAATGGATGCAGAAAGGTGACAACTTAATCTGACTTCTTAAGATTCCCCCCTCTTGGTTAATGGGTAAACCTTTTCCTTCAGACTCTGTCTGGTGGTTTCTGTCTAGTGGGGGGTTGTGCTTAGAGTAGCAGAGGGCTGGAGGATGAGCAGGACACTGGAGGATGAGAACCTTTATTTAGGGTTTTCCTTGTGCCAGGCTCTTTGTGCTTGCCCTTGGCCAAAGAGCCTTGCGTTGGTGTTTGTGGGCATGTTTCTGTTGAAGTAATTTCATTGAATTTCCTGTTAAAATGCCAGCCAACTTGCTTGCTGGTGGAGTCAGTACTCTAACAGATAGGCTGTTGTTTTGCCTGTCCCTTTGTCCAGGCAGAGCCTCATGACCCAGCCTGGATGCAGGCTTGAGCACAGCTCTGCATGGCTGCGTGCTCAGGGAAGCAACTGGCTTGGGGCAGAAGCAGAGGGACAGAGAGAGCAATGTGTGTTTTTTGGGAATAGGTTGGTGTTCGAGGCTTGAAACAGTGGTGGGGGTTTTTGGGGTTGGTTTTTTTTGAGAGGTGAATGGGCTCGTCTGGGATGGTGCACTGCCCACTTGTTGACGTTTGGTTTAAATTGTGTTTGTGTGGTTTTCCACTATGAGGTCTTTCCCAGAGGATTTGATTTTGGTCCCAGTGCAGGGGGCTGCAGTGCTTTGGGCTAGGAGCTGCTGATAGGTATGCTCAGGGTGCTGCAACACAGGGGCCAAGGGAGAAAACAGCTCACCCCAACCTACCCACATGGCTGGTGCACAAGAGGTCAGAGGAACCTGAGGAGCATCACAGAGCACCCATCTGCCTGCCCAGGGTGCATAGCTGCTGCTGCATGTGTGCTCTGGCAGCACTTTCCTGCAGAAATGGGTTGGGTTTGGTTCTGGACTGGCAGCATTTCTTTGTACTTGGATATTGGCTTTCACTGTGGGGGACTTCGTGGTTTCTAAGACTCTAATTGCTTTAGTGTAATAGTTTTTTCTCTGCTTTCATAATGACTTTGGTGGGTGCCATCTGCTGTTGTGACAGTGCTGAGCAGCACGAGGTCGAGCCCTGAGTGCTTTTTGTGCATGAGGTCTGTATTTTTTCAGAAAAGCTAAGAACTTTGAAATCTAATTTTCAGGGGTTAAGGCTTTACCTCCAGACTTGTTGGTTCAGTAGACTCTAGAGTGGGCCAGCGGGTGAAAAATACTTGTGTTGGCTTCCTTCTTTCTCTACAGGTCTGTTTGCAGAGGCAGCATCATGCCTGACCTCACTGGGCAGCCAGGACAGTTTGGGATGGACAGAGGAGTCTGTGTTTCCTCAGTGGCAGGCAGGGGACAGGCCACAACCTTACATGAGCAGCTGCTTTGCTTGCAAACAGCTTGACCTACATCTTTTGGCTTCACTTTAGAGCCATTGTTATGGCTCCTGTCATGTCCTGTGGCAGCCTGGCTGTGTTGTGCTGGGTGTGAGCATCTGCAGGCACAGTGCTGAGGGTGATGGAGGGCTGCAGTTTGCTGAAACAGGAAAATCACACAGCTTGGGTCAGGAGAGCTCTAGGGACTGTACTTCTAACCACTCCAGAGGAGAAATGCCTGCCTGTGGGTGCTTCAAAGACCATCTGGGTGACAGCCCTCTGCAGCCCTGCCACCCCACATCCCTCCCCTCCTGGAGCTCCCTGGGTCATTGGCTGCATGTCCCAGAACTCAGCTTGCCCTCATGGGATGCAGATCACAGCACCAGACTGCACAACATATTTTGTCCAATATCACTAGATCAAGAAGAGTGGAAGGTCTGTGGTGATTTACTTTAAGGAGCTTTTTCAGTGCTGTGCAGGTTTTGAAGAGTCTCATGAGAGGGTATGGGAACCCTTTGCAGTCACAGCATGTTAGGGGTTGGAAGGGACCTGTGGAAATCATCTAGTTCAACTCCCTGGTCAGAGCAGGATCACCTGGAACAGGTTGCACAGGATGGCATCCAGATGGGTTTTGAATGTCTCCAGAGATGGAGACTCCACCGTCTCTCTGGCCAGCCTGGTCCAGCACTCTGCCACCCTCAAAGTAAAGAAGTTCCTCCTCATTTTTAGATGGACCTTTCTATGTTCAAGTTTGTGCTCTTTACCTCTTGTTCTGTCACTGGGCATCACTGCAAAAAGACTGACCCCAGACTCCTGACACCAACTCTGTATGTATCTCAAAGTGTTGATAAGATTCCCTCCTCCATCTTCCCCAGAATAAAAAGACCCAAGTCCCTCAGCCTCTTCTCAAAAGAAGAATCTGATCCCCTAATCATCTTTGTAGCCCTTTGCTGTACCCTCTCCAGCAGGTCCCTGTCCTTTGGGAACTGAGGAGCCCAGAAGTGGACACAGGACTCCAGACAGGGCCTCACCAGGGCAGTCCTTACTCTTTAACTGTCATCAAATACCACGGGGGTCACTGCCAGGACTTTGTCTTGCTGGTCATCAGAGATGCCAAAGATAGACAAGAAATATTAGAAATAGTATCAAAAACTTTTTAAAAAGAACAGCTTTAGAAACAGAACCCCAGTATCAGGATCATGTTGCAAAATAGAAAAGAACTGAAAATATTGTGTAATAAATAGGGAGGCCTAAGTTCTGGGTACCCAAAGCCACTATTTAATGCCGTAGTAATTTGAAAGGCTCTTAGAGACAATCTGATTTACTGGTATAGCTGCTGTCAGGGCAAGGTGAGAGAGGGAGCTGGTGCAAGCCATGCTTGGGCTCATGGCACTGCTCTAACCAGCTCACACTGCTGAGTTTTGCTGGGATTGCTGCCATGATTAGCAGCTAGAAAAGCAAATTGGGAAGTTGGCAGAGAGCTGTATACCTTGTCTGTTGGGTCCTGCCTGGTCTCACAGGGTGGGCAAGCTTTGGAGTTGCCTGGCCCCAGACCTGCAAATGGGACAGCAGCTTGTGAATGTCCTGTTAATTCACACTAATTTGCAAAGCTTGGCAGATTTTCAGAGCACATAGTGTTATCCTGAAATAGGACCAGTGTTTCAGATGCTTAACCAAATTCAATTAACACAGTTAAAGTCCTTGCACGAGGCTGAGAGAAGATGGTTCCTATTCACCATCTACCTATTGGGGTTTTGGGACACCTGTTTCTCAGGTGCTGTCTTCATTTGTTTGGTGAGACTCCTGTGCAGCTCAGGTCCTGATGATGCTTCCAGGATCCAGGATGCTTCATGTGCAGTGGGGCTGATGGCATCTGCCACCCCTCAAATTCACTGGGGAGCAGCAGCACCCGGGCAGGCTGGCACCCAGCATGAGCTGTCTGCTTGGTTCTCCCACTGATGATCCAGTGGGCTTCTCCTGTGATGGCTGCAGTCCTTCAGCAGGTGTAACATGGCACAAAAGCTTGTGAGGTTTCTTCCAGGACAGTGTGAACAGTGAAGCAAAGTTTCCTGAGAGCGATTAAGTGGGAACTGCTTTGGGTATCTGAGATAACCCGTGCTGGATTGTGGCAGCATGGAAAAGAAACACTTTGAATGCAAAACAGTCTGGGACAGGCTTCTCAGCCAAGAATAAGAGCTTCTTGCCATACCAGAAGCATGGCAGAGCAGGTGTTCTGCAAAAGGCTGTGCAGAAATTACTCTGTCCAGAGGTCTGCACCAGACCCAGGTGTCACTTGCATCAGTAAAGAACTTAATTGCATGTATGCTCTGTGCTGTCCTCCATTAGAGAGGTGCTGGGATGTTGTTCTGCTGCTGGAATGCAGTCCTAGGAAATTATATGAAAGGTACCTGCCTTGCATTTCTGAACTGCTGTGGGGAAAAGCTCTCATCTCAGTTTATTTGCTTTCTGCAAGTATTAAAAGCTCACGTGTTGTGCACTTGGAGCAGAGAAATGGCTTCTGCTGCTTGGTGGGGCTGGTCCTTTGGAGTTGACAGAAGCCAGAGGCAAGCTGAAGCCTTCAGTGCTCCAGCCCAATGGACCATCCAGGTCTACTACTGACCCTGTTTGGTTTTTTTTTAATTCTTTTTTTTTTTTTTTTTAATCAAGTACCAGAGTATGGCTGAAAGTCCTCAGTTTGCTTTTAGTGTAGAGTTTAATTTTCAAAACTGCATTGCTAAGTGCCTGGCTCTTGCTTATGAAATCTGAAGTGTAGGGCTGGGCAGCTGGGATTACATTTTCCTACTTCAGAGGTTTGTATTTTCCTCTCATACTGTTTTCTGGGCTTGTAACACAACTGCAGTTGTCAACGTAATGGTGTTTTCCTGATAGTTTTTACTCACGACTCCAGGGATTTTGAAGAAGTTCTTGCTTCCCAGAAATGTAAATGTGAGCAAAACCAGGCTCCAGATTTTTCCAGCTTTCAGCTGTGTCTGAGGTGTGATTTATGGGGAAGGTTTTCCTGCCTTTCCAGAGGGATGCAGCTCTTCCTTCCACAAGATTGCGGCTCTGGAGGTCAGAGCATCTGGCTTGCTCTCCTCTCCCAGCAGCACATTTCTAGAGAGATCACAGCTCCCATCAGCTCCTGTAGCAAAACCACCTTTGAGGTTGAGTGGATCCAGTGTAGGAGCCGTATTTTTTTTGAGCTGTATGGATGAGCTGCTCGTACATAAAGACACTGAAGCTTGCAGCTGTTAAAGCTGTGGCCTGTCTGGGAGGATTTTTTGCTCCATTAAGAAATTAGAGACTGTGCTTTGACAAGAGCAGCACAGTGCTTTGTTTGTTTCTTCCTGTAGCTTATTATCGGGCACAAATAACTTAACCCCTCATTTCCCTCTCTGTAAAATGTGCACATCAGTGGTTACCTACATCACATGAGTACCAGGTTGCTGAATTAACAAGCAGTTCATTAGTAATACAATTTGAAAATATCAGGCTAAATTAAGCACAAGATGTAAGTTACTGGTTATTTTATCTATTTTATATATATATAACTTTTATTATCTTCTATTTTTCCTGCAGGAAAAAACCAAAGTGGTTGAACCCTTGGACTATGAGAACGTGATCCTTCAACGCAAAGTTCAGATCTACAGTGATCCTCTCCGGGACCTGCTGATATTTCCAATTGAAGATGTATCTGTGAGTCTGTGCAGGCTGATTCTCTTGTTTGAGGCTCTCTCAACTCCACTCCTGTTTATTTACCATAGAAAATTTCCACTGTTAATGCCATGTTGATTTTGGCTGTGTTACATAAACCAGAAATGACTTTCTGGTGCCCACCATGTTTGTTTATAGCAAGTATCAAGCCCTAAAGACCAGTTTACACTGAAACCATGTTCTTCCTTTCCCTGCAGATCTCAGTCATTTGTCGGCAGAGAAGAACTGTCCAGTCTACAGTGCCAGAAGATGCTCTAAAGAAAGCTCAGAGTCTCTTTGTCAAAGAGGTAAGGGCTGAAGTCCAAGCAACACCTGCCTTCAGCTATTCCTCCTTTAGGGAAGATGTTCTGCTGTAGCTCCTGGTCTGTGAGGCTGCAGATGACTTAGGTTTTCCTGTGTGTGAAGTACCAGCCAGTGGCAGACTGACCATGTGAGAGAGTTCTCACACATGCCTCTTGTATGGTGCTTCTTTCCAGTGGTTATTGTATGCAGCAGACAAGGTGTGTGGCTTTGCATCACCTGCCTGAGCTGCACGGTGTCGAGTGTGCAGCAGGGTGGGCTACACAACCCCCCTGGAGCATCCCCAGTGCTACAGGTTTGTTCTGTAAAGTGCCATTGCCCTGGACCATTCCCTCCAAGTGCAGTGAAAATATATGCCAAGCAATAGTCAATGTCAAGTTAGAGTTAGGACATTTCTAAGGGCAGAAAATTGGTACTTTGTGGAAAACAGTCCCCTCCCAGATCACTTCTCCCTTTTTAAAGCCTTGGAGCGATGTAAATCCAAAATGAGCAGCTGTGTGGCAGACCAGATGCTGTGTGATTTTTGTCTGTGTGCTGAAAAGGTTCCTTATGAAATTCTGTATTTCAATACAAAACAAGTGAAGCAGCTTGTTCAGACCTTTTCCACTTGAGCTTACCTCACCCAGCAGTCTGTAACCTTCCAGACTTGTGCAGGGTTTTGTTTTGGTTGGTGTAGCTTTCAAAGAGCCATATTGTTTTCCTTTCAGTGCATTAAAACCTACAGCTCAGACTGGCATGTGGTAAACTACAAGTATGAGGAATACTCAGGAGACTTTCGGATGTTGCCATGGTAAGTGTTGTGCTCCCTTGGAATACTAATGCACAGTCACAGGACTGGGGTTTGGTCAGGCATAGGAAAAACAGTCTGCCCTTTTTCCTGAGGCCCGTCCCACCAGAAGCATCCCCTCTAGATGTATGTTGCACTGAAGTTTAGAGAGCCAGAGTTTAATTTTATCATGCTGTTGTCACTCAGCTGTGTCAGGGAAATGCTGACAATCCTGCCAGTGTGGGTCATCAGTTCACATGCTGTCCACCAGTGTGCAAACAGCCCCCCCCATCTAGGATGAGGATGGATTGCAGTCTGAGCAGAATAAATAGTGTTGGCAATGGCTGCTCATCCCAAACTGGGAGCCTTGTTGTTCCCCTCCTATTCTCTACATGCTAGACGTGGTGTTCCCACAACAAGCAGATCTTCTCTGTGCCCCATCACTGAGATGTAGTTTTACAGGTTCAATCTGGTGGTGTATATTGGTGATGATGCTGGAGATTTACGTGCTCTGAAATGCTAGGCTGTGCCAGTGATTCCAGTCCCAAAGCTAACTGGGTTTTTCAGACAGGGATATACATCTCAGATTGCTGCTGGATTTTCATTTACTCACTGGTGGTACCTGCTCTGCTCTTTCACTCCCTGCTCCATGCATGTCTGGACCACTGTTCAGGCTGCTTGTACGGGCAGCATGATAAATGCTTTTTCTCATTAATCGTCCAAAATGGAGTCTGTTCTGAGGATATTGCAGGGAAATGAAGCAGCAGTGGGGCAACACTGTTGATCAAGTAGTATTAGAGTCTGTGAATAATCTTGCAGTCTGATCTTGCTACTTTTTTAGCACCATGGTAGGTAAATTGGCCTGCGGCATCTCTGTGTTGCATAAATGCAAGTCAGCAGAAACTCTGCGGAATCAGATGGCTGACGTGGAGAAAGCTAATTACCTACTCATTGTGCTTAGTTTCCATGGAATGGACTCAGAAGTTAGCTTTCTCCAGATGTAAGGGGGCTGTAGGTCTCCAGCATCAGCTGGATACAGCACCAGCTGCTGGCTTGGAGGACTCTTGTTTCCCAGTCATTAAAAATGAAAATGTGTTGTGATTTCAGCAAATCCTTTAGGCCAGACAAGATTCCAAGCCATGTGTTTGAAATTGATGAAGACTTTGAAAAAGATGAGGTAAGGAGTTTATTTGTAATTTTTTTTTACATGTTCTGCTCTAAGATCTGTTACAAAGCAGATTTCACAAGGCAAAGTCATAAATCACTTCCCAGGAATGGCCTTCTGCTGAGATGCTTTGTACTGTGAAGATGGGACCAAAACAGAGACAGTGCCTTATTGCAAAGTATGACAAAATAATCTCCTGGAGCCAAGACTCTCCTAAATTACATGCAAGATTAGCCATAATATTTCTCATTGCTTTTTCACTTTAAATGCTGCAACAGCAGAAAAGAAAAAAGGAAGCCAATTACTAAGTGAAAATCTTTGTGTCCAGAACTGAAAGTGAACAATTTGGTTTTCAACTACACCATGGTATTGGGATCCTTCTCTTAAAATGTTTCATGCTCTGTCCCATAACCTGCAATTCTGAATCTGTCATTTCTCCCCAGCAAATTCACAGTGTGTCAGTCCCACTCTGTATACACTGCACAAATGTCAAGAGCAATTTGTCTCCTCTGTGAGTTGGTTTGTTTGTGCTCACCTGGCTGCAGGGAAGATTTAAAGCCGTGGAGGTGAAAACCCACCCTGAGGGTGGCTGAGCTGGAGGCAATTGGGATGTCTCAAACCTGGTGCTCATTTTGGATGATGCAGATGCCATGTTTCCCTTTGCATCTTGCATTAGCTGCAGAAGGGAGGGGCAGCATATTTCTATCTCAAGTACCATATGAAGCCCAATTCACAGACGTGAAATTAAGCAGTTTAGAATTTAGCACAGCTGTTTAAAATCCACATGGTACCAGGATGCTGCTGCTGGGGAACTTACAGTGGAAAAGGGAAGTTTCTTTCTTGCAGAGCCAAAGCTTTGAAGGGCCTGTTTTATACACATTGACTTGGGCTGCTACATCTTTAATACCAACTAATTTGGTCTGGAGATTGAACTGTGCAGTGTGTTATCAGCATGCCCCTGAAAAAGGCAAAAGAACAAAAACATGCTATCAAAATTTGATGGAGACCTTTATTCTTCAGGTCACTGTGCCAAATACTCAAACAAGTGAAGTTACTGAGGTTGGTTGTGGAAGACTGTTCCAAGTGCTTTGGCAGATGTTTTGGCATTTGTCTATTTTGATATGGCCATATCTAAAGGATTCTGTTACAGCTTCCTGATGGATCTTTTACATTAGGATTATGTCATGGAAATTCAAGTATAAGAAATCTCTTGATGGGAAAAAAAAGTGAACCATTATAAAGGAGAGATCATGGGTTGTTTTAACTGAGGAAATAAAGCATTAGACAATTTATTTTGTCATTTTAAGTTTGACAGGATAAGGGTGAAAGCCTGCTATTTGGGATGCAGGAGATGATAAAAACCAGTCCCTTTATAGCTTGTCTGCAGACAGTGCAGGTCTACTTCCACTGCTGAGTCACTGGAAATCCCAGGGTGAGATTTTCTCTCTGTCTGGGATCTCATTTCACTCCCTCCCCAGTGGAGGTCACAGATAAGTGGGTATGGAGGAGTATTCTCCCTTTCTGGAACCACAGGACAGGAACAAAGATGGAAACCCCAGCTGGAATGCCAAGAACAGACTGGTTGAATCACTTGAAAATTTTTGCTTTAATAAATATGAAGCCACTCAGTTACACTTCAGCTATTGGTGTTTGGTGGGTTTTGCCTAAATTTAAAATGGAGAATGGATTTCTACAAAAGGAAATGACAAAGTAAGTGTGGGTTTCTGCATTTTGCAACTTTCTGAATAGACCAGTTGGAACATTTCCTTCTGCCTCAGGTTTTTGAAATACTGCCCAAGAACCAACGTGCATTTCATCATTGCAAAATGTGCAGATGTCTGTGTAGATGAAATCTGTCTTGTTTAAAGGTGATCCAAACTAGCCTCTTGTGCCTCTGTCTGGGAAACAGAAAACACTGAAGTTTTTTGTGATTACACTGTACATGTAATTGTACATGTTACACATACATTTTACCTGTTACTGTATTGCTGTAGTTAAAACTGTATGGCATTCCCATGTGGACATATCCTTTGTGTCCAAGGGGAATTTTGCACGGGAGGCTGTTCACTGGATCTGAGTGATCTGAGAGGACAAGGGGCAGTGGTTTAAAACTTGAAGAGTGGATATTTATATTAGATATTAGGAGGAAATTCTTTACTATGAGGGTGGTGAGACACTGGAACAGGTTGCCTTGGGAAGTTTTAGATGCCCCCTTGCTGGAAGTGTTCAAGGATGGGGTCTTGAGCAACCTGATCTAGTGGGAGGTGTCCCTGCCCATGGCAGGGGGGTTGGAACTAGCTGATCTTTAAGGTCCCCTCCAACCCAAGCCATTCTATATGATCCTCTTTTTCTGATATTTTGCTGTCTTACAGGATTCCTCATCTCTGTGCTCCCAGAAGGGTGGTGTGATAAAGCAAGGCTGGCTGCACAAAGCAAATGTAAATAGCACGATCACTGTTACTATGAAGGTGAGTTTGATCCAGTATCCCAAAGTGGACAGGAAAACCCAGCCTGGTAACAGCTGTTGACCCTTTCCACCTTCAAATGTAAGACTAATGCACTTCAAATCATGACAGGCGAGATGAACAAAAAGGCTGTGTTCTATTAAATCTATATTAGACCTCATCTATTAAAAATTGTTTTCTGAATAAGCAGCTGGGGCCCAGAACAGGAAAGCGATTTAAATAACTGAAACAGCTGCCCTGCAAAGATAATTTTCTGAATTGATAGTTTCCTTGCTGCTAGGAAATATGTATGGATGCCAGCTCTGAACTGAAATTACAAGTCTTCATTCTAAAAGCAGGGATGATATCACTGAGGAGATGGAGCAATACTGACCTAGAAGCAACAGCTGCATTGCCTCCTATTCTCTGCCATACATAATCCAGCATGACATTGCTTAGATTTTGAAATGGGAGGTTTTTAATATCTCCACTCCAGGTTTTTGCTGGGGTAATAAGCCTTTCTGTTGTTCCACCACACAGCTGCCTTGTCACAGCACAGATAGAATATTAGGGAGTTGTGCTGAACTGTGCAGCTGAAGGGTTGCAGGGAGGCTGCACTATAAGTATAGTAGTATTTCTCAAAAAGCTCAGTTGTTCTCAGACTCAATTCAATGAGTTATGCTTGCATCAGAAGTGGAACAGGATGGCTCACAGGTCTAATGTCAATCAAGTTTTAATATGAGTAGTCATGAGATTTAAGGTGATGGACAGAACTGGTTTTTCTGATCATCTGCTTTTCTGAGCAACAAGATTGAAGCCATTTCTGCTCCTCTATCTTTTGGAGGAGGTATCATACATCCTTAAATCAGTTACTTAGGTCTGTTCTTGACTGAGCCTCCTGTGGTACTGTCAGCCCTCAGCACTTCAGACTCACCTTTCAGAGATGTTATATGCACCACTCTAGCTTCAGTTCAACTAAGATCCACAGAGTCTCTCTTGAAACTCAGATACCAAAATACTGAAAACCAGTAACCATTTTATAAGCTGGTCCTAATCACTTTGATGTCTTACAAAACACCTCCTAAGGCATATGTGAGAAATCTGAGGAACTGAACATCTTCAGGCTCAGCACTGCTTTGAGAGGCTGCCAGGCTATTGCAGAAGCAGATGCACCCATCTTTTGGGTGCTGGTTCTTTAATTGTTGTGACGTGCAGAGCTGTGGCACCTCACACTGTTGCTAAGCATGTGCAGAGTGTGTTTTGTGGAGCCAACCCATGAGCCATGGCAGGCTACAGCTGCCAATCTTTTCACTGCAAAAAACTTCCCTTGTTTGGTCCGGCTCTTTTGCTACTTCTTTTTCAGTGTTTCTAAATGCTGCATTACAACCATGTTGTCAGGATTTTCTTTCTTTCCTCTCTGCCCAAATGGACTTTGTCAATTCCCTAGCAATCCCCCTGAAATTGCTGGGCTCACCAACAGCATTTGTAGACTGGTCAGAGGGGATTTTTCTCTGCTTCTAGGTTGATAGTATTCCTTTCAAATGGTCGTAGTCTTCTGACAGCTACTTCTTATAGCAGTTCTTATAAGAGAGGAAGATCATAGGAACAGTGTTTGCTGACTGTGTCTGCATTCCCTTTTGAACAGAGTTCTGAGGTGGAAATGGTTTAGCGTGAAATCCCACACCCACAAGGGATATCAGCCCTTTAATATCTAGAGAGAGATCTGTCATGGGTTTTTGTAGCATCTACTGCCAAAGTTTTGAGACTGATTCAGCAAGGTGCTAAGGTGGCTTAACTCTTAGCATACAGAATCACAGAATGTGTTTGGTTGGAAGAGACCTTCAGGATCATCCAGTCCAACCTTTGACCAACACTGTAAGTTCACCACTCAGCCGTGTCCCTAAGGACCAGGTCCACACGCCATTTAAATTCCTTCAGGGCTGGTGACTCCACCACTGGCCTGGGCAGGCCATTCCAATGCCTGACAACCCCTTCAGAGGAAAAAATGTTTCCTAATATCCATCCTCCCCTGGCATAGCTTGCATGCTTTTTTTCTGGTCCTGTCACATGCCACTAAGGAAAAGAGGCTCCCTCCTCACTCCGTCCTCCCTTGAGGTAGTTGAGAGCACTGAGGTCTCCTCTCAGCCTCTCCTTCTCCAGACTAAACACCCCCAGCTCCCTCAGCTGCTCCTCACAGGACTTGTGCTCCAGGCCCTTAATGAGCCTCCTTGCTCTTCTCTGGACACACTCCAGCACTTCTGTGTCCTTCTTAGAGTGAGTGCCCAAAACTGAACGCAATATTTACCAGTGCTGAGTACAGGGGGGATGGTCACTGCTGTATTTTTGCAGGCCATGGAGTTCCTAATAGAAGCCAGGATGCCATTTGGCTTCTTGGCCACCTCTGCACTCTGCTGACTCATATTTACTCAACTATCAATCAACCAATACCCCCAAGTCCCTTTCCAACTTGCTGCTTTCTAACCCCACATCCCCAGGTCTGTAGCTTACCATGGGGTTGTTGTGACCCATGTGCAGGACCTGGCACTTGGCCTTATTGAACTACATACAATTAACCTTGGCCCATTAATCCAATCTGTCTAGATCCTGCTGTAAGGTTTCCCTACCTAGATTTCTGTGTATTTTTATGCTTTATTAACTAAAGGCTTAGATAAATCTCTATAAAACTTAAAGCTCAACAACCCTTGAAGTATCTTTACAACTGACTCTTCATCTAAATGATGCCAGAGTTTACCTTTCAGAGGGTTTAGGTTACCCTTTGGAGCCCAATGCTCCTTCCAGTGTTGTGCAAGTAAGCAAGTGGTTTTATTGAACATTTGCCAGTGTCAGTAATGATGGGGGTGGGGACTTACTAGTAGTTTCCCATCTGGGATGAAAAAGCTGTGTTTATTCATAGATCTTCCAGATAAATAGAAATACTCCCTGTGCCACTTGGTTGGCTTCCTTAGTGATTCTCCTAACACAGATATCCAGCAACTGAAAAGCACCCTGCTCCTTACTGACCTGACGGTATATGGTGCTACCATCATTGCTGCCAAAATGTTCTCCTAAATTATAGTCCAGTGCTTGTTGGCAGACACACAAAGGAAGATGTTCTGAGATAATAGATAGCTGTGGTTTTTTTTTTTTTTTTTTTTCAATGCACAGTCTTCACAAATGTTGATAGCTCAGACACAGGAACATTTCTCCCAAGCTTACTGCTTTCTGACTTGATAATTGAACACTGAAAGTTCATGGTAACAGGTTGGTGTTACCAAAAAAACAACACACAACACAAAAATACAAGCAGTTAAATGGATTACAGTGTCCCTCGGCTTGCTTTTGAGTGCTAGGAGTTTCCACATGTCTGTTCCAAATTCTTGTGGAGAATGGCTTTGTAATTCTGACTGAGGACTTTATCAAAAAGGCTCTGGAAATACCTGCTCTAGGAATCTTCAAGCAGTGTGCTGATCTAAATTTATTGTGCAGTGTAACTTTGAAATTAATGAGTCTGGAACCAGCTGAGAGACAGCTGGAAGCGTGGGGCTTTTTTATATATGGGCAAACCTATAATAACAACAAGGACATGAAAATTAAAGAAGTTGACAAAATCTCTCTTTACAAAAAAAAGTCATACCCAAAGGGGTGAATGTGCAACACCAGGATCAACAGTTTTTCTTCTTAGGGTATTTTCTTAATAGCAGGAGACCAGATACTGAAACTGAGACTGGTTTGTGATCTGCAACAGCGTGAATGCTTGTGCTAGCAAGACTTTGTTCTTTTGCAGGTATTCAAGAGGAGGTATTTCTACCTGTCACAACTCACAGATGGCTCCTATATTCTTAATTCCTACAAAGATGAGAAAATTTCAAAAGAATCCAAAGGCTGTATTTTCTTGGATGCTTGCAATGATGTTGTTCAGGTAGGTGTGCTTCCTGCATGGCCATACTTGAGCTTACACGTTGCTAGATCCAAGACAGATACACTCTACCAAGGTCTGTGTCATCAAGGAGTGAAGGCATGAGTTTACAAACTAACCCAGAGCTGGTTTGCCCTGTCAGCCAATCTGATTAAAAGGCAGGCAAGGAGTTTTGTGAGTGCCATACTTTGGGCCAGGAAGACAGCAAGTGGAAGAACTGCTGTCAGAGTAAAATGGAAGCATTTCATCATTACTTCATCTGCTGTATCTCTGCACTGTCCATCTCTTTTATCTGATTATTGTAGGTCAGACAATCAACATCCCAAAGGATAAAGCCAGTAAGTAATTGGTGTGACTTGGTCTTGGGCACCTTCCTCCTCTGTTTGCTGCTCACAGCAGCTGTTTGTTTCTTAAGTTACTTCCCAAGATGTCCATTCAAACATACAGCCCTTTGGGACTTAGGACCTGCAAAGGGTTTATAATGTTTTAGGAACAGGTATTTGTTCAGGGCTTAAACCTGATTTTGCTTTGTTATGCCAAGTGAAGCAGAGCAGTGGATTGCTGCTGTGCCTCTGCTGTTGCTGTCTCTGCAGAAGCTTCCAGCACCAAGTGTTGTGGAACTGGTGCAAGTGCAGCTTGAGTTCTCTGGTGGTTTCCTTCAGCATGGATGAGTCAGAGCTGTGGGCTTCATGTGTCTTTCTGAACCCTATAAAAGCAGCAGTGTACATGCCTTGGTGATGCACAGGTTGTACTTCCCAAGTTGCACCAGATTTGCCTTGGCTTCTCATTGGAAAGTGTTGTTTAAAGCCAGCAGAACTCAGGAAAATTCCATTGAACCATTTGCCTTTAAGGCAGCACTTAGATGCCTCTAAGTGTCCTGGAGTGCAGCATTACTTACAGTGTCAGAGAAATGCAGTTCCTGGTTTCCCTGGGTAAATCTCAAAGGTATATTGATGTAAGGAGGTTGTTTCTGTTCCTCAGTGCAGTGGCTGTGAGTCAGTATGGTGTTCTTTCACCCTCAGAGTAGTTGGCAGCTATGGAGCTGTGTACTGCTTGATTACAGTGATTACTGCAGGAGAGATGCTGTGTCAAGGGAGAGGCTTGCCTGGTTATGTGATTTTTTTTTCCCTATAATGTTATTCCAGTTCAGGACCCTCATGGCAGACACTGTGCTGAGTCATTGAGGAAAATGTAATGGAAATCTTGCTCTTTCTCTTTTGTTCAGTGTCCTAAAATGCGCCGTTATGCATTTGAACTCAAGACAATAGACAAGTACAGTCACTATCTGGCAGCTGAAACAGAGCAGGAGATGGAAGAGTGGCTGGTAACTCTGAGAAAGATCATACAGAGCAATACTGAGAGTTTGGTGCAAGAAAAGAAAGATACTGTGGAATCTGTGCAAGGTCAGTTTATAAATAAACACCTGCCTTCTCCCTGCTCCAGCAGGATGCAAGCAATGTGCCTGAAGTGACTATATATATAATATGCATATACACACTCATATACACTTTATATATGTGTGTGTATATATATGCATACACACATATGTATATACTTTTCTTTTTGGATTAATATCAAGAATTCTGGCTGACATATGATATCATGCAAAAGGGCTGAGTATTATGTTGACAATAGTCTGAGGAATAAAAGTGGAGGGAAACATGACCCATCCCCATGGAAAAAATTCAAGACTCCTGGAAAATTGGCTCTATGCTGAAGTTGTCCTTTGGAAAAACCTAGCAGGCTGTAACAGTACACTCTGGTACTAGTAATATATGGAAAAATATTACTCCCAAAGGGTGGAAAAATCTCCATAAACTCTGCTATTGTAAGCAAATATTGCAGGATGCTTTCTGCCATGGTGGTGCTTTTGCAGTTGTTTTGAACATCTGTTTTTTGTGTCCCTGCAGATGATGAATCAAGCACGCAGGGAAAATCAGAGAATATCCTGGAGAGCCTGGAGAGAAGCATGCATCCAGAACTGATGAAGGTACCATGGGTCACTCCCAAACCATAGCTAGTTCTCTCCACCATGTCTATAAAGGGAGTTTTCCACACTCTGTGTCTTCAGCTCTGGGGGAGCTGGCCAGGATGCTGCAAGTGATGGTGGGGTCCCTGTTATCTTGTCTGCATGTGTCATGGATGGAGCTGCATGGTCTGAGGCTGCTTGCTCTTACCAAATGTGGGATCCCTAAGGAAGAACCAGAGCAAACAAAGGGACATTGGGGTCAGTACTGCTCAGCCCTGCTCAGCAAGGGTGACTGTCCTGGCTTTGAGAACAGTTGGCCAGTTAAATGGCAGCTGCCTCCTGTATGATCCAGAATGTGGCTGCCTGCTTCTGTCTGCTCTCTCATTTGGCAGGATGTCATAGTTTAACCTCATCTGACAAGTAAGCACCACACAGATACTGACTTCCCCACAGGGGGATGGGGGCAGAGAATTGGAAGGGTAAAGTGAAAAAAACTAGTGGGTTGAGATAAGAACAGTGTAATAATTGAAATAAAATATTAACAGTAATAATAATAAATTGTAATAAAAAGGAGAACGACAACTTATCAAATATATCTGCCCTGTCTCATGAGGGCAAGAGCTCACTGGTAACACAGCAGCAGCATCTAAGCATATTGCATCATTAGGCTGGTTGTGTAATTTAGAGGTGATCTGTTTACAGAGATTTGCTTTTGTGGGACAGATTTACTCCTGCAAAATTCTTCCCTAAGTCTCCTAAATTTAACTTTTAGGTTGGATATTAGGAACAAATTATTCACTGAGTGTGTTACCAGGTCCTGGAACAGGCCACCCAGGGAACTGGTTCAATCACTGTCCCTGGAAGTGTTTTAAAGACACATAGGTGTGGTGCTTAGAGGTGTGGAATACTGGTGAACCTGACAGTTATGACAAGTCTATGGTTAGACTTGATGATCTTAAAGGTCTTTTCTGACCTAAGTGAGCCTATGATTCTAAAGAGAAAGAAATAAAACCCAAACAAGTGATGGCAAATGAAAACAATTGTGCTGAGCACTAGTCCCCCTGACAGCCTTTCCCCTGTTTTTGTTGCTAAGCATGACATGATATGGTGTGGAATATCCCTTTGTTCAGATGGGGTCAGCTGTCCCAGCTGTGTCCTCTCCTGACTTCTTGGGCACCCCCAGCCTGCTTGCTGGTGGGGTGCTGTACGAAGCAGAAAAGTCCTTGATGCTGTGTAAGCACTGCTCAGCAGAAATGAAAAAATCTCTGGTTTATCAGTGCTGTTTCCAGATGAAACCCAAAGCATAGACCATACCAGCTACTATGAAGAAACCAACACACAGAGCCACATCACTTGACTGTCATTACACCACGTTCCTGACTACAGCAGAGAAGCCTTGCAACAGCTCATCTGTCACAAAGCAAAACCAAAAAAATTATTTTGTTTTGCTTCCTTTCTTTCCAAATAATGAATATTTGCCTCTGCATGGGCAGGCAGTAATTGCAGTGCTTTCCTTTATCCTAGTACGGAAGAGAAACAGATCAGCTGAACAAACTAAGCAGAAATGATGGAAGACAAAACCTCTTTTCTTTTGACCCAGAAGTCCAGGTAAATATCCCCATGTTTGCAAATTTGAGGTTTATTATCTGTGCCTTGTATTCCCTGTTCCCTTGCCATGGGCACAGCATTCTCCTGCAGACAGGATGTTTTTCAGTGGCCTGGAGAACAGAAATGTGCAGCCCATGGCCCTGTCAGTGGGAGCTGAAAAAGATGTCACAGCTTAGGTAACACCTCAAACAAAGGGAAGACTCACAGCAGCCCCACAGGTGGCCTTCCTCCAGCTTTGCTGGCTTTAGTGTGATGCATCTTGATGTTGTTGGATTTCAAACCCATCATCTGGGCCCCTGGAAGTTTCTTATGGTTGCAGAGGCAGTAAAAGCAGTATTGCAAGGAAACCCATAATGCTGCATAGGCTCAGCATGTCTGGAGCAGGGAACAGTGATGGACATGGCAGGGGTTTACAGGGAGAGTCTCAGTCTTCAGGAAGTTTTCAAGTATAGGGGATGTACAGAAAAAACGTCCCAGCCTGCTCTCATTCACTGGTGTAAGGGTTCATTGACTCTTGGCTTGTTTTCTTCTCTGCTTTGACATCTTTGCTGAGCTCTCTGCCAAGGTGCAGGAATGGGATTTCAGTGGAATGAGCTGCATTTGCTAACACAGTTTTAGAGAATTTTTCCAAGTTATTTCATAGTTTCTGGTTCTGCTGGCATGCTTTGACTTGTTCACACAGGTGAAGAAGAACAAGGAAATATAATGAGTCTTTAAAAGGTTCAGTTGTACAAAGTGAGCCTTTCTCTTGACACTTTTTAAGGTCTTTAAAAGGAAGAAGATAACCATCCAGAAGGTTGGTTTGGTGTGTTTTTTTTAAGAGAAGCTTTGAGAAGTTTTCCATATTCTATTTAGATAACAAATGTGAGGCATCTAAGTTATTGTTTCTAACTTACCTTCCATGGTTAGGTTGAATTCACTGCCTCTCTACACAGAGCTCTTAATTCTGCTGTGGGTCAATCAGATTTGCTATTACATGGGGCATTCCAAATCACTGTCCCAGTCAATGTTGGTGTGTCTGTGAATGCTTGGATTCCTGGTGCTAAGGAAAATGGGAGCAGGAACATCTACCTGTAATGGACTTTTCTCATTGAAAGGAAATAGGGGAGACAATGGGAAGAGTTTGCCAGAATCGGATTAACAGTTGCAGCCTGTTTTGCTGAAGTTACTTGATGAGGAGAAATCAGTGCCCTAAGTTTGGCACGTGAGTTTCCACCCAGGGGGAGATTTTTAGGCTGTGCCAGATGATTGCTAAAATACATGTTGGTATTTAGAGGTGTTTGGTAGCTCTGTGTCCCCAGTGCCCTGTACGATGGCTATGATGAAGGCTGAGGGTTCGTATCTGGCTGGTGGTGTTTTGGTTACATACATGTCTCCTCTCCAAGAAGGGTGGATGCTGAGGCACAGACCAGACATGGGTGTTCTGGGTTAGGAAGGAGGCAATTATCATCTAGATCGTTTGGATTTCCCAGCCAGCTTTCCCAGCCAGTCTTTGTTGTTTCTAACCATCCCCGTTGTGGCTGTGCATCTACAACTGCCTTCCACTGTGAGATGTTGTTCACAATCCCAACAGCATGTGCCTCTCTCTATTTCAGGCACAGAGACCATCTCTTAAACTAGTCAAATCTTCAAAATGGAAGAGCCTTTTCTGAGTGTAACGACGGCTTATGTTCCACTTTCTTCCCCAAGCTCTAAATGGTGTTTGGGAAGATCCCCAGGGTTACAGCAAAGCAGGAAGGAACTGAAATCACACTGAGGTTTAGTTTTCTGTGCTCTACAAAGTAGATTGCTAAAAATTGACACATCCCTATGAACTCATGTCTTGAATACATTTGTGTAACATCACCAAATAGCACTCATTTGTGAATGTATTATACCTTTTGTAACACTTACAACCAATACTATCTTAATTTTTTTTTTAATGTGATCCCTTGATGTTATTCAGGGGCTTCTTTTCCTTTTTAATGAGACCAGATTTGTTTGTTTGTTTGTTTGCTGTCTAGAGACTGGACTTCTCGGGGATTGAGCCAGAGGTGAAGCCATTTGAGGAAAAGTGCAGCAGGCGCTTCTTAGTGTGCTGCCAGGACTTCTCCCTCAACCTCCTGGCTCAGCTCAGTGACAGGTCGGAAGGAGGACCCACTAATGTAAGGAGAGCCCTGGCACGTCCTGCTTTGTCTGCTTGCTTCTCCTCAGCAAGAAGAATGCTTAGTATATTAATCTGGTTGGATGAAAACATCCTATTTTGCCATGAGCTTCAACAGGACCTGGGCAAGTGGTGGCTGCTGGGCCAGGGTCATGGCAGGGTTTATACACCTTGGTATTTTGGTGTCCCAAAACTGTCTGGGGACAGGGTCTGTCCTGATGTGACTCAACCTGACAGAAACTGGGACTGCTGGGAGACCAGCAGTTCAGAGGCATAGGGAATAGAAAGCGTGTGTCTGACACTTTCTGGGTTCCTATTAAAGTCTTGTAGGTAAATGACTAAACTCCATCTCCAAACCACTCACTGCTGTATTTTATTTCATTTCCCCTAATGCCAAGGGATTTCCCTGTTCTGAAACCTCCTTCTGACTCTCAGCCTAGCTGTATTCACAGCCACTCTATTATATGCGTTTGTTACTGTGCCAAAGTTGTGCTTTAGCCTAAAAATCTCTTGCCTGTGTTTTCTGAGGCCCTGATGTCTGTAGAAAGTTATTACTTCTCTCCTCAGCCTTTGTTTTGCCAGGCTGCAGACTACTGCAGTCTTTCCTCCCAAAGCATGGTCCCTGTTATCATGTCCTGCATTTGCTCTGGCTGGAGTAACCCCTTGGTGTAAGGGTGCCAGAGCAGCAGCATGGGAGGCAGCAGCCCTGGCACTGCCTCATCTCTGCTGATAATACCTTCTCTGATGCTTCTTGGAAATGCAAAGGTTTTTTTTGTGTGACTTCATATTGGCAACTCACAGCTTGTATGTCATGCTTGCTCTTCTTGGTAACTTCCAGCAGATGAATGTGTGGCTTTTAGCAGAGATTCTTGTTACTTATCTTTATTCAGGCCTGGAGTCAGACCTAATAAGCTCGTTTTTAATGTTGATGCCTCCAAGTTATGCTGTAATGTCTTGGACACACTACAGTCTTATTTTCAGGCCTTCACTTTTATCTTTACAGGGACACATGCCTGCCAAGGTTTTTGAAGTAAAAATACAAGGAATTGTTACCTTGTGCTGTCAGGGACAGTATCTACAAACAAACTTGCAGATTGCATGCAGTTCCTCAGCAGCATTAACCTTGTATCTGAACTCTCCTGGATGGGAGGGCCAACTTCTGTTCTGCCTGACCTGTAGCAGATGAAGAACATTTTGAGTGTCTTGCAGAGCTGATTGATTTTGGACAATAAGTGATGTCGTCTTTAGCATGTGAACATGAACATTCTTAAGCAGATTTTTTTACTGCTGAGGATAAGCAGCTCTAACTGATGGATTAGGGTCATCTTTTCTTCCTAACTTCATAGTTTACCATTTATCCTATGAATTTATCCCAATGTGATTCTCTAAAACCATTGATGTTTTTAAAGTAGCTTTGTTAAAATTGACTAGATCAAAATGCAAGGAGATGCAGGAAAAAATTGTTTTGTATGTTATAAAGCAAATATACGTGGATTGTCTGTAAGAATTCTTTAAATGCTGGAGTACAGCAGTAAAGGGGCAAACAGATGCAGAAGGAAAACTGAGTGGGCATGGCAATAGATGTTGATACGCTTGAGCCTGTACCATGGATTTTTTTTCACACATATATTCAATCAAATTTCCAGGTTGAGCCCTTTTTCCTAAGCTTGGCATTATTTGACCTGAAAAATAATTGCAAGATTTCAGCTGACTTCCACGTGGACTTGAACCCTCCTTCTGTCCGTGAGATGCTGCTGGATAACTCTGCCTCTGGAGCAGAGGCCACCAGGGGATGCTCACCAGGAGAGAGCCTTGTGCATGGGGTCCCGGAGTCTTGCCTGCGCTACATAAAACGGGTGAAGAACTGACTTTCTCTTCATTCTGTACATCTGTCGAGGCTGTGGCCATTCAGTAGTGTTGCAGTGTGTTGTTATCCACTGTATGGAGAAGCAGAAGTCAGCTTTTCTCTTGAGCTGTGGGGTTTTGGTCAGCGTCTCAAGCCAGTTGCCACTTCTGAGCAATAGGCAAAGAACCAAGTAGAGTTTTTCAAGACCTGACCATGCTCAGGGCTTGTGAGCCCCCATTTCCCATCCACAGCAGCAACCAGAGCAGGGCCTGTGTGGGCTGTGGGAAGGGACAGCAAGATGACTGGGGCCAAACCCAGCAGTGCAGGTGAGGTATCCTGTTCTCTGACAGCCTGCCATCTGTCTGTTGCAGGGCGTTTTCTCCGTGACCAACCCACATGTGGAGATCTTCCTTGTTGCCCGCGTGGAGAAAGTGCTGCAGGGCAGCATTACTCACTGTGCTGAGCCATACATCAAAAGCTCAGACCCTGGGAAGGTACTGGATGGGGCCATGAGAGTATCTGCTAAGGATACTGTCTGCTGCTGCAGGAAGTAGTGTGGTCTGAAGCATGGGTTAATTCTGATGCTCTTCAGCTTCTTGCTGGCAAATATTGTTTCTTCATCCATTTTGTGACTTGCACTGTTCCCAGGCTGCCTTCAACTGGGCTGTCCTGGGAGAGTTGGTTCCTTCCCCTGGAAAGGGAGGTAGTGGATTTTTAGGGGCAGGGGGACCTTCTCCTGTTCCACTTAAACAAGGCAAAGCCTGGACTGGCAGCAAAAAAGTGGCATACTTAGTGCTGCACACAGCATCTTGGACTGGGCCCAGCTTGCTCCCCCTGGGAACAGTGATGTTTTAGTAGCAGCAGAACACAGGCTTCACTTTTTATTATGCTCACCCTGTCTCTGTCCTGCCCCATGCAGAGTATTATATGGGGGAACTTATGAAAAGGGCAGTCAGGGAGCAGCCCTGGTGCTGGCAGCATCAGTCTCTGCATCCCAGAGGAGCTGATGCTGCCTTGCTGCAGCCAGTCCCTGGAAAATCAATGTATGGAACACCTGCTACGTGATTCCCTTGGCACACTTTGTAAACTTGTACAGGATAAGCCAATTACAGTCAGTTTTGGAAAAGAAACTAACACCCTTTGGAAAATAAGCTACTAATATCCTGACAGTTTAATACAGAATCAAGAGGAGTTTTAGTGTGACTGAGCCCATAACATCTTTGCTATTGCTTTGCAAAACTGTGTGCATGGTGTGAAGTGGCACAAAAGTAATAAATGTGTGTGGTGTGAGGTGACAGGGATGTCTACCAGCTGCTTAGTTTGGTGACTGGTGTGCTGTGTGCCTGGGGAGCTGTGCCTTGGGGAGTACAAAGTTTCTTCTCCCCGGAGAAGAAGCTCTCTTTACTGCTTTTCCAGGGCAGCGTGGAAGCTGTGGCACACGGTAACTTCTCTTGTGTTTTGCAGACTGCCCAGAAGGTCCATAAGGTGGCCAAGCAGGTGTGCAGCCGTCTGGGACAGTACAGAATGCCCTTTGGCTGGGCTGCCAGGTTGGTCCCCTCAGACTGTGCTTTGGCCTTGGTGGGATCTGCTGTGACTTACCCAGGATGGGCTCTGACCACACAGGCAAAGGGCCAAGGGACTGAAGTCAGTGAAGTAGCTGAGGGCAGAATCTGTCTCTAATTCCCAAGGCAGAATGGGGATTGGCCTGAAATGCTCTCTCTAGATTTAGAAACAAAATATTAAAATGTAAACAGTGCTGGGAAGGCAGTAACCTTCCTGCTGACCTGTAGCTACTGCTCTCAGGGCAGAAAATTCCTGGGGACGAATTACACTGTCCCGTGCTAGTCCAGGAACTGGTGCAGAAATTCCCTCCTGGCACCAGCCATTGCCAGGGACAGGATGAGTCTTGCTGGGTTGGTGGTGGCAATCACCTAGGATTTGTCTCCTGTCTTGGACTGCATTAATTTCTATTCTTGGGAATGAAGATATTGCAGATACAATTCTTGGGAATGGAGGTAGTGGTCCCATTCCCTTGCTGTTCTTTTATTGGGACTGCTAAAGTACATCAGTGCTAACTCTCTTAAATCTCACAAATCAGAGGTTTGTCCTTCTGCCCCTGCCTCCTATTGCTAAATTACTCTTTGGCACTGACAAAAGGGATGGTAATGGCATGGGAACACCAGATGAGTGTTACAGTGGACTGGGATTTGGTGGTACAGTTTGTAATGTGTATTCTTGAGCTGAATTTTCCTGTGTCACTTTCAAGACTGTGTTTCTGGGATGCACCTTGCTCCTGGGTGTCACCACACAGCCTACACAGTGTCTCAGCCCTCTTTCAAGTTGTGCCTCAGCCTAAAGATGGGCTTTGTATGGACACTGATGGGCTTAAGATTTGTTCCTGCAGGGTAAAGAGCTGCATTTGAAGACCAAGGAGGTGAGTGGCCTGGTGTGGGGTTCTGTGTTGCTCTGCAACCCTGAAACAGTTTCATTGTGGGTTTCAGAGGAATGCATTTGCCCAGAAAGGGAGTATGGATGCTTTAGTGTTGTTCATGTGCACACACACCTGTGGCCTTTATATTCAAGGACAAAGATGCCAGTATTCATCCAGGACAGAGTCCAGTCTCTTGCCCTGGCTTCAGGAGGAAGCTGATGCATGTCCTGAGACTGGTCTTCATTGCTCACTCATTTTTTAGGAAGATTTCCATGTTCTAACCCCATGTGCAACTAGGAAAATACTTTACCAGTTGGTGTTATTGGGAGGGAATTGAAGGGTGTTTGTGATTGTGGACCAGGCTTGGAGCTGGGCTGGTTGTGTATTTCTCTCCTGGCTGGCAAGAAGGTGGAAAGGTGATGTCCCATCCATTTTTATGTGACATGGGATTGCAATCTGGGGTCTGAGCACCATGTCACAATGTGAGCGAGTCACAGGCCAGTGAACCTCTTGCCTGATAAACTTCCCTTCAGCCTGATTTATCAAAGGCACATTTACCAATATTTAAGAAATGTGTCTCTTCTTTTCTGCAGACCAGTTTTCAAAGACTCCCAGGGCACTCTTGATGCTGAAGGGAAATTCTCACCTCTGTACAAGCAAGACAGCAGCAAACTCTCAAATGAAGATATGCTGAAGCTTTTAGCAGAGTATAAGAAGTAAGTGGAAGAGGCTGAGCAACCTTTTTAATATACATTTTTAAACAGTTAAGCATAAGCATGAGTTAACATTTTGTAAAATACTCAGAGAGTAACAAAAAGCCCTGCTGATGTGCTCAGCAATGGAGCTTTTAGCATTCATACTTTTTGTTCTTTTCTCCCTAATGCAGACCAGAGAAGACAAAACTACAGGTCATTCCAGCCCAGTTGAATATTGTCATCAAAGACATTCCGCTAGACTTCACAAGTAAGGATCTTGGATCTTAAAATAAATGCTTATGGTTCTAGCCTTAGGACTTAATTCTTCTATGGGGAATTTTGCTGTTTCATTAACTGGAGTGTCTTGGTTCTACAATAAGAAATTAGTAATTCAGCACATCCACTGACTTGTGAGTCATTCTGATAGATTCAGTGGGGGGATGTCATCTAAGTGCAGAGGTCTACCTAATGGATACAACTCTTTTGCAGTTTGATTGTCACATTCTAAATCTAAAGGAAGCCACCTGCCTTCCTTTACCATTATTAGTACATCAATCTTGTATAACACTTTTGATCCATAACACCAGAGGGCTTCAAAAAACATGGTCAGTGTGGTTCTTCTCTTTGAATGTAAAGTAACTGATGCAAGGAAAGAGCTGATGTGTTCAGTGTCACTCCATGGGCCTTTGGTAGCTCATGTTCTGTAGTCTAGTCCTGTCCAAAAGGCTTCTCTAGTAGATGAAATTCTTTTTTTTTTTTTGAAAGTCCATCACCTGAAATGCAGTCTCCCTCATGGTACATGTGAGTCCCACTGAATTAGATGAAGCTAGTGCTCTGGTATTTGGAGGCAGCATAACCATCAGAACTCTTTCTGAAGCAGAGAGTAGAATAGGAAAAGGTCTGATGTAGTGAGACTGATGTAGTAGGACTGATGAACTTTGAGACGTCAGTCTTAAGTCACCATCTCAGTAGCATGTCTGCTTCAGTCAGGTGACATTTTCATGGTTTATAAAACAGTACGTCAGTGGAATTCCTGGAAGTCTCAAGGTGCAGGCCTGGGCAGAGCAGCTGTTCATGCCCAGGCAGGGGTCATTCACAAGACCCCTTGACATTGCCTAAAACTAGAGGAAAGTGTCATTTCTGCAGTCCTCACTGGCAAGGGGGTCAAAGCCCCATGGTGCCTCTTGCACCTGTTTTTTCTCAGTACTGCTAATGCACTTGGGTACCACAGTTACTGCATGGTCAAGGGGAGAATTTTCCCTTTGTTGTTTCAACAGCACTGGGCCAAGTCCTGCTGCCTGGTCAACATGCACAACCCTCTAATGTGAAGATTCTCTAGAGCAATGGCAGGGTTTCAGACCCATGAAATACCTTTCTCATAAGCTGTACTTCCCATATTTGTGGGATATGCACTTATCCAAGCTTTCTATGTCTTTTAGATTGTGTCACAGCTTCTTATATTCCTATAAAGCCTTTTGAAAAGAGCTGTGAGGACATTGCAGTTGAAGTGGAGGAATTCGTGCCAGAAGTTGCAAAATACTGTTACCCCTTCACAGTCTACAAAAACCACCTCTACGTCTACCCCTTGCATCTGAAGTATGAGAACCAGAAGGTGTTTGCAAAGGTGAGCAGGCAGACTTGGCATGACCCACAGGTCAGGTGATGCTGCTGACCTGTAGCAGTTGCTGATCATCATGTTCTCCCTATTTCAGGCAAGGAATATTGCTGTCTGTGTGGAGTTCAGGGATTCAGATGAAGCTGATGCCAGGCCATTAAAGGTGGGTACCTATTTGTGGGGCTGCCATTTGCTCTCTGCCATGTATTGTGGTGCTGGCCAGGCTGAGCAGGAAAACAGGAAAGCACAGAGTATCCATGCTTGCTGTTTTAATGTGGCTGGCTAACTTAGGGTCACAGCAACCCTGAATTTAGCTCTTTGTTTCTGTTCCCAGTGTATATATGGCAAACCTGGAGGCCATCTCCTGACCACAAATGCCTATGCTGCCGTGCTGCATCACAACCAGAGTCCAGAGTTCTACGATGAGGTAAAAATGAAATAGTGGGAAACAGCAGATTTTTCCTGGATGCTACAAAGCCAAGGGACTTTTAAGGATACCTCTTTTTCCTGGGCTGGGTGAAGTAAAAATAATCACCAGCCGTTTGCCTCAGTAGAAGTGCTCAGCAAAGCCAGAGATTCTGCCAGTTTGTTTTCCGCTGTCTTTACTGTCACGCTCTGTGCACTCCAATCACACACCCTCATTAATGTGTAATGTGCAAATGTGGTGAAAACATTAGCCAGGAGGTATTTAAGATGGGTAAGAATGTGTTTTGTGTAACTGCATACGGCATATTATTTGTGAATTAAAATAGAACTTAAGATATTACTCCACAATTAAAAATACAGTCTTATCTATCATGATATCATTTTAGATTAAAATTGAGCTTCCAATTCACCTCCATCAAAAGCATCATTTGCTTTTCACCTTCTATCATGTCAGCTGTGAAATTAATACAAAGGCAACATCGAAAAAACAGGACACCGTTGAAACTCAAGGTATGTTCACTGCTTATGCTATTTCTGTTGGAGTGCAAGAGTCCCAAATAAAACTAATGTAGGGACATGGAAAAAAAATGTATTAAAATATTAGCCTACCTGAATTTGCTTTTTTTCTTTTTTTTTTTTTGAGAACAACCCAACATAAATCATAAGTCTAAACTGGAATAAAACCCAATGTTTTAAGTGTGTACAAAAGTTCAGATTTTTGCTGTTATCTGATAGCTATTGCTGCGTGTTCTTGACTTGGCTTGCATGAAAGGGATGTTGTCAGTCAAATCACCAACAAAAACATGACAGGTAATCATGGCCTTGGGGGCTGGTCTTGCCAACATGAGGCATGTGTAGGACTGGCCACACATACGTCCCACTGGCTGGGAAATCCCTCTGTTCAGCCAGGCTTCAGATGGCTTGAGCCACAGTACACAACCATGGCTCATGCTCAATTTCTGCCCCTCAGACCCACTCCTAATCTTGGTTGTGCTGAGCCTGAAGTTTGCTCACTAAGTCATGAGGCAAAACATATTTTAACAAGGTTAAAACATATTCTAACAAGGCTGACATGGTCAATCCCAACCTCATTGAAGCCGCTTGCACAACTTCAGGTCTGATCTTTGGGTGAGATATGGCTCTTTTTGGAGCTTGAGATAAACAGGTATTGCTGTGTGTCTGCTAACTCTGGTCACTGGTTGCCCCCACAGTGGGATATGCTTGGATCCCGTTGCTGAAGGATGGGAGGATTGTCACCCTGGAGCGGCATTTGCTGGTTTCATCCAACCTTCCACCTGGCTACCTGGCTCTCGGGGACACAGAGGCACGAAGGGTAAAGTAGCCAAATAAAAATGGACTTAAACATAAAGGGAAGAGAAAAGCTGAGCTTTTGGGACCACTGGAAGTTCTGGGCATTTGTTGGTGCTGTGCTTAGCTGGAAAGATCCCCACTGCAGGGCAGCCCTCAAAGTTTAAGGGAGTCAAGACACTTTTAATTCCACTTTCTATCGTGATATAGGTTGCAGGGAATATGTGGCAGGCTAGACTGGGCCATTCCATGTGGTGTAGAGCAGGAGAATGGGAATGTGCTCTCTGTGCATGTTCTCTGCATGGGGCTGCAGTTAGGTCAAAGGTGTTTGTGCTGGGGTTGAGTCTGTTCTTCCACTCCAGCCCATACCTTCTGACCAGATGCCAGTATGTGCAAAGCCACCCTCTCACTGCAGTCTGAAACCCAGTTCTTGAAATTTCTTGAATGCTGTCTGTTCACAGCAGCCCAGCGTGGATGCAAAGTGGGTGGATGGAGCAAAGCCATTGTTTAAAATCAGAATCCATTTGGACTCGACCGTTTACACCCAGGTAAGTTGAGCACCTCAGTCCTAAAGACTTTCAACACAAATGCAGAGAAAGCAGTTGCTGTGTCTCTACAACTGCTGTGCTCTAGGTGCTGTGGGAAAGAGGTACCTGTGTTTGCAGAGCAGCTCTGAGATACTTCTGGGATTACTTGCAGGCCTCTACTCCTTTGTCTGGATTTGATGAGACAGATGTGAGAATGAATGAGCCTGAGGAGTGGATGTTTTCTTGCCCAATTGCACTGTAATGGAAAGGACCAAGGAAAAGTTTAAGTAAATGAGCTGCTTGTGTTGCAAAAGAGAGAACTGTTGGAAGTGGGAGTCTTCCTCAAATATTAGACTGTTTATTAGGTTTAGAAAAAAAGGTTATCTGACAGCAGCAGACACAAGTAAACAAGAGTCTTGATTTCCCTTTGAAACCAGTTCAGGCTTCTTTACCAAGTCCTTGTGTTCCATTGGTTTTTGGTAGTGATGAACTTACCCAAGCCTCATGTGATAGGCCAGCAGGAGGAGGAAAGTGATGGTGCCTCTGTACTCAGCACTGGTGAGGCTGCAGCTTGAGGACTGTGTTCAGTTCTGGGCCCCTCACTATAAGAAGGACATTTTGGTGCTGGAGCATGTCCAGAGGAGCTACCAAGCTGGTGAGGGGCCTAGAGAACAAGTCATATGAGGAATGGCTGAGGGAACCGGGTGTGTTTAGTTTGGAGAAGAGAAGGCTGAGGGGAGACCTCATTGCCCCCTACAACTATTTGAAAGGAGGTTGTAGGGAGGTGGGTGTTGGCCTCTTCTCTCAAGTGAATAATGACAGGACCAGAGGAAGTGGTCTGAAGTTGCAACAGGGCAGGTTTAGGTTAGATATTAGGAAGAATTTCTTTACTGGTCAGGCACTGGGACAGCCTGCCCAGGGAGGTGGTTGAGTCACTATCCCTGGAGATATTTAAGAAAGGTGTAGATATGACACTTCAGGGCATTCTCTAGTGTCTGAGATTGTAGACGTTTTGGGGGTTTTTTGGTTGCTGTGTCTATGATTGGACTCAGTGATCTCAGAGGTCCTTCCAACCAGGACGATTCGGTGATTCTGTGTGATGCTGTGCTCACCTCCTGTCAGCACTGCTCATGGGGAAGTACCCTTGGCAGGGCTTGTTGTCCCATGCTGGATGTAATCAGCTGCACTCTGTTTCACAGCATCTCACTTTCAGCATCATCTACACCTGTTTCAGTTTCTTACTGGTTCTGTTCAGCACTGGGAGGAGCGCAGTAGTTCCACTCCCCACTAAATTACATTCCCAGTTGCTTTTGGGGGTTAAATAACTCAGTAATTAAACGTAACCTTGGAGGGGGAGGATGAGGACTGGGAAGGAGAGTCTGCCTCAGACAGACAGTGGGAGGATGATGAGGCAGATGGTGAAATGGTCTCAAAGAGTCATAGCTGGGAAAGGAGAGCTCCTGCTTCTCCAGTTCTCCAGGCCCCTGTTGGACAGGGATTGTGCCTCAGGGTAATGCAGCCACAGGAGAATTTTACCAGTGCTGACCATTTTGTGCTTAATCTTGAGATTGGTTGAGTGCAGGGGATGGCTGGGTAAGTTTGAAAAAGCAGGGAGCAGTACTGTAGTCCTGGGAGATGACAAGAGTGCCACTGGTAGTGACCTGGTGCTTGCTAGGGACATGGGCCACTGCAGCAGGTATGTCAGCAGATTTTTGGGTGTAAGCTGCAGAGTAGGGGCTGACTAATATTGAGGCTGCTGCACTGAACTTGTTTTTCTTCTCTTTCAGGACATGCACTTGCACAAATTCTTCCAGTACTGCCAGCTGGTTCAGGCAGGAGCCAAGGAAGTCCCAGGAGAGCTTGTTAAATACATAAAGGTGAACAGTGCTTGCCAGTGGGCTTTGTGTTTTTACAGACCATCAGTAAATACCCTGAGCCCTGCCCTGTAGGAGCACACATTTGCTGCAGTGCTGGGACCAGTGTATTGTGCAGTATCCTTACTTTTGCATACTGGCACAACTGTGTGCTGCTTCCAGCTGCTTTTCACAGCAGCTAAAGCAAGTACTCAGCATCTCTCAACCCTAAGGCAAACCCTCCTCCTGGTGGGCTCCCACACTCCTCCACCACTGCCCTAGATCTGATTCAGACCTTTTAAACTAGCATAATTCCTTGTTTTCAGGATTATCCATTCAAAACAGGATTTTTTTTCAGGCTGAAAAAGATCTGCGAGATTATCAGTCAGTTGAATTTGAGTTGCATTTGGCTGCAGATGACCTCTGACACACACCCAGCTTTTTGGCAAGCACTGCAGCATGAGTAAGGGTCTCAGAGCAGCTCCAGCAAAGGCTTCTGCAGGGAATATATTTCTTGGCTCTTTGCTGTCCTTGTTTCCTTCCATACCACCTGTTTTTGAGAGTACTGCCATAGCAACAGCTTCCACTGGGGGGGGATTTATCATCACAAAGTTATTGGACATATTTCAGATGGCGTATACATATTTTAATAATTTGAAATAATGGTAGATTTTGAAGCCAAGCACTGAAAGAAGAGTTGTTAGTTGTGAGCATTTTGTCCCAGCCCTGCCTAGCCACAGTGACCTCACTGTGACCTGCAGACAGGGCAATATTTACATGCCAAACACAAGTAAGGGCTTCTTACCAGCAATACCTTAATAATTTCAGTAATGTAAATTAATTTGTGGATTTGAGAATCTTTCATTAGGTTTGGAGGTTTGAAAACTGAAAATGAAGTGCACTCTCTTTCCTAGAGTTGTGTTGTGTGATTCAGGCAAAAGAGATTGTTTGAGGTGGATGGGAGGGTGTATACATCAAATGATCTTGACCTTCACCAAGTCACTTAAGTCCCATTTTTAATAGCAAGCTATGCCATCAATTTTCCATACTCCAAAGGCATTTGTTGAAAATGGAACATACTCACTTCAAAAAAACTGCAGCAAGTAATGGGAAGAGTTGGCAACAAAACTTCAGCCTTAAATTTTGGGTTATTGGGGTCAAATCATAGCACATGACCTCTAGTTAAGTCATATCTGCATGGACACATCGGACAGTAGGACTAATACTGCCATGAGTTGATTTATGTAGCTCCCTGAAGGCATCCAGCTGCAATCTGTCAGCTGGAAGTAAGGCAGTAAGCACTGCCATGAGTCCAAGTTCTGTCCTCTGGCACAACCTTGAAGCATTTGCCTGTCCTATTGCCACAGAAATGTCTGTGGACTATAAATATTTTACATCTGCAAAATGTTGAACTAAAAGTTGTCTGTGTTTTGAACATTTGTTTTAGTGTTTGCACGCCATGGAGATCCAAGTAATGATTCAGTTTCTACCTGTAATTCTTACACAACTATTTAGAGTCCTTACAAATGTGACCCAGGAAGATGAAGTAGCTGTCAACTGCACCATGTGAGTGTCTGGTAAACCACCCATTTTTTTTTCAGTTACAAATGCAAAGCCACAAACTACAGTGCAAAGCAGGGTGTGGTTTCCCTGTACAAGGTGCTAAGTGATGGCATTGCCTGTCCCCTGCTGCTTGCTCCCATGCTGTGGAACTCCAGCTGCTGTCTTCTGCTGGCACATCTGGGTGGCATGGGGCAGTGTGGGGCCTTTGTCCTGGGACCTGCGTAAGGAAAAATGTGGTATTTTAAAGCTACTACTTCTGTTTTTCAAAAGAAAAAGGTTTTGCTGGCGGGGATGGCTCTGGGAGATGAGTTATTGGGGTGTCAGAAGGCTCCAGTGTGCTCAGGCTGCACAGCAGATGTTCGTTCCCCAGAGGATCATCCCTGCACACCACTCCCCTGTGTCAGACATACTGCTAAAAATCCCCTGGTGCTGTGTGTTACCCCGTAGCAGTGGCCTCCACATCCGTGTTGTCTGGGAATCCACAGGCAGAAGGGCTGTGGTTTGTGCAGTGATGCTCACTCGATGCTCACTCCGGTGCCTGCAGCCCCAAGAGGGCAGCACCGACCCAGCGCCTGCTCCCCCCAGAACGTCTCTGCCGTCTGGAGGCTTCTGCAGGGCCCAAAGACAACAAACGCTGCAAAAACACCTTTCTTGTCTAGCTCTGGCCACGACACTCCTAAACTGATAGATGCATTAAAACATCCACCTTCCTCCCGTGGTTCTGCTGCTGTGAAGTGCTGCAGTGCAGCAGGGGATGTTGGTGACACCCCCTCATGGAGATCTGATTCCAGGAGGTACCCTACAACCATGTACCAAAAGCTTCTCTCTTCCATGAAACCAGAAGTCAGAGGCTGAGCCCTGGTCCCCCAGGGATGTGTGGCCCAAGGCAGTCACAGTCCTGAACCTGCAGGTTGTGTGGATTTCTCCTGTGCAGAGCACTGTAACCCCACTTGAATCACCAGAGAGCAAAGGGAACAAGTGACCCTCACTACCTGCTGGGTGACCAGCTCCCACCTACACTTCCAGAGATTTTTTAAAAGCTTGGCCTGATGCTTCCCATTTTGTCAGTAGCTTTCTGTTTAATTACAACTGTGTTCTCATCCAGACTTTCAGAGTGGAATTTGGAACCCACTTTATCTGATAAATGGCTTGTAAACTCCCTGTGGTTTGGCCTGTGGGGCCTGTGACAATGTGCACTACTTTGTTGTTCCCTCTGGCTGGAGCTGGAATGTAAATCCCCAGTGTTGGCTGGGGAAACTGGGCACTTGCTGCCTTCATCAGCTGCCTGGAGTGCTTCCAGAGGGCTGGCATGTTCTCCAGGGTCAGCCTGTCCCCAGTGAACTGCAAGGCAACAGCCCAAAAATAATACAGTGCTTGTAACAAGGAGCAAGGGAGGATACAAATGATGGAAATTCAGCAAAAAGTGTCTTCCAGAATGAATACATGCAGGGAATGCAGAAAGGCATCAGTATAACAACCACAGACAATTTTTCCCTGCTTCTCACCAGAGATTCTGTGGAATTTGGGTACTCATTTTGCAGATTTGGTGTAGTAGCATAGTTGTTGTCACTTGCGTTATCATTAGGAAAGGGCTCCCACTAAGGGCAGATCTAACATGTGATAAGATGTGGGGATGAAGCTGTGGTGTGCACAGGAGGGGAAACAGGGCTTGCTCTCCATGTAGCCCATCCACAGATACAAAGAGACCTCTGTGCAGAGCAGATTAATTTAGTGTTTCTGGTTTTGACTTGCCTAACGTCTGAATGTTGTTCAGGTGGCTAGTGCCCACTGCAACATGAATTTAAGTTGTTTCAGACTTTAATCCTGGCATGCACAGAGGCCAAAGGCTATGTTCCCTGCAGAGAGATGGTCCTCTTCAGCTCCTCACACAGGGAGACTTGGGCATTGATGGTGGCTGATCTGGATGGCACCTGGTCCTGCACCGAAGTGTAGAAGCAGCTCTGGCCACCTCAGCTGTGAGGGGCTGTGATGTGGCAAGGATAGTGCAGCCACAGGAGCTGTGAGTGGCTCTAGCCTGCAAGTACTGGCTCTCTGCAAACCAGGCTGTGCCAGCAGTGAGGCTTTGGGGGTTGAGCAGGATAGGACAGAGGCAGTTTCTGCTTTCATGATGTGGAGGAACTGGTCCTTGCTGTGTGTGCTGAACAGAAACCACATTTCTCTCCAGGGTTCTTCTGCACATCGTGTCCAAGTGCCATGAAGAGGGTCTGGACCACTACTTGCGCTCCTTCATAAAGGTCAGTCGTGCCATTCCAGTCTGCAGAACTCCCTTCTGGGACCAGGCACACTACTGACCCTGTTCCTCTTCCCTCAGTACGTCTTTCGAGCTGAGAAACCCAGTGTCACACAGGCAAAGATGACCCATGAAATCCTGGTCCTTTCCATGGCCACAATCTTGAAGCAGTCAGCAGATTTTCTAGCCATCAATAAGCTACTCAAGGTGAAGTACTGGCAATACTTGGCTGCCAAGGGTGGAAGGGAAAAAAAGGGGGTCTGGTATAAAGCCAAACTGTTCACCCATCCAAACCTACTGCAGGATCAAAGCTACCAGGGCAACTCCCTGCATCCATGTCTTTGCAGTTCTCCCCTTAAAACAGAGATGAATTCTTGCAGGGAACCTGCAAGATGTTAGAGTTCATGGCAGCACACAGCAAAGGGCTTTTCATTTTGCAGATTCTATGTTTTCTTCAGGCCACACGAGGGGTGACTCATTTAAGTCAGACTGAGTTTCTGCCTCTCTGGTCCTTTGCACCCCAGACTCTGCTGGCTCCTTCCAGGGTGTCTTGGGGTGCACAGGGGCTGGCACTATTTCTACCCCAAGACTGGCAGGACTTCTGGAGGTAGCAAAGGCACACATGCCAAGCTATCTGTGCAAGCACAGCTTTGCTTACATTTGAAAATGAGTTCTCCCTCCCACACTGCTGCTTCCTCACATAGCCACAGAATCACTGAGTCAAATGTGTTGAGAAAAATAATAGTATTCTTTGTTTACTCTAGTACTCGTGGTTTTTCTTTGAAGCACTGGCAAAGTCAATGGCAATGTACTTACTGGAAGAAAACAAAATCAAGGTAAAATGAGTGTGTTCATTGCTGTATTAGAGAGCTTTCACAAACTGCACTCCAAAAGTTTTTTCTGAAAACCTATTTAAGTCGTTATTTAAAAAAAGCCCTGTCAAGCTGAACATCTAGCCAGATTTTTTCTTTTTTTTTTTCCCCACTTTACTTTTGCCTTTACTCTGCTTTACACTCTGAATTACAATAGAAAAACAGCAGATCTCCTTGCAGCTCATGAGGCCTCCTTTTCTGTTGCCAGCTACTGCAGACTCAGTTTTCTTTGTGCCGATGTTTTATTAGGAAACAACATAACCAAATGCTAAAGTGAACTTGTTCCTGCACTCAGTTGTCCGCAGGAGCACTGAGTGTAGAACATGTTTTTGGTTCCAGCTGCCCAGAGCCCAGCGATTCCCTGATTCCTACCAGCACGCTCTGCATTCCTTGCTGCTCGCCATCATCCCTCATGTGACCATTCGCTACAATGAAATTCCTGAGGAGTCCAGGAATGTCAACTTTAGCTTGGCTAACTTCCTGAAGGTCAGCAGCTTCTTTCCTTTTCCCAAGCTATTGTCAGGAAATAAAAAAAAAAATAATAATTAAAAAAAAAAATTGAAATAAAATAAAATAAAAAATTAGAAATAAGTAGCAAGCAAAGAAATGGGTTTGTTTATCACTTGTTCAGTTTCATCAGTGATGAAAACTCCAGAGGAGATTTGCTTTCCTAGGAAAGAAACTTTTGGTTTCCTAGAGAGACTGTGGTACTAAATATGTTTTCCTGTGGTTTTAGTTATGTCTAGCAACTGTTCAAAATCTGAGAGGAAATATGTGTGCACTCGTTTAAAATATTTCTGTTGTCCACTGGAGACTTATGTGAGGTCATCCAAATAAATTCAGAGAAACGGTATCAAGTAGGTTTTGGAGAGTCAGCAACAGTCCAGAGGATCAGCTCTGGCTGCTGGCAGAACAGTAGTATGAAGATTATTTAGAATGATTGATTTTATTTTAAATGATTGATCACCTGGTGGTATTTTTTTTCTCCAGCGTTGTTTGACCTTTATGGACAGAGGATTTGTTTTTAACTTGATAAATGATTACATTTCTGGATTCAGCCCAAAAGATCCCAAGGTGAGCAGTAGGTTTCTTGAAAGATGGTTTGCAGTTGTACATATCTACATCAGTGTTGTACATATCTATATCAGCTCTGTGGTGATTGTTCTGTATGACTCTGAGGCCTTTTAGACACTCTTCCTGCAGAAGATCTCTTTGCCAGGGCTGAGAGTCTGTATGCAGCTAAGCCTTAAAATTATGTAAAGAGTCACAACTAAAGGAGAGTTCTGTTGATAGTCTGGATGAAAAGGGTAAAGAAGTCCCAAGTGACAGCTGCAATGCACTAAATTTCCCAGTTACAACTGAATTTCATCAAATGCTATTTGATACAACAAACACATGCAACTGGTAGCACATGAGACAAACTGAAAGCATAGTTTGTGTTTGTCTTTTTTTTTTTTTTTCTTCCTCAGCTGCTGGTTGAATACAAGTTTGAATTTCTTCAAACCATTTGCAATCATGAGCACTACATTCCTCTGAACTTACCAATGACCTTTTCCAAACCCAAGCTTCAAAGAATTCAAGGTATGTCCTTTCTCAAGAGACTGGCTAGAGAGCAAGAAGTCTTGATGACTTCTGACCAGATGGAACTTGGTTTGGTATCAAGAAAATTTATTTCCTGGTTAGCCTGATATATATTAATCTCTGGAAAAGTTGCTGTTCTGGCAGGTTTACATAATTTTTCTCCAGAATGGTATGCAGTCAGTCATGTCAGTAGTTCCTGTATTTAAGCTTGCACAGGACTAACAGTCCTGTTGAAAGAAACTGCCTCTGTTTTAGTAAATACACAACGTGTAATCCTTTGTTGCCACGAGTATCTGCATCACCTCAGAAGCTGGGTGTGCCATCGATTGGTGCTGTAGAAAATGGAGATACAGGAGAATAGATTGAACTCACTGCTCCACTATGAGCTCTCTTTGTGGCCACAAGAAGATGATTTAAGTTACTTCTGCTTCCATTTTGATCAAGAGTATAGTGGTGTGCAGTGCCTTCAAGCAAACCTGGGCTGAAAGCAGCCAGTGGAGAACTTGAGCCCGTGCCAATCTGTAGTGCATACCAAGGGCATAGGTACTGTGAAAACACCACGTGTCCAGGCCACTCTTGCTGTCACACCGTGTCCCCTTTGGTTCTGATGCTGCTCACCACAGGGCAGGTGACATTTGCAAGGGGCTGATCTGAGGTGCTGTGCAAGTGTGGATGGCTGCAACTCTGCTACTGATGACAGATCACTCTGCTTGGAAAAGACCTTTAAGATCATCGAGTCCAACCATGAAGTGTACCAAGACCAGTGGTAAATCATGTTCCTAAGGGTGGATCACAGTGCTGAACCCAGCAGCATCCTTCACTGGCCTTCTAAGATTGCTGTAGTCATAGCATTGTTCTCTCTGGGTTCCAGTTTCTCATCTGTGCTAGTTAAATAAAGATTGCCAGGTTTGGTTGCTAATAGCCTGGCCAAGGTAATTACCAGAGAAGAGAGTGAGGTTTAGGATTCCACCATGTGAAAGCCCATTGGATTTGTGATGCTATGATTTATACTGATGGAGACAAGGAGATGTTTGGTTGTGCCTCAGGGTGCAGCCTCACAAATACCAAAGCGTTTCCTTTACATTCAGCTGTCAGAAGTAGCAGAAACCTTCTTTTATTTGGTATATTTCTGACAGCTTAGAGCTTTCTGGTCCAGTTGCTAATCTCTTCCACTTACATCAGTTTGGCTGCTTGCCTGGCATAGTTTAACAACATGCACTGCTAAAAATGGCTGAGGAAGAGAGAAACAAGATCACAGTGCCTCCTTGTTGCATATTGGGGGCATGATAACATAAACATCTTCTTTCTTTGGTAACATGCACCTTTGCATTTGCGATGGTTCAACTGAAAAGCTGCAAGAGCATCTCAACTTTCCTCCTGTTTTACTGTGACTAGGACCTACCAGCTGATGTTTTATTTTTAAAATATATATCTTAAAATAGAGGTAGCAATTGTTGTTCACCCCCAACTCTTCACAGCAGAGCAGCCTGTCCTCAGGTAGCAGAAGTGCCTTTGCTCTGCCTGCCATGGTAGAGATGTGTCCATTGCATCTGCATGGCAAACTTGTGTGGTTTTTTGGGCAGACTCATGATTACTGTGGACAGTGGGCTCAAGAAATAGGGAGGTGTGATGTACACATCACTGAGGAGATATCCTGCTGGTGTGCCTCAGCTCTTTATTGGCTTATGTGAATGAAGAAAGGAGACATGCCCAGTCCCCTATGACTAGATTTCTGAAAAAATAAAAGGAAGAATAGCCCCTGGGAACATGGATAAAGAGGACTTCCTCAGCAGCAGCTGGTGCAAACCAGGCCTGCAGGCAGAGCACATCCCTGTGACCACATCCTGTTGAGTTTGAGTATTGCATCTTGGAGAAGTTTCCCTGCAGTGTCTCAACTAATAAGGCTGGTTGCTGGTCTGCATCCTTGCTGCCTCTCCTTGGTGTGTCATCAGCCAGAGTAAATCCACAAGCCATTCCTCATAACAGCAGTACAGGATGGTTTTTGCAGAACCCCAGGGTTACACAATAGCCTTTCAAGTAATGTTAGAACATGATGTGTTGTCTTGTTTCTCCAGGATTTAGAGCATTACTTGTTTGTGTTTATATTTGCTGTCTTTTTATTTATCCCTTTTATTTTTACACATGAATTAGATGTATTTTCATTTGCTGTGAAATGGTTCATTTCAGTAGGTGCGTCCAGTGGGATCACTGAATCCTCTAATGTCAAATTAAATACGCAGCTTCCCATCAATTAGCTTCCATCCCACTCATGAAGTAACTGTGATGTGTGACACTTTGGCATTTGTTAACATGACTAACAGTGAAAGCTAGATAATGCTCCAGATTACTTTCTCTTACCTCTGAATCAGACTTTCACAAACCAGTAAATGCTACTTATGAATCACAGAGCTTAAAAATATCCATTTTGCAGCCACAGAGCTATAGGAACCCTTTGGACGGGATTTTTCAAGCTGTGTGTAAGCTCCTTGCCTTACCACAGAAAAACTTTTCACACCTGTGGGATCTAAAAACCCAGAAATGCCTGATCTAAGCACACAAAATTTGCACCCTTTGGGGAAAGCACGCACGGCTTTGGGGTTGTCCCTCTGGGAGGCTTAGTGCCAAACTGCAACAATCAAATGGAGCCTTTTGTGGCTTTGATTAGGCTTATGGGTTGCCTGAAAGAGATAATGGTGTCAGGGCAAGGTCATTCATAGCAGCCTGAACAGCCATTCAGTGCATCCTGCACTGAACTCTGTGTCTCTATGGCTTCTCCACCGCATCAGTCAGGCAAGTCTGTGAAAATAATGCCTTACCCTTGTAGCAGTCACTCCTTTGATAAGAGTGTGTAGCCTGAATCTACATGAGGTGCAGGACCAGTTAAGTTAACCACGGTGATCAGGTACTGTGCTGCCTTTCTGCTGGCAGTCGGTACAGCTTTTAAGGAGCTGTGTTCAGTATCTGCTGATGGGAAGCTAAGGAAGTCTCACAGTTTGGCAAGTGCTGGCTCCCTCATCCCTGAAGTGGGGCTGGAAAGACCAGCTGTATAAACTGCTGCAGATGCAGTAGTGGTCAGTTGGCACCTTGTCCTTGTTTTCATCCTTCATCTCAGCAGGAGTATTTGCCTTTGCTCTGCTAGAAGGAATGCGGATTTCACAGAGGATGTGGAAAAAGCTGCAGAGATGACATAGCTAGGACTGGGAGACTGTGATAAACACACTGTCTCCACTGCCCATTAGCACCCTCATAGCTGCTTCATGGAGGTTGGCATCTCTGCTGCCTGGGTAGTTTGGGGATTTACAGGGTAAACCCCCAGTCAGCAGCAAAGTGAGCAGCCCCCAGGCAGTAAGTCTTTCCCCATTTATCCATTTCTGACTCTACAAATTACTCTTCAAAGTGCTAAGCTTTGCAAAGCATCACACTGCAGAAATCCTCTTAGCTGCTGTTGAAATGGTGAGGGCTGAAATTACTGATTAGCTTGAACTGGAAGATTCCAGGTTCTTTGATATCTCTTAACTCAGTGGGGGAGAAGACTGTAGTCAGTTCAGGGTTTATTAAAAGATCAGTGTGCCCTGGGAGAGAGAGTGAGGAACAAAGCTCGAGGAGTGTTTTGGCTTACATGACCACCATGTCTTACTCTGAACAGATCCTCAGAACAGTTCCCTTAACCATTGCCTTGCTGTTTCTTTCAGATGTGAATCTTGAATACAGTTTAACTGATGAGTATTGCCGGCACCATTTCCTGGTGGGGATGCTGCTCAGAGAAGCCTCTGCTGCCCTGCAGGACAACTATGATATCAGATATACAGCCATCTCAGTCTTAAAAAATCTCTTGATAAAGCATGCCTTTGACAGCAGATACCAGCACAAGGTCAGGCATATTTTGTTGGCTTTTAAATGTGATGTTCTTGAATTTTACAAAAAATACATGTCAGCATTTTAGATCTTGCATGGTGTGGTAAGGGTATTCTCTTTACTTTTTAGGGAACTATTGGGAATAACTGATAGTTGTGGCATTTCATTAATAGCTCTGAGAAACCATCTAGAAGCACAAAAACAGTGAATTAACTGCAGCACTCTTATTCATGCTGAGTATTTAGATACAAAAGCCCTGAGAGATTTTTTTAAAGTTGCTTTTTTTTTTAATTAAGGAATATCAATGTTGTTCTGGTCTTGGGCTTAAATTAATATCCTGCATTAATATACTCTAATTGGGAAACAGGACTGATCATTGTTACAAGTCATCTGCATGTTTTACTTATTAGAGAATCAGGATCTGTGGATTCTCATGAGAACCCTCTCCCTTCTCTCTTAAGAAGGGCTAAGTTGGAGGTGGGTTTGCTCTTCTCTGCAGTGAGGAGACTTATACAGCCTAGAAACAAAACTGCAGCCCATGGTATGCAAGACTGGATATTTCAGGAAAGATTTCTTTGCTCCCTGCCCAGACTGGTTCAGAGGCAGGCTGATTCTACTCTTCTGGGAGCTTGAAACCCCGAACACTCATTCAGGAGCTGTTTGCCCCATTGGCATGCAGCACAATTCCTGCCTCCTCAGAAACACAACTTGTCTTAAAACTATCCCTCTGGATTTTTGTATGTGACCAGGAAACTCCCTGGAGCTAAGACAGGATGCTCAGCCAGAGTCCTGAAATGGGAGCAAAAAATGATGTCACAGGCAGGACAGGCTGAGTGTAGCAGGGTCTGTTGCAGTCTTGCTCCAGGCAAGGAAACCCCAGCTCCATCAGTAGCTGAGAGAGGTTTTTCTCATTCCACCAGCATTTCCACTTCTTTTATCTTTTGCAGTACTGAATTAGAAGAAAAACAATGCTTGCATTGATCTAAATGTGCCATTCAGTTTGCAAGTCTTGAATATTTTTTTACACCTTTCTGGCAAGTCCATAATAATTAATTTTTAACAAAGAAAGAATCAAATGTAACAGAGCCCTGCATTTAGAGAGCTTCAACCAGCCCATTTTTGATCTGTGTCAGTTTTTAATCCAAATTAATCTCTCTCTACAAGCTGTTTTAATGAGAAGCATTTGCTATGGACAGCTTCTGACTAGAAGCAATATCAGTACCAGAGGAGAAACAACTGGTTTTATTTCATTAGTTCTGGTTGTTACACTTCAAAATCAAGCCATGTGAGTGAAGTGCCTGGTAAAGAGTTATGAAATCCAGGATTTAGTTTGCCACACATCCTGTATGACCGGGAATGTTGTTCAACCCTCAAATTCCCTGAGTGCCTCAAGCTGACTGTTAGATGTGTGTGATACTCACCTGGCAGCTCTGGAGGTGGAGATGAGGCGCCAACATGTCCTTGGGCATCATGCAGTGTCCATGTATGTGTGTATGTTTTGGCTCAAGAGTCTTTGCTCCATGTTTTACTGGGCTTTCACCTACATTTTTGGGCCTGTCTTCATCAGAACCAGCAGGCAAAAATAGCCCAGCTCTACCTGCCACTGTTTGGGCTGCTCCTGGAGAACCTGCAGCGTGTGGCGAGCCGCGAAGCGCTCTACTCCTGCTCAGCTGCCTCCAGCCCCGTGAGTAAAGCCCAGCAATGCCTCTTCGTCCCCTCCTGGGTCCTCCTCTCCCCACGCACCCCTTGTGCAACTCCCACTGCCTGCAGCCAGGCTCAGCTTTAGAAATAATTGTATTTTTCTTCTCCCTTACAAATCCCTGCCCTTTTCTTATCATTTAATGTGTTTCTTTATATTATGTAGTGAGATGAGGTAAGTCCCTCCAGGTGCAATGAGTTGCAGCAACAGGACTCAGCCTCCAACTCCAGCAGCTCTTCTGGGAAGCTGCCCAGCTGCCTGAGGGCTGTGTGTGGTTCCCAGGCAGACTAGACTTTCTTCCTTGTTCAGGGCACAGCAAGAAAAGATATTTCAAACAAACAATTCAAATTGTCAACTCAGATGATGGAAAACAGAATGGAAAAAACTTGACTGACTTTAATATATTCTGTTACTCTTGTACTTCTCCCCAAGTTATTTGCTTCTTTGTTATGTTAGTAAGGAAATAGATGTCTTCTGTGTTTTAAAAGGTGCTCTAATTTGCTTTTTTATTTCATTGTTATCTTCTGTAAGAGAGTAGGTGTTATCTTCCACTGGTCACAAAAAGAAAATAAAAATTCATATTGCTTTACAGGCATCCAGGGATGAATTCATGTGCAATTTTGCATCACCCTCAAATAGATCCAGCCTGATTGCAGACAAAGATCCAGGTAAATTTCTGAACTTTACCTTTTCCTTTGTTTTTTGAATGTAACTAATTGCTAATTCAAAAAAATCAAAACCCAAAACCTGAAACAGACATCTGCAAAAAGCCTGTAAGATCTTGTGTCTGTTTCCCTGGACATGGTGCCATCCCAACTGTCCCTTCCAGATTAATCAGCTTTCAACATAGGGCCATCTGGCTGTGCTGTCAGAATCACATCCTCTGCTCCATCTCCATGGTGCTCTGAGGAGTGCCAGTGCGAAGGAGTTAATTGTGGGGTTTGATTTTTATTTTTTTATTTTCTTCAGCCTGCGGAGCATCACTTCCCAATGGCCATGTAATGAAGCGAGAGGACTCAAAAGGATCTCTGAACTCAGAGGGGACAACTGGTTCTCCCGATCAGAGTGAAAATGTAATGTATCTGGGGTTAGAAAGAACACTGCTCACTGCACAAGAATGTTCACATAAGGGTGAGGGAAAAGATGTTCCTTGTAGTAATGCGCTCAGAAGCCACTTTATGAGTAACTCTATTTGGAATCATATTAGTGTTTAACAGAGAAGGTCAGACTTGCAATTATGCAGGTATGCTTTTCCTCTTCAAACATCTCTGAGCCAAAAATATAACTTGTGACAAATTACTTACCTACGAAAAAATCCACGGGGAAAATATCTGCTCCCAGTCACTGAAAGCAGGCATGTTCCCTGTCTGTGGATGCATCTGAACAGTGTGTGGTGCTGGGAACTGTTTTCTTGCACATGGTTGGAAGGCAAAGCACCATGATGTGAGATTGCCAGTAACTACTGACTTAAAATAAGATGACATATTTGCAAGGAAGTCAGCACAAGCTAACCACCACAGCCCCAAACTTGCAGAAGGTGACCATGGTCACACCACGAAGACCCCTGGCCCCAGTATTCAGACAGGGTGTACTCTCCTTGTTGGCAGATTGCACAGATGGAAATCAGGTATTTGTGCTAACCAGCCCCTGGTTTTCCTCAGGGTGCTTTCCAGATGTCTTCATTTGACATGAATCATTGATATATCTTTAAGAACTTTGGCCCTTACAACAAGCAAGGCAAAAATTATCTGGGCTCTTGCCGACTGTGTGCTGACATGCTCAGCAGAGGCAGGGCCTTTCAAGCTCCCCCACATGAATCACAAAGCTGCAAGACCAGGTATAGCCAAACACTTGACTATCAGACTGTTCATATTCAGCAGAACTCTGAGCATGTGCTTCTGTCTGGCTGGCAGCAATACCTGTCAGGGCTGGCAGAATAGCCAGGCAGCCTTTTCTGTGTCCTTCAAGGTACATTTTTCTGTCACTGAAACCAGCTTTCCTGCTAGGGAATGCAATATCCATAAAACCATTTAAAAGCAGTGCCACGTGGCAGAGCACAGCTTTAACACTGCTCGACAGAGGTAGACAGGTTGCTTAATGCCTGTTACCCTGAGTGAGCTGTGTGCTGACTTGATGGTTTGGCATGGTCAACAGCAAACATCTGGCAGTGGCACTGCATTTGCTACTCTAAACTGAATGTTTAATTATGTTTTATTATGACTCACATCCACAGCCTCTTCCAGAATAAACAACAAATAGGATATGTGGATCATTTTCCAAACATGTGAGGCACAGCTTTAAGAGAAGTGTAGTGCTTAAAGCTTAGTATTGTATCCATTTGCCAGAGGATACAGCTAGGGCAAGCACAGAGAATGCAAAAAAAAAGATCAGTAAAGCTTTAGAAGTCCAGTTTTCCACCACACATTGCCCAAGACTGTCCCACACAGATTGACCCACCAGCAGGATTTCACTTACCTTTGCTTAAATCACTAAGAAGGAGGAAAAATAGGAGACATTTTCAAAAACTGAGAAAAAAAAAAAAAAAGGTCTTAGGTGGAAATTTCCTCTTTTTTTGATAACTGACATTTTGTTTTGAAGTGTATATCTTTAACAGAAAGTTCGATTCTTGCTTTAAACTGTGAAATCTCATTAACTCATTTGACAAGAACTGCCTTAAATGTCAGGGAGCTTAGATGCTGCAGAGAGCAGGGGAAGTGAAAGTGGGGCTGCTGTGCATTTGGTGGATAAGCCATCATTCTCTGCCTAGACTTTTTTTTTCTGGGCAGAGGAGCATTCAGCCACATGTCCAGGGTTTCCAGACTGCCATCGATGTCTGGGCAGCAACCCTGAAGGATGAGATGTCTTCAGAGCATGTCACAAATGGTACTGTGGTGGTCTAGGAGCTGGTACATGCTGGATTTGTGCTGCCTCTGGCCTCTGTGTAACATCCACTGTCCCTTAGATCCGCAGAAGCTCCACGAGGAGCAGCGTGTCGCACTGCAGCCGCATGGACCACTTTGAGATCCGGATGCTCCTGATGTGCTATCTCTACATCGTGAAGATGATCTCTGAAGGTTGGTAGCTTTTGCTCACAGAGGGGCAGGCAGAAAGACAAGAGACCATCACCAGTGGTTTTATCTGTAAGGACCTCCTTTTATTTGTATTTTAAATCTCAGTGCACCGTTTTGGGTTGTTTTTTTTTTTCTTTATTTCAGATACACTTTTAGCTTACTGGAACAAATTCTCACCCCAAGAGCTGAACAATGTCCTTGTGCTTCTGGAGTGAGTATAATGAGGCTGCAGGTCAAACACCTGCACCTTTGTGCAGACAGCATTAGCCAAGAAGACGTGTAGTGTGCCCTCACGGGGTGCAGCCCTAGAGGTATCTGACCAGGGTGTAATGAAATGCTTTTCCTTCCTCTGAGGAAAAACAGGTGTATATTAAGAGATATTGAGGGAGCGAGGTAGTATGATAGCACCCTGTGCTTGGTCTAGGCTGTGCAGAGGGTGTCCCCCCACCCATGGGTGAGCAAGGCTCATGGTACAGCCTCCCACCCTAACTGGCACAACCTCTGCTTTTCAGCAGGTTTGGTGGAATATATGGATGAAGAGTCAGGGATGTGCTGTGGTGTTCTGACCCAAGGGTGTGAGGTCGAGTTACTTGTAAATACAGCCCCCAAACCTTCATATACAAGGAATGTGGCTCCAGACAATGGCAGGGCAGATTTAACTGTTCTGGGTTGTTTGTGATTTGCAGGATCTGTAACAGATACATATTTTATTTTCTTTCTAGAGTGTGTTTATTTCACTTCAGATACGTGGGGAAGAAAAATATTGCCAGGTACTGTATTCTTCCACCCTGGGCTGGGTTGGGGGACCCTCCCTGTGCTCCCTGCCACAGCCAAGGCAGAAGGGGAGTGTGCACACCCATGCCAGGTGAACCCAGGCAGGTGGGAACTCTGTCTGGCCGGGACTCTGCTCAGTGCCATGCTGTGTACAGAATCCCCTTGTCCTAGCACTCTGCCCCTTCCCTCCCCTCCAGCTCCTGCATGAGACCCCCAGGCCCAGGCGCTCCTGGCTACCCACGCAGGTTGGCCGTGTCCCCTGTGGTCAGCTGCAGGTGAGACAGTAGTCACAGCTTCATGTCTGCTCCCCAAGCAGCAGCATTCCTGCTTCATTAGCTCTAGGACCAGCTGGTACAGGCAAGACCAGGGTAGTCTGGTTAATCCTGCTGGGACTGTCTGGGATAAAAACCAGATCAGTGCATCAAAGGGGGGCCAGGTCTCCATCCTGGTGCCTTGTGTAATTCTGTAGTACATGTGTGTAATCCTGTAATCCTGCTCATCCAAACCTAGTCTTGCTTCCCCTTGCAGGGTGCATGATGCCTGGTTAGCCAAACATGCAGCAGCTGACAGGAAATCCCAGACGATGCCAGCGCTCCGCAGCAGGGCTGGTGGGATGCAGGTGCGGCTCCAGCATCTGGGCAGCTTGGAGACCTCCTTCACACTCAACCACAGTATGTACAGCAAAGCAAGATGGGACCATGGAGTAATGGCCTGTTGGAAACTGCACATAGCCATAGCCATGTTTGCTGCTTGTTGTTTCAGGATATTCAAACTCTGCAGGATTACAGTGCTCACGACTCCTTCCTACAACATTCCTAGATTGGTGGGGGTGGCATTTAAGCCAAGTATTTAAAAATCACACCTGGGACTTAGGACTTGCAAGACATTTTCCTCTTGCTTGTCTTGGCTCAGCTCCTTGGCTGAGTGTGTGCAGGTGACAGTTTGGTTTGGGTGAGCAGGGCAAGCAGGAGAGCTGCCCTGGGAGTGCAGTCCAACCCCATACAGAGACTTGGGCCAGGATCTAATCTCTGCCCACTCTGGGTGAGTTTTGCCCTGTGGAAACACACTGCCATTTCACCTCTGTGAATGCAACTTGGACATCCTGTTCTGTCTGGCTTTAAAGATGGTGATTTTAAGGGGAAAGGCTGACATTGGTTTTCTGGGTTGGCATCAGGCTGAGGCAGCTTCTCTGAATGGTGCTGGCAAATCCAGCATCTGTCTGTTCTTACCTCATCTTCCAAACCTAGTGAACTGTAAGGCAAGAACCATATCTGTATCAGCATTGAGATCCTGTGGGAGCTGGACTGTTGAACAACTATTACCTCCTGATTTGCTTTTTGTCCACAGATGCAGGCACCTCAGAAGCAGATATTGTGCACCAGGCATTACTGGAGGGCAACATTGCCACCGAAGTGTGTCTGACAGTCCTGGACACCATCTCTTTTTTCACTCAGAGTTTCAAGGTCAGCATTGAGATCAAAAGGACTGGAGAAAAGTCTGTGGGAATTCTGTATGTTTGTTGATTTTGATGACCCATCCTCCTAGAGTGGCAGATTATGGAAGGCTTTACAAAAGCAAATCAGCTGCAGCTTGTTTATTTTTCAAAACGGCTGAGGGTTTCAGAGTCTTCAGAGTTATTATACACTTACGCAACCTTGCAATTTCTTCAAAACTGCAAGACCAGAGAAAATTCATGAAGGTTATACCATGTGTGTAGGCATGGCAAAAATAGAATATGAGGAAATTAACATCATATAGAAAGAAGGGACTAGAGGAAAGGGAAATGAAGGTCTAGCATTCTTAGAACAGTCACTGTTTTCTACCATAAATTGCCTAGAACTGAGGCCCAGATTTCTTTGAATTGCTGTACACGAATGTCTGTGAGGCTGAGGCATTCCAGCTGTGGTTACCAGTACAGATAGGACCAGTAGCACTGGTACAAATCTTCTCCTCCATATAGTGATTCACACTCCAAGCAGTCTTTGACATCTACAAGAATTAAAGCCTCTGTGGTGAGGAAAAGCCCAGGCTGGAAGCCAAATACTGGAATACTGTTCCAGAAAAGCTCTTCCTCAAATTGTGGTTGGAGGAATTCTGCTCATAGCAATGTGTCTTGCATAAAGAGGTCATCATATCCTCTGCTTCATATCCTTTGCTCTGTTTTGTTAAGGAACAAAAAAGCCATCCTGGTGCATACATTAATTTATTCCTCAATAGTTTTGCAACAGCAGAAGGATTTAGCTGCAAGAGTTAAAACTTGCTTTACTTTCTCAGTTGCCGCAAAACAATGGATTTTCAAACCACAGGATGGACTTGATTCCCACCCGTTTTAATGGACTTCTGCTTTGCCTTTATGGTCACACAGTGTTAGCACACAGAAGTGGGCTCTGTATGGCAGTAGGAGTGCTGATGATGTTGTTACTGACAGTTACATTAGATCAGTTGAAAAGTATGGATCCTAAATTTATCCTGCTTACAAGATGTACATGTCAAAAAACAAATCTGAGCTAGCCCAAGGATTGCTTGTACGGGCAGTGCAAGGGGGACTATTGATCATTGATACAGGGCATCCACATCCTTGCTGGGTAGCCATGATGTCCTGCACAGGAGCTGCAAGGACGATGGCAGCAATAGGCAAGATAACTCTGACACTAAACTTTATTAATCCTCTCCAAGCAATTCCATTTTACAACCATTATACAGGAAAGAGGGAAAAGGGAGATAGGTTCCCAGGAGGTGCAAACACTCAGAACTTTGCAGAAGACAAGGGGAGGATGTTGACTAACTACAGCTATGAATCTGTCTAGTGGAAAAAATGTGATAGTCTTTTCTCTCTCTTGCTCTTCTGGGTTGCAAATAAAACACTTGTGATAAAAGCAAAACAAAAAACAGTGTGATAATAATGTTGGTAAAGGTCTGTTTTATTAAAAATAACTCTAGGCAACCAGTGAAAGTTGAGCAGATTATTGAATTAGGTTTTGGAATTAGTGATACAAAAATAATAAAATATTTCTGTTTTATTCTCTGATTGTTCTTCTGATCAACTAGAGTAAGTTCTTACAGGTTGTCACATTTACTGGTTATATTTTTACTGAAGACCCTGTTCCTTATGTGGCTTAAGAAGGGATGTCATCAATTATGTGGACTTATCTCTGCGATTTCCAGCTTCAGGCACAACATTTCTGCAAAATAAATTCTCTTATTGCTTTACAGACCCAGCTTTTAAACAATGATGGCCACAATCCACTCATGAAGAAAGTTTTTGATATTCATCTTGCTTTTCTCAAAAACGGGCAGTCAGAAGCAGCTCTTAAGCATGTGTTTGCCTCTCTGAGAGCTTTCATTAGCAAGGTAATGACTTCAGAGATGCTGGAGAATCTAAATAGGTATGACGGAAGAAATCAGTACATAAACTCCTCTTAAACTGCTGGTTTGTGCTGTTTATAGATGCATTTCAGAAACAATTCTAAGGTGATTTAAAGAACAGCTGAGGTTAAATTATCTGTTACAACAATTATTTATTGTTTGCTGGATGCCAAGAAACACAGAGAGAAATAGTGAGGAATTCCTTCACTTGCCTTGGTCACAAAACTTCTGTTAAAGATTGCTGTCTGCTCAACCCAAAGCTGGTGCTTTTTGAATCTTTGCTCCAAACTGTCAATATGGATGGTGATACTATTGCTTGAATAGTACTTGTAATTACAAGCTGCTCCTCTCCCCCTGCATTTGAAAGAGGGTAGTATTTGCTGAACTTCTTTCTACATTTTTCTGAGCCCTGGCACACAGCAAGGCTCTTTAATCCCCTGAGCTCAAGCAGCATCAAAGCCACTGTTAACCACAGACGAGCAGTGACTGATGCTATTGCTGACTTTTCCCTTCATGCTTGTCAAAACCCGCTGCTTCTCATAAGTACATTTTCCAGACCAGATTTACCTGCAAACTCCATTCTTTCCAAACTGCACAGTTATCGTGAATTCAAAATTAATTAAAACCTCTCAAATCACTTGAATACAACATTTCATTAATGAGGTAAATCCATGTGTAATGAGACTGCAGCCAGCCAGAGCACAGTATGTGAATGGTATGCAGCAAAGTGCTACTTCCAAAGAAGGTTCTGCACTAGTTGCTGAGCAAAGTTTGATTAAAGAAAGATACTTCTAAGCCATTTTTCAAAGGTGGAAAAAAGTCTGTGCTATATACATTTTACTATAACCCCACAGCAAAGCTAAGAGGCAGTATGACTGTGTCTAGGGCTGGATTTTGTTTTGTCTGAAGCAAACAGACAAGCTTCTGAGAGAAGCAGGAAGTGCAGAAATCTTGCTGGTTACCTGCCTGGCTCCAGACAGCATGGACTCCTATGAGATGTTTTTCCATGGGCCTTCTTAAAGCCTGCTGGATTGCCAGTTGTCACTGGCAGGAGCCAGTCAGTATTTCTACAGGGTCCAATACACGTTATTTGCTTTATCTTTCTTTTGAGTTTTCTGCTAGCCTGTGAGCTGCTTAGCCTAGAAATTCATCCTACTGCCAATCTGCACACACCCTACTCAGACACAGACGCTCTGCATGTCTCTTCTGCTTACTAGTGGAAAGTCTCTTCACCCAGAAATATTTCTTTTGTGCCTGTAGCAGATAAGAGACTTTCCTTGCCTCCCTGCAGGGTTTCTGTGGTTGTTTAAACGTGAGGCCAAACTGGCACACCTGCTTGATTTGATGTCTCCATCACCTTCAAAACATGGAGCCCTTCAGGGGTTCCACGCTCACTTTCCAAGATGCTGATTACAGCAACTCAGGCTGTGTCCTTGGCTGCTGGAAGGATGGGCAGTGGAGTGGTTTTCTTGGGTTTATGCTAGCCTGAATCTGACAACTTTGGCATTGTAGGCCTTCAAAGATAGGAAAAATTGATTTTGGTTAATTTCTCACGTTTCCCTGATGTCAGGAAGTGTTGCTTCTGTAAAAGCAAGATATGAGCCCAGCAGATGGTATCTATAAGGAAGTGTTTTCTTTCTCAACGCCACAACCACATGAGTCACAAACTTCCTTTTAAGTCCTCTGAAGGGCTTTTCTAAGGCCCAAAGTGGCAAAAAGTAGGTGGGAGCCACTGCTTTTCATTACAAATGTGAGGATAGTGTTTTCCTCCGAGTTTGTTTTGAAATATGAAAGCTGCACTGCTTTGTTCTGGGTTGTGTATCAGTTGGCTGTAAATTAGTGTTAACTTGGAAGAAAACCAAAAGTACCTTGTGCCTTGGGCACAGCTAGAATGGACAATTCATCATTTTATGGCCTTCTGTAGCTGATAATTTCAATGAAAATAATCCCCCTCTTACCCAGGGTCACAGCAAATGGTTATGGGAGGGGAAGAAAGTCCTGAGAATTATTTGCATCCCAAAATCTGTCATAAAAATAACTTGCTTTCTGCATTCAATCTGGTTATTTGATCAACAAAAAACTTTTTTTAAGAAAAAAAGAAATGGCGCAAAAAGGCAAAGAACAAACAAGTTACATAATTGTTTGCACGTTTGGTTTTGGTTTTAGGAGGAATCATGCATGTGTGCTGGCAAGTTGAGAAGAAAGCTGTCCCTGTTTTACCAGCTGGGAAGAAGCAGCACAGGCTAGACTGCTCGTTTGATACTCTTAACTAAATCCTTCTTTTTAGAGCATTACTTGCAGATCAATATATTATATCCATGTTTTGGAATGGTTTTAGAGATTATGGAGGAAAGCACATAGAGGAGGAGGCTGAGATAAAAAAGGCCTTCAGCTGCCTGCTCCATCCCTGCCTGTCCCTGAGTGCTGACATTAGCAGGGCATGTTAGAGGCATCACAAATCCCAAGCCCTGCAGGACTAGGGCAGCAGAGCCTTGTTCCTTTCCTGGAACACCTAGTTCAGGAAGCTTTTCTCTGTCAGCAGTTTCCATGTCAAGCTGTGCTTTCCCTCCCCATTATTGCTCTCGGGATGCAGCTTCATTACAACCTCACATGTAGTTGTGAAGGGCACCTGGCATGTCCTGCCTGCTGCTTTGGCTTCTCTTATGTCCCATTTGTGCTGAGGCCTCTCTGGGAGCTGCTTGCTGCATTGACTTATGCTCTGACCCTTTGTAATAGAGCTAGATCAGAAATGTGCTCCTCCAGCACACACAGAGTCACCTCCACACAGTGTTCCATGTCTCCTCCCTGTTGGTGTTCCCCTGCCAGCTGGAGAGCTGCAGGCAGAACCTGGCCCCACCTGGACCCAGGCATACACCCTCAGGTCCACTGCCCTTTACCTGGCACCAGCCACGAGTAGCTCTGCTTGGACTTGGTCTCCAGAAAGCAGCTGCCTGGGGATGCAGGGGATGCAGGCTCCCTCTGAACAGGGCACAGGTTTTTCTCCCATAACTGGTGCAATGTGGAGGGGAGCACACAGGGAAGGATCTTGTTCTGTTTCTGCTGCAGATTCCCAGGCAAAGTTTTTCTCCCTAACACTGAGTTGGAAATGTCTCAAAAGCCTCTGCAGGCAAGCAGTGGTCCCTGCTGAGAGCAAGTGCCAGCTGTATCTTCTTGTGTGCCCATGTGCTGCCTGTGTGTGCCCAGTCACACATCACTGGCCAGCTCTGGGCTAATCCCAGTTCTGAGCATGACCCCATCTCACTATGGGAAAAGGATTGCCTTGCAGCAGGCAGAAATTGCTTAATAACTCCTTACCCCACAGACATATGATTGTCCTGGCCCTGCGTTACCACAATGTTTATTTCCCTCTTTTCTTTCTCCAATTTTTTTTTTCTGTAAATATTTTTGGCCAGAGGCAGTGAACATGAAGTATTTGCTCAGTGTTTTCATTCTGCCTTGTTGCCTCTGTGGCTCTGTGCAATCCCAACAGTGTAGTCTTGCTATCTACAGCTTCTATTCACCATCACACCATTGTGGCGGTCACAGCAGTACCTGCAGGCTTTCCCAAATTATATATATGTAATAGAAGGAATAGAGGCCCATGATTACAGCTCTAGGCTCTGACTTGGAGGAGGCTAGTGAATACTCTTGCAGTATTTGCTGTCATCTCTTGTGGTGAGAAGGTAGTGGGGGTTATAGAAGTGGCTGATGAGCCAATGTTGCAGGAAGACTACTGGGTCTTGAATGAACTTGGCACATCTTTCAGAAAAGACAAAAAGTGTGCTTGCCTCTTTGTGCCAGGAAATGCCCTGGGGCTGGTGCCCAGCTGGGGCAGAGGGAGCAGAGTGCTGCTGTGTGATGCTCAGACAGCCCCTGCCCAGTCCAGGAGGTGATGGCATCACCCCTCTCCAGCCAGATCCCTGCTGTGGCTGCAGAGGCAGCTGCATTCCAGCACAAAACTCTTCATTCTTCTGCTTCCCTGTGCCCAGTCTGCTGCTGCTGGGGTGGAAGGAAGCCTCAGGCACTGCTGGTGACAGTGACCAGATGGACACCAGCTCTGGCAAGCCCTGCATGGAGGCCCCTGCTCACCAGGGCAGAGTACTGCTGCTGCTGTCTGCTTTTCAGGCACAGCTGAGCTTGTCACCACAGACATGACTGGAAGATTGTAGACGTGATTGTAGAAATTCTAGAGCAGTACAGGATGTTGGTCTTCCCCTTCTGCTTTTCTTCACCCTACTGCAAATCTCTGAGCCCAATTGCTAATTGAGGTGTCTCATGCTGAAGTTTGGTTTCAGCCTGCTGGTCTCTGGAGCTGGCTCTGTCTGGGAGGCCAGGGCAGCTCACTGTATTTTGGGCACTCTGGGACAAGGAGGTCTCTTGCTTGCATTCCTGACAGTAGTCATGATTGTAGGCTTTTGAGGGGGGACATGTAGACGTAGTTGTATGAGCTTTGCAGGTCATGTTTCTCAGTGGGGTTGGACTTCTGGATGAGCTCCAGCAGATTTTCTGATGTCCTAGATGGCAACCTTTGGTAGGAATGTCCATGGAACCTCTTCTTTCTGCCCTGCTGCTGGTGTTTATGGCTTCTGTAAGAGGATAAAACTTTTCTGTCCCAATGTGGTGAGAATTTGGTAATGAACCTGAAAGTTGTTGGGGGAAGGGATAAATGGGCATACATGAACACATCCCCAAAACAAGTGACAGCAAAATTCACACTGCTCTAGGAAACTTGTTTAAAAATAGGTCTTTGATTCATTCCCACAAATAATTCTGGGCTCAAAATTCTGTCAGAATTTCTAGTGAGACTGTCTGGGCTGGAGGCCACTGCATTGCCTCATGCCCCTGCCCATCTGAGAGCTCTGGGGGTGTATTTAAATGATGTATTTTCTAATATATGCATGCCTCTTGTGAAGTTTCCCTCAGCATTTTTCAAGGGAAGGGTGAACATGTGTGCTGCTCTCTGCTATGAGATCCTGAAGTGCTGCACTTCCAAGGTGTCCTCCACAAGGAATGAAGCCTCTGCTCTTCTCTATCTCCTGATGAGAAACAACTTTGAGTTCACCAAAAGGAGAACATTTCTGAGAACACATCTCCAGGTCAGTAACGGCAGAAAGGGTGCAGAGAGCAGGATGCCTCATACTTCATTAACAGATACTTCAATATAGTTATGTCACATCATGTCTGCAGAGCATCTTGCCCTTGTTACATGGACATGGAGCCTCTTGGTTTCCAGACTTTGCCTAATTCCTGTTTCCAGTGATTGGCCCAGGACCCTGTGTGTAGAACACACTGCTACCAAGTACTCCAAGCTGTTAAGGCTTTGGAATCTTAAGACAGGAGATGTATCTCTGCCCTGAAGACGGACAGGGCTGGGGTGGAAGGTTTGGCAAGGGAAGCTGTCTTTGAGGAAGGAGGAGGGATTTTTTCTGAAGCTGCTTTTGCAGCATTGTGGTTTTGAAGCAGATTTAGGTACCTGAGGGCACAGATGGACACCGTCTGGGTTGTAATGAATCACAGAAGAAGTTAATTAATGTACAAATAGGGGTTTGTATTGTGATTGCTATATTGTTAATTCTGTGAAGCTGCAGTTCAGCAAAGCAGTTTGATCCTCTGGAGAGTATTTGTCCTTGGGGCATGTGACAGCAAAGCCACAACAACACCCATTGCTTATGTTGTGGGAAGGACCTGTTTTCCTATGAGCATTTTACATAACTGTGACAGTAAAACTCTATTTGGGCTACTTTAAATTAAATTCCTGCCCTGTCCCAACAGATAATAATTGCAGTGAGCCAGTTAATAGCAGATGTGGCACTCAGCGGTGGGACAAGGTTTCAGGACTCCTTGCTCATAATTAACAACTTTGCAAACAGTGACAGGCCTATGAAGGTAAGTTGGAGGTGTTAAATCACATCATGTGCTATCAGCCATTAATGCAAGACATGAAAATCATGTTTAAGTGGAAGGCTAATGGTAGGAACTATGATTTATAGGCTCTCAGTGGGCTGTATTTGCTCAGTAAACAAGTATTGTGGCAGCTGCATGGGGAGGTCATGTTCTGTCTGAGGCCTCACGCCAGGAGGAGGCAGCTCTGCAGTTCAGGTTACACTTTGCCATGTGTGTGATGCTTGTGAGGGTGTCCAAAGAGCTTTCCAAGATTTCCAGCTTTGGGAGGAGTGACAAGGGAGGGTCTGGTACTTCTGTTGCCTGAAGGCAATAATTAGCAGCAATTAATTTTAATTAATTGAGTGTCAGTAATACTAGAAACCACTCTTTCATGACATTAATGGTTGTATTTCTTTGGAAATGAGTTGTCTGTCTTTGCACTAGAATTAATAACTTTTATCCAAGCCACTGAACAATATATCATCACTGCAGCTTGCTCCATTGCACACAGGGTATCTGCCAAGGTAGGATAGAAGAAAACAGGAAGTATTTTTACAGTTCTGTGATCTTCCTATGGCCTAAAGGTGTAATGGCAACCTCAGATAGGTATTGAACTGTGCTATAACAGTTATAGTTATGATGTACCTGGCAAAACCCAGTTCTCTTCTGTACATTGGTTTAATAAGGGTTTCACTGAACTGTATTTTGCTGATCATGTTTTATATCACCAGACCATTATGTATTGTAAGTTTATGTATTATAAGTGCAAGAGTACAAGATACATTTCAATACACTGGAGAGGATGCCATGCACATCCACAGAGATAGCTAGGCAGCAGGAGCCTGAAGAGAGGTAATGTGAGCCAGGCTTATCATGGAGTAGAGAAAGATGAGGAGGGACCTAACTACTGCTTTCCACTACTGAAAGGGAGGTTATAGGGATGAGGAGGTTGGGCTTTTCTCAGAAGTGTGGAGTGGCAGGACGAAAGTCACAAGGGAAATTTCAACATCAGTTAAAGAAAAAGCACTCTCCCAATAATATGGGGCATCCTGGGAAAGGGCCCAGAAAGGAGATGGGGTTTCTGTCCTTGGGTATTATAAAACTTGGCTGGATGAGCCTTGCTGAAACTAGATGATGGCCCTGCTCTGATCAGGGATCAGACTGGGACCTGTGGTTTTTTCTCTATTACATTCCTGTGGTGGGAAGCTCTACAAACACCTTTGCTGCTTTAGGAATTAAAGAGTGGCCACATCAGAGACTAACAAGCCAGATGTTGAATGACATGAAAAATACTCCAGGCATGGCTTATGGTCCCATGCTGGGACATGAGTATGCACTTCTGTCTAACTCACACACCAGCTCCTCCAGATGTCCAGGTACCTTCCCTTGCTGTAGCACAGGAACAGCCAACCTGACATCCTGTATGTGACCAGCAGAGATTGGCCCTTTGCACACCCAGCTTGAAATGCCTCTAATTGCATATGAAATACTGTACCATGTATGCAGTGTGAGTTGAAAAAGCAAAAGCTACAGTTAGTGCTGTCTCCTGTGTTCTCAGGGTTTTCAGATTGGCAGTAAGTGGAGTGTTGTCTGAAAGGGTAGCAACAGTCTCTCTTTAGCAAGGCCTGGAACACCAGTTGTTTTCCTATATTTGCTTCTAACTGGATCTGGTTTTTGTCAGGCAACTGCTTTTCCTTCTGAAGTCAAAGATTTGACAAAGAGAATCCGTACAGTGCTTATGGCTACTGCACAAATGAAAGAACATGAAAAGGATCCAGAAATGTTGATAGATCTGCAATACAGTTTGGCCAAATCATATGCAAGTACCCCAGAGCTCCGGAAAACATGGCTGGACAGTATGGCAAAGATACATGTGAAAAATGGAGACTTTTCAGAGGTAATTCATGTCATTAAAGACACGTTGCACAAGACAGATGTACAGATGACATTTTAATTTTCCCTTTGTACTTTGCAGGCAGCCATGTGTTATGTTCATGTAGCAGCCCTCGTTGCAGAGTTTCTGCACAGGAAAAGTAAGTGTGTGCTGTTTGGGAGGCACAAGGGAGATGATGCAGTGATGGGGTTTGAGGGGCATCAGAATCTGTTTAAAATTTGTCTTGATTTGGTAAATGGTTGTTTTTGAAAGAAGCTAAAAACTGGGGAAAAAAATTATTCAGTGGATAAATCTAGAAGAAGATGAGTATTTTTTAAAGAATTTTCATACAAAGACATTTACTAGGTTGGCCAGGTCTTCTTCAGCTGTCATGTTGTCACGTTGCTGAGTCAAATAATGACAATAGATCATGTCTTGATTTAAATATTTGGTTATATTTTATATTTGGAAATATATCACAGGGGAAGCACATGTTAAAAACTGGCTGTTAGTGTGTTCATCAGGAGAATCACTATAGGCAGTGCAGCAAACTCGAATAAAACAGTCGAAATTCAGTCGAAAAAGAGACCGTTGCCTAACTTCCACAAATATGTAAAGACAATCAGAAAAAAACAGTGTGTTCTGGTGTAATGCAAAACAGGAAGGCAGGAAGGACAGACTTGTGTGTTCCTAAGTACCACTGCTTTGCAGGTTTTAACTATCTGTGCCATGGTTGATATATTGACCCCAATTTTTTTCTCATTTCCATGTAAGGGAGGAATTGTTGAAATGGATGCTTAACATTTCAGAAAGTTAAGGCTGCATAAAACCTGGTAACATGTGCTGCCCCAGCTGGAAAGGTTTTTAGTGCCTTGCTCAGGGGGGCTTGGAGTCCCTCCAAATTCTGTACATTGTGTTGCCTAAGTGGGAAAAATCAGGACTTGTTTTTCTGTTTCATATTTCACGTGGCTGCAGAGGGGAGAGTATTGAAAGTTGGCAATTCTTTTTTTCTGCCCTGGAGGCTTCTCACCACAACCAGTGGTAAAGGAGAACTTCTATAAAAGAAGAGGAACAAAACCAGAAGAATATTAAGTGAATGCATTGAGTTATCTTTGTCACTGGCAAGGCTGGAAAAGGTTCAGTAAAGGCTGAACTACTCAAAGCTTTGGGGTACATAAAGAACTGTACTTTCTACTAGGAGTGTACAATCCTGTTCATCTACTACCTGGTTCTCCAGCATTCAGCAGGAGCTTTCTCCTGGCCATCTTCTGTGCAAAAATAGCCTTTGTGCTTTTCCCCTGACTTTCAGTTGGTTGCAGCCTGTTAGGTTGGTCAAAGAAGAATTCCACTGAGCACACTGAGAAATCTGTTGTGCATGACATTACTTAGTAGTTAGTTAGATAGTAGCAGTAGGAATGACTCCCATGGCAAATGGCTGGGGATGTTCTGATGTGTTCAGTCTCATATAGCAAATCAGTAACAAAAATGGGAATCAGGTCCCCTGCTACTTGTGGGACTTTGCTAACAGCTAGATTGCTTCCCTGGCCATTGAAGCATGACACCTTTCAGATACATTATTCCACTAATCCATTTGCTTTTTTCTTTTACAGAACTCTTCCCCAGTGGATGCACTGCCTTCAGGAAAATCACTCCCAACATTGATGAGGAAGGTGCAATGAAAGATGATGGTGGGATGATGGATGTGCATTACAGTGAGGTGAGGTCCTGTAGTACACACTACAGGATATTTAGTAGCTGAATAGGGTTTTTTGAGTTCATTCATGTGAGCTCTAACAAATTGTATTTGTTAACTGACACCTGTAAAGAATACTGTTGCACAGCAATTTCCCAAGAGAAATCTACATTGAAGGATTTTCTGTGTATTAATTCATAGAGGTGAAACTAAGTTCTTGGTTCCTTTGAAAGGCTTTTCTAGCAGACTGAAAAAATTACACCACAGCCTTTGCCTGCCACATATGCAAATGCTAATTCTACCAGCACCAGGCAGTGCAGCTTCGTAGTTCCAAGGAGGGACTGAATGCAAGTGAGAGGTCAGCTTAGGTTCTTCTTGAGTTCAGGTTGTGCTGCAGGACACCCCATTAGCAGAACAATCCAGAAACCATAACACAGCACTGGGGAAGTGGGTAGGTCCTCCCATTAGTCATGAAGTCTCCCAATTACTTCTGCACCAGCCCTGTATAACTGCATTGGATGGGCCATGTGGGTGAGCTAGGTAGCCCTGCAGACCCACTGCCCAATTGCAAGCCTATTAGCTTGCCTATTAGCTAGAGGATCCTTAGCTTCACATCCAACAGCTACTGCACACTTGGTCCTTGGATATGTTTCTTAGACATATACCTCTGACATTCAGTGCTGTTATCTCCATGTCCTCACTGACTTTTGGCATTGTCCTGGGGAAGCAGCTAAATAACAAAGACATATGTGCTGGCTACTGTGCTAATGATTTATTAAGAATGAAGAATGAACTTCTGAAAAATAACTTGCCTTTGTTTTCCCAAAAACTTTGTAATACCTTTGGAAAAGCCAGGGACACAAGGGGTTTAAACTTATGTAACTATGGCTACGTATACTGAGGCCTGTTAAAGTATCTGAAGTTAAAATGGTTTTCTCTTCTAACTTTGACTGTTATTATCAATACCCATTTGGCTGCTCTCAAGGAAGTACTGGTGGAGCTGCTGGAGCAATGTGTGGATGGCCTGTGGAAAGCAGAGCGTTATGAAACAATTTCTGAAGTTTCCAAACTGATCATTCCTATTTATGAAAAGCGGCGTGAATTTGAGGTAGGCATTCCATTACCAGGTAATTTCCTAGACCACTAATAAAAACATGAAGCTACTTTATATTTGAAGTTATGTGTTTATGAATTGGTGTCTGTAAAGCACACACTGTGATTCATTGCTGGTCATAAAACAAATCAGAAAAAGCAATGATCTGGTAATTGCTGAAGCTGAAGACATGGAAGACTCATGCTTAGTGAGTTATTCCCACCTTCTTTCCCCTGTAATAGAGCTATCATCCCATATGCTCATCAAAGCTAGATTCTTTTTGAGACTTGACCATTTTAAGGGTTAAAAACAGTATGAGAACTGTTCAAAGAAAGGACTAGATCTGCAGGTAATTGAGTGAGAAGTGGAGAGGCAGGAAGGAAGCAGTTACCAGCCCTCCACCTTGCTCCTTCACAGCACCTGCTGCAACCCACACTTACACTGCAGCAAGACTGCTGCTCCACTGCTGAACAACACTCCTCTTACCCTCTCTCTCTCATGACACTCCCAAAACAGCATTCAACTACATAACTGAAGCTCAAGGAATCCTTTATCTTTTTTATCTTTTTTTTTTTTTACCATAAAGATGGGTAAAGCACTCAGAGCTGCTCTACCCTTAAAGGCTCAGTGAGGGAAGATGCTGAGGCAGCAGGCTCAGCATTTTCTGAGAGGGTCATGAAGTTATTGCAGTCTGCAGTACCTTTTGGACCCAAAGCTAAGCATGTGCTTAAGACTGAGGTTTATTCAAAGAAAGCTGCATGAGTGCAACCTCTGTAGAAATTCAAGTTTGAATTCTCCAAAGGTCTCTGTCTAGCTATCACAGTAGTTTCCAGTGTTATCTAGAGTTCCCTGCTTGGAAAATTCTACTTTAATGATGTCAAGATTTGATTTCCAGAAACTAACTCAGCTGTACAGAACACTTCATGGAGCATATGCAAAGATATTGGAAGTAATGCACTCACGGAAGAGGCTTCTGGGAACTTTTTTCAGAGTGGCCTTTTATGGACAAGTAAGTATACACACAGGCTCACCAGCTACCCCTCACCAGGTGTCCTGGCCCCTAAAGCTGCTGCTCTGTCAGACCTGAAGCTGAAAATCTTGTTAGCTGCTCTGGTGCCTCCACTCAGACATCTATGAGTGTTTCAGTATTGCACCCTTGAGGTAAAGGTTTGTGTCTCACTCCAGGAGAACTGGATTTACTATAAAATTTATGATTCTGTTGGTGGGCTTTCACAAGCAGTTAAGAAATGGTTTAGTAGATTAAGAAAACACCAGGGTCTTTTTTTGTAATTACAGTTACTATAAGTTACACAAAAACAATTTAGTATATATAGTAATATGTAGCCAGAAACAGTATATTACCATAGTATACAAACAGTAGTAGTAACAGACATTTTCTTCTACAGACAGTGGCTCCTCCCTTCTAGATTTTAGTACAATAAAAACTTATCAGAGAAGCTGGAATCAAAATATGTATCAGAGTTGATTACATACTTACAGAGATAGGTACTTTTTGTTGGCTGAAGTAGTTGGAAAAATGGACAAGATGTGGAGCGCAGAGTCCCAAGGAGCATCATCTTACCTTATGTGATGAAGTTTTCTGAGCCTTTTTTTTTTTTCCCTAACAAAGTGTTTTACTACTCATCTACCTTGTGTCTCTGAACTATCTGATTCTGTCTGTGGACTGATAATCATAGGGGACATGAAGGGCCCCTTTATAGAAAATATTACGTAAATTATATTAGCCCTGTCTTTCCTAGTTCCTTCTTTTAGAGGAGGGGATGAATTCCCTGAGACCATTGTGGATTTATACCTATGAAGACCTCAGTCATTACACATGCAATATACCTGAGCATTGACTTGATGTAGCTCGTCTTATCTTCAACTTTGGGTATGAAAGTAAATAAGTTTAACAATAGATGAAAGGAAACAATTGCTAGCTTGGTTTTCTGAAAGCTGTAGAAATAAGTAGACCAGCTCTTAAACTGAGCTGTATAACATACCATCCTGACAAATACAACTTGATGCAGTTATTCATTCTAAAGCTTTGCCAGCTTTATATGCCAGCTACGTAGAGGTAATTTCAACATTCTAGCACAGCTTGTGACTGGAACAGCTCACCAAAGTAGGAAACTTTAGTGGTGTTTCCATTACAGTGGGAACAGGTCACGCAGGCACAACCTTTAATGCAGTTTTATCAGCATTACAGCAAATACAAGTTCTACTTCCCCGAATACAAGTGGAATCAAAGCAGAGGAAACAAATTTTTTTTATTTATTTCTTGAATTTCCTTTCAGCCTACACAAAATCCCTCTCTATAGACTATTCATGTGGCTCTCCTATCAGGGTGTCTCCAATACATGTGTCTTTCAGATCCTCCTGTCTGTCTTGTTTTTGTGATTTTTCTCCTGCTTGCTTCTTTCTGACCTTCCTAAATTTCAACTCCAAGCCCCTCTTCCACTTTGTATAGATCTGTCATGGTCATACTCAAGCCTTTATGCTCACCAGTGACCAGTTTGTGTTCATTGAGGAATCTTATGATTTTTTTATTTTTTTTTCACAATTTATGAAGGAACCTATTAAACAGGCCAAGTCCAGTCAGGCTTCATGCAAGCCATAGTCTTCTAAACCTTCTTGATTTCCTGAAGTGTTAGTAGAAAGTTGTTTTCAAAGTAGCAAATCTAAAATAGTTTTCCAAGTCAAGAAACCCAACTATTTCTCACTACTTGTTTGTGATTAATGCCAGACATTCTTTGAAGAAGAAGATGGGAAGGAATACATCTATAAAGAACCCAAGTTAACAGGCCTCTCGGAGATCTCCTTCAGACTTCTTAAACTTTATGGAGAAAAATTTGGGTCTGAGAATGTAAAAATTATCCAGGATTCTAACAAGGTAAGAGATAACAGCATGAACAAGCTAACAAATAGCAGTCAACATCTGGGCCACATACAAGAGAGTGCACTTATGAGTGTGACAAAAATAGCAATTTTGTTCTGATACTATTCAGGAACTGGTACTGCAGTGTTCTAAAGAGCACTGCAAATGGAACACAGAAGGATGAGCCTTGCTCTGGGGAACTGAAGATGGGAGATAACAGAGCATCCTTCCTTTCTGCCAGTAGGGATAGATGAGTGAGCCCTGTCTTCCCCCCTCTTACAAGCACCTTGCTTCCAACTGGCCCTCACATATCCTGTGTGGATATGTTGCACAGCTCGAGAAGTTTTGATGCTGATCTGGCTCCCAGGTGGAAATAAATTAATTGGGAATTATGAATGGGAAATCACAATTCATGTCTCACTGAGCCTTGTTGCAAGGAGTTAGAAGCCAGCACAGAGGAGCAGATGACTGGAAGGAGAGCTGCATGTTGCTTTGGCACTGCAAGTCTAAAAGAAAATCTTTTGAGGCCTTGCAGCCATAGCTGCTTCTTTTTCCTATGGAGTACCTGTTTATACACCCTGCAAGGGCTGTTCACACCCTTTGGTTGCAATCGTGGAGATGTCTGGGTTGCTAAAGAGAGTGCTGGCAATCCCAGATCTTGCTTTGTCTGCAGGTTGGCATGTTACAGCATATAAATATGAGTGCTAGCTCATGGCCTGGAAGCCATATGGTCATATTAGGAGGACTGAGTAGCTTACGTATGTGCTGTACTGATGGATAAGGTGATATGGCTGCCTATTCCAAATGGAACTTTTTAGTAAGCAGATAAGGTATTTCTTGTGCCACACCTCCTTGTTTTGTCTGTGTGTGAATAATCTAGACATTACAGCTGAGGTCAAAGGGAGTGTTTTGTGTGTTGTTCACCTGCATGTAAAGGGGCTGGGTCATCAGAGAATTGGTTCAAATAAGATTCCAGTCAGTAAATTAAACAATTGTAAATCAAGTTATTAACCTTTGTTCTTCTAGTGACTGATCCTCTTATTTTACAGGTCAACATTAAAGACCTTGATCCTAAGTATGCCTATATTCAAGTGACTTACGTGAAGCCCTACTTTGAAGACAAAGAAATGGCTGAAAGAAAGACTGAATTTGAAAGAAATCATAACATCAACAGATTTGTATTTGAAACTCCTTACACTTTATCTGGAAAAAAGCATGGGAGTGTGGAAGAGCAGTGTAAAAAAAGGACCATTCTGACTAGTAAGCACAACCATCTGAACATGAGACAGTACACCTCAGCTTATACTCAGCTCAGTACTTTAGCTTATAAAAATATCTCAAAAGAGATACCAGAAATTCTCTCAGCTACTTAATCAGAATTGTGAAATAATATTCTGGTTTCAAGGGGGAATTTACCTAAGTGCAGTTTTTTGCAAATTAATAAATTGTGCTGGTAAAATTGTAGCCTTGCTTGGGATTTCACACACACTGAGTAAAACCCTTAAGCAAGAGTCTGCTTATGTGTGCTCTATGAAGTGTACTCCTACTTGCTGCATGACTTTTCAATCTATAAATTTCTTTTGCTCTTTCTTCTAGCTTTGAACTCCTTTCCATATGTAAAGAAGAGAATTCCAGTCAATTATGAACACCAGGTTAATTTAAAACCAATTGATGTTGCTACTGATGAAGTAAAAGACAAGACAGCAGAGCTGCAAAAACTTTGCTCTGCTGGTGATGTTGATATGATCCAGCTGCAGCTGAAATTGCAAGGCTGTGTTTCTGTGCAGGTAAGGCTGGGTGTCTGTTCAAAATTACAGTTACATTTACACCTCAGAATGAGTCACCTTCATGATGCAACACATTTACTTTCCAGAAATCATTAACTACCTCGTTTGCAGCACTGAAGCCATCAACCTGCCAGTATAGCTTGCTCTGCTGCATACAGTGGTACATTGCAGGTGCTTCATGGTAATTAGGATTTTGTCCAGTGGTGTTTACAGTGACAAATCCCTGTGTAATTACAGCTTTGCTGGCCAAGAGTAAATGGTGAAATGTATTTAATTTTTGAAGATTGTGCCATAAATATCAAGCACATATAGTCTTATTGTGAGCCTGACTTCTCAAGCAGAATAGATTTATCTTAAGCTTCAGACCACACTGCTTTTCCAAATGGAAATAGGAAGTAAGTATGAGGAAACAGATTACACCTCTCTTTTAGATCTCCATTCCTCTTTTAGTCTTAAAAAACGTAGACAGAAAAACTAATACTCAATTTTGAAACTTCAGGTGCCTCCTGTGACATTAGTAATGCAGATGTGGTGGCATTCAAGTAAATTCAAATGACTTTTGTAAAAGAAACAAGCAAAAAAATTTCCTTCGTAACTGCCTTTAGCTATTCAACAATAGTAGCATAATTTCTTACTTCTTTGCTTCCAGGTTAATGCTGGCCCCTTGGCCTATGCCAGAGCTTTCCTAAGTGACAGCCACTCCAGCAAATATCCTACTAAGAAGGTGAATGAGTTAAAAGAACTTTTCAGGTAGGATTTCTAATGCAATAAAAACTAGTCATCAGCTGGAACGTGATACTTGCTTTTCTTACATTTTTCTCCATCTCTAAAATGCTGAATGTCCAGATGGCCATATAAAGATCCAGGTCTCACAAGTTTGTGGGTACTCAGGCATATGAAAAAATCCAATGTAGTGATGTATATCAAGGGTTTATAAACTCAGACCCATGATTTCCATGCAGAGATGTAAGAGAATGCCCCCTTCAGTGACTTGTGTGGGTATTGGTGATTATACTGTGAAGAAAATATGTTTGAAAACCAGAGGTTTTCAGTTTTGTGTTCAGGGAGCTTTCATATCATACATTTTTTTCGAATCTTTCCAAATGGATTTTTTTTTTTACTACATAATTATGGAGTTGAAATATTTTAAAGCAAATCCCTGTCCAGTTTAATGAAGGACAGTGATTCTTGTTTCTGTTGCTAATTATTAAAACTATGACTTGCATACGTGTTTTTCTAACTCCAGAACCTTACGGGAAGTTTTACTTCCCACTGGAAAGTGTTGCCCAAGACATAATCTGGCAGCTCCTGCTTCACCTCAGGATTCTGTACCTTTGACATGGTATTTTTCAGACCTCTTGGAAGCAAGCAGTTGCCCACCAGTTCCTATATTCATTTCTGGTTGCTAGTGGCTCCCGTTTTGCCCATGGGTCACTGTATGGAAGGATCAGCTTTGGGGCTAAACCTCATTACTTTTGGCTTATCTGGAATCTGCAAGCTGTGTGTGGTCCTACAGGTTGGGGTGAAGGTACAAGACCCCTGTGTTGCACTGCATTGGGCTCCCTTCTACTGAGAATCCAGGCTTGAAGGAGCTCCAGCAGAAAGCCCAATCCCTGTGTTACCTCATACACCGTGCCAGGGATGCTCCAAGAACCCGACCTGAACCTGACATAGGAAAGAAACAGGGAAAAAGATATTTGGCTGTTTGGTTGTTTGCTTTGTAGAAGTCTGGGCTATTGTAATGGCCAAAGTTCATTCCTTTCCTCCCCAGGAAGTTTATCCAAGCCTGTGGAATTGCTCTGGAGCTCAACGAGCGACTCATTAAGGAGGATCAGCTGGAGTACCATGAGGGACTGAAATCAAACTTTCGGGATATGGTGAAAGAGCTTTCTGACATCATCCATGAACAGGCATGTACTGCATGTCAGGGAGGTGGTTCTCTGCTTGAAAGTAGTTAATGATGAAAACTTATGGAAAACTAATTTAACACTTGATCACTCTTCATGTTATTTAACTAACTATAAAAAGAGGCAAGGAGCTGAATGTGAAAAGCAACTGATACACACAGGTGTATCCACACAGGTGGATTCCTGTTCATTGAAAATCTCAACATGGTGTTGGTATACAGTGTGCTTCAAGGTGGAGTCTTGACACATACCATTAGTTTCCTGGCTGCCATGGTCATCAGAAATCCTGTGCCATGTTTTGCCTCATTTTTTAATACAGCATAAGAATCTTGTGATGAGTCACAGGTTGAAATTTTCTAGAAAAACTTCCGTTTTCTTAGTTACATCCAGCTTGTTTCGGTTTTTTTACTTTTTCTGCAAAGGATCTTTTATTTTACCTTTGGCCTAATGCCAACATTCTATTTACATGCAGTTAAAATATTTGTGCTAATTTACCTTATCTTTTAATATTTTCTTGGATCTTTCTAGGAAAATACGTTTCAATAGTAGCATCAGAGAAGTGAAAAATTCAAAGAACAATTGCACAATACCTAGTATCATGTTGTGAAATTAGATGAAAACTGACTTTCTGAAGTAATCTCTATACTTTGGCTCTTTAAAAAGCAGGCTTATTTTAGATTTATCATACCAGGCACACAAGATGAACAGATCAGACTGCATTGTGATATGTAGTACTTGATATTTAGAATAATGTTTTCAAAATCTCCCTGTTACTCTACATACAGTCGTGTGTGACTTAATTACAACTATAACATTGTAAGTCATTAAAATATATAGGCAACACCCCACAAAAAGTTGAGCAGTTGTTCAAACTAGTATCACCAGACTGCTCTTTGTAAGTTAGGTTCATTTAGAATAAAATAATGCTAGTAGGAATCAAAGAGAGTCTTGTTATTGAAGAGTGCAATGTAATTTCAGGGAAACAATCTTATGATAGGGATGAATTTTGTTTTAAGAGTAGAAGGGAAGATCACTTGAGAGTAAATTACTACATTCCCCTTGCCTTTCTTGTATTTCCCTGCTATTCTGCTCATGGCCACCATTTTTTTTGTGTGCCAACTACTAATTTTGCATATTTGGCACGCTCATTTTTTTTCATGTACACTACATGTAATGTGAACTCCCCTGCAGAGTTGTGTTCAGAGATGTCCATTCATAGGACTGAACACCTGCTTACCCTAAGCTGTTTGCAAGGAAACTTCTCCAAAACACCTCATTTGCATTCAGCTGCTGGAACTTTTTGTGCTTTCTGAATTCTGCAATAGTCAAATCAAAACCAGATCACTCAGTTCTGCACTGTCACAGTCCAAGAGTTTAGGTTTTCTTAGAACAAAGAAGCATTGTTAAAGCACACTCCCTGTTATCAAGATAAATTTACAAGTCCACTATTGTGTTGTCTTCAGTTAATAGGCAAAGTATTCCAGCAATTGAAATGTCAAAGGGAAGGTTTCACTGGGAAGGATGTACTTCCATTTTCTTCTTGCACTGCATCAAAAGGGAGCTTAAAAGATGATGTTTACAAGCCCTGTTCATTATGGTTGTACAACGTCATGCTGGCTTGAACTTCTCTATTACCATCAAATGACTTAAATGTCTAATGAATTAAGATCCAGTAAGATTAAACTTAATGGAACATGTTTCCTGCAGAATTACTCAGTTAAATATAAAAGTATTTTACATTAAAGGCTCTCATTGCAAATACCATATAATTTTCTAAATATTGTCAGTGCCTCACAACAGAAGCAGTGCACATAGTTTGAGATGTCAGAGCAGGTGGGTAACTCACTGAGTCAGCCTGTGACCTATCTACAGATCTTTTAAGTTATGGAAATGTAAATGCAAATAATTGGTGAACTACAGCTGAACAGGTACAGGTAGCCTTGGAGAGTGGCAGAAAACTGGATGTCCAGAAGCTGTTTGTGATGAGCATTGATCTCAGCTACACTAATGTAAATTCAGTCTGACTAACTTGTTGACTGGTGACCCACAGGGTGAAAACCAAATACACAGCCAGCTCTAGAGCTGCTCTGCCAGTGAAAGCAGACACTGTGCTCTAAGATCGTTTTTCAGGTTATAAAGTGTAAAATCTTGCCACATGGTGCAGATTTGGAGTGTTTGCTGTATTTAGCATCTGTACTCCCCAGGCTTACGAAAAAAAAGACTTTAGAATTCTGTCACTTCTGAGATACAATGAGGAACTGTTAGAGAGGGAATTGTTTCTTCCCTATAATGGGTAGTTGTAACAAAAAACTATCTGGTAATACACAGAATATGTGTACACATGCATACTACAGAAATTGCTAAATTACCCTTCTTTCTTATTTCTTCGTTATGCTGCCTTTGCGAAACAGCTTTGAGGACAAGGTTAGATATCTCTTTGGTATCCCCTTTTAAACAGCTTGATTATTAAAAGGAACTGATACTTCTACTGATTTTTTGACCGTTTTGTTTTGTCTAGATCTACCATGAAGATACAATGCATTTGCCATGGATGCACGACTCCCTACATGTCTTCTGTGCGATCAGTGGAACATCTGGTGATGGAAGTTACTGTTCACTCAGACCCACTGCTGAAATCTGAATCTGTCACTCATATTTTACAGACCTTCAGAGCTTTCTCAGGAATACTTGGAACTGTGCGAAGGATGTTTAAAAAAATCCACGATGAACGAATATTCAATTTTTATTTTTTTTTTTCCAAAAAAAAGTTGCCATGCTTTCAAACAGGGTGCTTGCTTATTTTGCTGAGCAACATTGAAAGTGCCTGGACATTGCACCACTGTGCTTGTTTTCTACTATTTTTTTTTAAGCTAAACTTAGAGCAGGACATGGAGAGGCAGTTACTGAAGTATGTTTTGAATTGCTGAACTCTGAATTGAGATGATAACAGCACTATGTAAAATTGTACAATGGAATATAATAAAATGTAAAACTACTTTGTAAATAGAAGGACCATAGAGTATATAGAACTTAGCATTTTATCATATTTGCTGCTAAAAGCTTTGTTGGACAGGGAACATGAAGAAGAAATTGTAGTCACCAGTAAGAGACCATCCTCTTCTAAAAAGGGACTCGGGGTCTAGGTGCCCCTATTGCACTCACAACGAGAGTAAACTTGCCCAAATCTGGAATAACTAAAATCTAGTTCAGAAGTTATAATTTTCATACATGCTCTGACCAGATAATTCTAAAGTAACATCCATGAGAGCTGAGCTTACTATAGCTGATTTCAGTTTTGGGTAATTTTCACTACTCCAGGAGGGTGGATTGTAGTAACTGAGGACAAACTCAGAGATTTGTCATTTGATACAGGTTTTTCTCTTTACCACTTATAGCCTGACACAAATATAAATTCTAAGGACACCTTAAAGTGAGTTGGGAATTAAAAGGTGCTTTAACACCTTTCAGAAAAATTCTTATAATGTGTGAGATGAACTTTTAAAACAAAATAATGCAGCACATCAAAATAAGTCTCAGAGAACTGAGGGTGTTGTTTTTGTCTGACAGGTGGTTGGAGAAAATGCATTGTCCAGAATTCTTTTATTCCTTCTTTCCCTCCCAAAAGCTTTAATGCATTATCTCTGTGTCTCTTTATCTCTCTTTTTTTTTTTCTTTGTAAAAAACCACTTTGAGATGCAGGAAGAAAAAAAAATCAGTAATTCTTTTATCCAGCAACATTTTAACATCCGTGTTGTCCCACCAATTGTAAATATGATTCCAATAGTTCATATGGGAGGGGTGGGTTTTTTTTAAGGATAGGTAACAAAATGCCATAATAAAAGGACTCCAGCTGGGTATTTAGCCTGGCTAGAGTCTCTATAAAATGTTAAGCTTCTAATTTCTGTAACAAGCAATATCTACATATAGTAACCAGACCACGTTTTTAAATGTTTATTATGCATGATTCTAAACACCTAAATTTAAATTGTCTTCTGAAAAAATAATGTGATTCATAAATTCACCCATTAGCTGTTGCAAGCAAAGTATGTAGCAAACAGACCACATTGTGTTTGTGTGTGCTTCTGTGCCAGGTAGGCTGGAAATTTCACTTGCCAGGAAAAAGAAGAAAGACAAATATGTTTAAATATGGTTCTGCCCATACTGATTTTAACAAACAATATTTAAAGGCAAATAGTAAGAGTTTTTCAAATTACTAAAAGGTGATGAAGATGTTTAATAGTCGATTCATTATAAGAAATTTTTTTGGAGCTAGTTAAACTCTAAACATCGGTATTAAAGTCATACCTCGAATAAAACAAACAGTGCTGAGTTGCTGACATCCAAAAGCTCTTGTGCTATAGCTCTGTTAAATACTAAAGCTAACCTAGTAGTTTTCCTGGAACTGTAGTGAAATTCTTATTTGTGTTTTTTTATGTCATCAGTGTTCTGAAATAATATTGTTGGGTAAATTCTCAGTTCTTATTCCTTATTTTTACTGGAGTTCCAGTGATATTCTCATATCTTCAGATGTCTATAATGGTAAAAAATGAATTTTTGCTTCAAGTTCTCAATTATTTGTGGTATTTTTTGGTATTGAAGTTGTCCTGTTATTTCAGTTTTATGTACTAGAAAGCTGTCTTGGTAATTCAGCCCCCAAAAAAGTATTTAATACCAGTCCAATTATAATACACACAGTCTGTAGAGTTCAGAATACACCTTTGAATGCAGTTTGGAAAATAGCAAAAATTATCTTGCCCTAAGGATTTGCCTTTTGTTCTGTAGGTAAATAACCCAAGTGGATTTTTAACAGAAAAATCTCGAAGGAAAATTCATCCTTTTAGACAGGCTATACAAACACTGGTAATAGACTAGTTTGGTTTTTCTTTACATTTTCACCAAGCTAGGGAGTGGTTATTAGATGTTTTAGATGTTATTAGATGTTGTCCAGAGGTGTCTGGACAACAGTGCCAATAAAACGTTCATATTTTCTCTTCTTATCCTTTTCCTACATAATTGTCCCAGTTAAAAGAAGTCTTCCAATTTTTTTTCTTATTTCTGGTTCAAATAGATTAGGTAATTCACATATATATCTGGGAAGCATACTGTATGTTAGGTGGCTGGTACTCACATTGAATACTTATATTTGCTGCCTCTTTTTGAAGAACAGAACTCATTGTTTCACAAATAGAACATGTAAAGCAACACAGTCTGCCAGCACTTTACAAACAGGGACATTCTTTTAGAGCTTTATACACACAGAGAGGGTAAGCAAAGTATAAACATTTATGCTCTTCTTTGACTTCCTGCTTTACTCTTTGCAGAAAGATTTGAAAGTAGTATTTTAAGACAAATAACTTCACAATTATATTTCTTTCCCCCCCAAAAAAAACTTGGAATGCAGAATTTACTGCAGCCAAGAATATATATATGTTTCTATATGCTACTCAGTGTTCTGAATTTCTTCTGATAACAGAAATTTTCATGAGATAGGCAAACAGATAGAAAAACATGGATGTGAGAATTCCTGTAGTGTGTAAGGTGTTTATTTTGTTCCAGAAGCCTTTTTATCATATGCCATGTGGTATTTTGATATAGAATAAGAATTTGCATATCACTTTTTGTCTCAAAGTGGTCAAGTTTTTTTTTCCTTCCTGTAGAGACAGGATCCCATGGACTTCACAACAGGCTACAGAATAACCCTAAAGTTTGAAGGAACACAGCCCAAGAGACTGGAGGAAAACAAGCAAGAGTCCTGGGCTCAAAAGTCTCGTACAAATTAAACTACATCTTACTAATTCACCCACTTGAGTAGATTTACACGTTTTCATTTGGTCTTCAATGAGCTGAGTTCTACTTAAACAAGGTGTTCTTACTGGATTGAGGAATACTGTGTACAGCTAATTATTCTGCAATCACAGACTGTAGTATTAACCTTTAAATAATGTGCTTGTGTCAGGCAATGGTGAAGCAGTAATGATATATGCATATTATTTCAGCTCCTCTGGATTTAATTTACTCTCTTTTCATGTAAATTTAACACCTGGTACTACATATTCATAGTAGAAGTGCTTTTGTCGTTGGTGTCTTATATAAGTGTCTTATGGTGTCTTATGTGTGTTGTACAAGCCCTGTTCAACCCACTGTGTGTGACAGCAGAACAGTACATTCCATTTGCCTCTGTTGTTAACTGATGTACCTCTGGCACTGAGTAATACTGTCCTACATTGCTGCTCTTACTCTCAGTTTCTGTTTATTGAAGAATCAGTAATTTTAACACAAAGGCACGGCAAAATTACATTTCAGTCAACCCAGGTAAAAGGGAGTTTATTCCAGGTAAAAAGACTGCAAAAGTGGGAAAAAATAAGTGTTACAATAAACATGTTTTGTTTAGGTTTTGGTTGTGGTGGGTTTTTTTTTTCACAATAGTGATCTGAAGCTAGCATCAGTGTAACTCATGGGACTAAAACCTGATGAAATGAGGTTTTGCAGTGCTGCCTCTAAAAATTACTGTAATAAATCTTCAAATACATAAGTACACAAAATAAAATTGTTAACACTAAATTACTCAGTGGCAAATAGAAGGTGTTGATTCAGAAATACCAAAGGAGCACAAATGCCACACATCCAGCTCAGAGGATCCCAAAACCACCATTCCTCAGGGAACCTGAGTCATATAGAAGCGCATACAAATTTTTAAATAGAAATAAGATGTGAGTCACTAATAAGGAAATGTTCCAGCAAATCACCCTACTTTCCCAAAGAATATTCAGTAACTTTGTGATCAGTGTTTTTCTCTGGTTTATAGTTCAGATTTTCAGACCCAGACCAATACGCTTTGGGAATGTATTTATTGTCACTTTACTCACGGGGCTGGTGTACTGATCCATATGCCAAGCTTTGGCAGTTGTATTGGCTATTACATGATATAATGGAATTCAGGTATAACTTGTTATTTACATCACACTATCAAGTAACAAACTGCTTTTTCTACTGCTGTCTTCTATAGCAGAAGCTTCCTATACAGGGCTCTTGCAAGCCTTGACCAAACAATTGTAGAATCATGTTCTCACCCTGCCTCTCTAGCTGGTTAGCAGGAGGCAAAGAAGTTCCTCCCTTGCCAAATAAATAATTATGTAGACGTTGATTTTTAGGGTCCTGTGAGCAGCAAAGTTGATGCATGGACTTCTAGAAGCAGTTTTTGGAGAGGGATACAATTTTTGCACAAGCATATATGGTTCCGTATATATTCTATAGCATTCTTCAAAGGATGTAGTTTTTATTTGGCATAATTTCTAATTTCCAGGGATGCTTGGGCAGCAGTTTGGAGAGAACTTGTAGAGTTCATGGCCATTTTGAACCTCTCACACTGCTCTGAACGTCCCCCAAAGAACATTGATGTTGAAGAGGGAGAGATCCTGTGAGTCAGACCAGGCTTTTTCAGCTGGTTTGGGATTTTTGTGCCCCAGATCCATTATTCTCACTTACTGAGCCCTTGTTTTAACTGACCTCAGCCATCTTTTGAAGAGCCTATAATGATGTCAGTTGAGACCTGTTCACAGAAGCTGCTGCAGAATCAGAAATTAGGAAGGAGGAATCCCACCATCAGTGTGGAGCAACTAAGGGCTCTTCTACTCCCAAAAGGAACAATACCTCAGAGCTTCATGCTGCTTATTACCACTGCTCTCAATGGACCAGGTGGTAGTCATGCAGTCACACTGTGCTTCAGTGTTATCTTTTAATATATGTTTCAGAATGTGTCCAGGAAAAACAAAAGTATTAGGTGGTTTTTTTCAATGCATCAGCAAACTTGCTGCATGGCCCCACAATCACTAACTTTGGTGTGTGGAAACAGCAGGAATACGTGGCTAAGGGCAGATCACCAGCATGATCCTAAATCATTTTACACCAAGAATGAAGCCATACCCCAAAGTATCTATTTAACAGGTCATTTTAAAGATATCTGAAGTGTGTCTGTATGAGTTCCAGTCACTGGAGTGCAAGTGTATTTTCTAAGAAAAACATGAAAAAGCATGAGATTTGCAACAGAAAGACACAGGACAGGACTCCAAGAGATTTAAAAATGTGAATTCTGGCAAAGGCTTTGGCAGGAGTTCTGACTGTCATGTGCTGGCAATGAGCAATTTTGTTTGGGGAGGAGGGAGAGTGATAGGGAAGAAAAAAACATCTCAGCGACAGCAGCAATGGACAGGCAGTCAGAAGTGTGTGAACCATGGGAAGTGTGCCTGGCCCCAGCTTTACCAGGAGAAAGAGTGGACAAAAAAGAAAGAAGGAAGGAAGGAAAGGAAACTGAAAGCAAGAGGTTTGTGACTGTGTCTTGGAGAAGTTTTGCTCCACAAAGGTCATCACTAGCAGGCATAGTCCACGCTGGCTATAGGTAGTCACACAGCCTGTGTGACTCAAAGGTTCTACATTCTGGACCTTTAAGCCACAATTTTAATTTGATTATAATTGCAAACCCTTGAGTACTTCCTAAGAGTAACCAGGAAATTTGCTGAATTCTCTTCTTTCCACAGGAGTGTGAAAACGAACAGACAAAAAAATCAAAAAGCCCTCAACAATAACACAGGATATTCCCCACCCTACCATAAAAAGATCTGCTTCCCTTTTTCTAAAATGTCTTGCAAAACTCCTTGAAGAACTGATTAATACTGAAATATTCTGTTGGCTGAGGAAGAAGTAATTTTCACTAGTGAATTTTGCTTTGCCTTGAAACTTAGCCAAAGTTTCATCTCTTATAGATCTGTACTATTTTCCTGACACCTGTATTTGGATTGCCACTGGGATCAAGCTTGCTAGTTACCCCAAAGATCTAGTTCATAAGAAAAAGCCCTATGCCAAATGTTTTCCTATCCTGAGTGTGTCAAAATATCATGTGTGCGATATTCCCACTTTTGTGGAAATCTGGGAAAACTACTTGCCATTCACACCACTGAAAGTGAGAGGAAAATTGCAAGTGACCTTAACCTGTCTGGAAGGGGCTGAAGCATTTGGGGAAGTTCAAAGAAAGAAGAACCTGTAGCACTGCATCAGAAAAAGAACTATATGTGGGTTTAGTATAGATGAGAACTGTAGAAATGAACTGAATTTGAAAAAATAAGTTCTGCCAGGGAGATTGGATGACTAGCTTTAACATCAAGAGAATTAGTTAAGAGATGTGCTACCACATTCCTGGTGAGAAGATAGGGCTGTCTTGGGTATGTTTCAGTAACAGGAGCCAAGTATAGATATGGTTTTACAAGGAAAATTACTTTGGCGCCCAAACCAAGATCTTTCAGTCTCTGGCCGTGCTGAAGTGCTGTCTGCAGGGATGGGGTAAGTGCTCAGGAGGGGAGGGCTCTGGGGGCTGGGGCCGGAGAACCTGCGCGGTGGCTGGTGCTGCCTGTGGTCCCTACGGAGGGTGTGCGGGAGGCTGCGGGGTCCTTGGGCAACACTGAAGTTCTGGTTTTGCGGCGGGTTTGGGGAGAGCCCCGGGAGGTTTAGAAGAGTCCGGAGGAAAGCAAAGTGTCTCTGTGATGTGGGTGCGGGAGGCAGCGGTGGCCAACAGAGGCCTGAAGACAGGCAGCGGGTGACACACGGGGTGACACAAGGGGTGACAACGGGGAATGGGGACAGCGTGAGGCCAGCGTGTGTCGTGGGAACCTTCCCCCACGGCAGCGAAGACGCAGCCCAGCCCAGAACACTGCCCAGTTTGCGGCCCAGGTGGCGGATCGGATCGGATCGGATCGGATCGGATCGGATCGGATCGGATCGGATCGGACCGGAACGCTGCCACCGCCCCCCGTTCGGCTCGGGTTACCTGGGCGGGACGCGGCGCGGCTCTTCCCGTCTGGCCCGGCCTCCCCGACGGGAAGTGGGAGGGAGAANAGAAGCCGGGCGGGGGCGGCTGGAGCCATGGATGCTGCCGGAGTGCCGCTGCCGTGCCGGCTTCTCCTCGCCGTCTGCTGCGTGGCTGTCGCGGCCGTGGCGGCAGGTAGGAGAGGGAAGGGGGGCGGGACCACCGTCCGGCACCAACCCCGAACCGGGATCGCCCCTCTCAGCTGCTGGGGGCTCGCTGGGGCCGGGACACCCCCGGGGGATCCCGTCCCGTGCGGGGATCAGGCGGCCGCGGGGGCTGTGCGCTCGGTGCTCATATGTTTCAAGTTAAATTCTTCGTTGTAGAAATCGTCCGAAATGCCTCAGCTGTGTGGGAGAGCAGAGCGCCCTGCCGCTTGCCGGGCAGGGGAGCGGGAATGCTTAAAAATCTGCTTTTCAGTCTGTGTGCGACAGCGTTTTGACAGGGGCGGCAGAAATCTTCGAAGCTCTATTTTCGCTTCCCGGGACTTTCTCTGCCTTAAACACCAAAACCGAAGCCCACCGGTTCTCTCTCTGCTTGTGCTTGCGGCGGATCCCCGCACACCGCTGGGCCTCGGGGGCTGCGGGAGCAGAAGTTGCGTGTTGCGGGAGCGGTTCCCTCGCTGGGTGCTCTGGCCATTGCCTTTGCCGTTACTTTTAGTTTCCCCGCGGCTGGAAGCACGAAGTTGCAGGGAGGATGTGTCTGAGAGGGCTTCATAAGATGCGGGGCTCGAAGCCTTGAGTTGTCTTTGTTCATGTTATGCAAAAATGGAATTGCAAACATTAGAGTTATTATTTTCAGCCGGCTACAGTTCGGTTTGTAACTATAAAATCAACTTAAGAAAATACAGGAGAGCAAAATACGAAGTATTGATGACACTTCGCTTTTATGATACTTGATGCAAAGTATTTGTTGATGCTTCCACGTTATTTAATTTAGAAATAAAATTGGGTTTATGCAGGGTTGCCTCAACCCGTCTCAGCGAGTTGCTGCTGCACTTTTCTTTCTTAGAAGCATCACTGTGGTTGTGTTTTTTAAGAGGGATGTAATGTCTTGCCTATGGTTTGTAGTTGGTCTTTGAGTTGTTCTGCTGAATTGCTGTAGTGATAAGTATTTAATAACAGGAGTATTAGACTGCATGCATATTTTATACAACAAAAGGATGAGACTGGACAAACCTATGAATAAAAGCTAATCAGCTGAATATAATGTTAAGACACTTCAGAACTTCAGGAATATATAGACTAATCTAAAACCTACTGGATTTAAACTTCTTATGCTAATACAGTTTATTCATTTATTTATAAACCTTGAATATTTCCAGCTTCATGAGGTTAAGTATCTGCATGCTTGAATACAGTTGCTTCTAAACAAACCTATTAAGAGGAAATGTGTAGAACTCTAGAACAGTAATCGGAAATTAGACAATTTATTAAAATGTTTTGTGGCTTATATAAGTAACAAGAAGTGTGATTATGGGAAGACAGAATGCTTGAAGTTGTGTAGTCTTTTTTGAATAAATACATTTTAAACTTTTTTTTAGGTAATCTAAATGGCTCAGTATTTTCAAACTTAAGCCCATGATGCTTTTCCTAAAATCCAGCACAAGTTTTTGTTAGCTGAACAGGTAATAGGCAAAGATATTCTGGCTCAGTTCAGGTGTCTCAGAGAAGACTATCTCTGTAAGAACAAAAATTTATCTTCTTTGCTCCCACAGCTGACTGTAAAACTGGACAAACAAAGAAACAACAAATCTCAAAGGTTTCAAGTTTTCAAAAAAGCTAAGCATATCCAGATTGAAATAGTAAATCCTATTTTTCTCTTTTTCTGTGTGAGCATGTGTTATCTGCACACACACACAGGCATGCAGATGGCAATAATGTCTGATCACTACCATTGCCTGTCCTTTTAACTCTGCAGAGGTCTGAGAAGGATCTAGGAATTTGATTAATTTTCTTCAAGCTTTGACAGCTGAGCCTCTCAGGAAGTGTAAAATAATGGTGTCATGGATGTTTTGAGCAGAATTCTCACTGAAAGAAGCTGTCTGGCCTTTCCGTCTGCCCTCTTCTTGGAGCTAGCAGAAGGAAATAGGGCTGCACGGTGATTTGGATGGTAAAACCAATCTCAGTGAAAATCTGCCCTTTTCCTATGTGCTCCCCCAAATGTTGGCACGAGTTGAGACTGGTTTCTTGGGACAAACAAGTTCCCCAGGCTGAGCAAGACCTGCAGCCCTAGTTGATGCCACTTTGAAGTGTTTGTGAAACTATTGTGTCACAAGGGGTACTTTATTTCTGCAGACAGATGAGTGTCTCAGTGAGGATACCTGTAGGTACCTTTGAAAAGGGGTCTCATTTGATCTCATATTTAATATGTCCTAAAAGTACACATTAGAGTAGCCCTTTTTAAAAAAGCAAAATTCACTTTCGTTTTCTTAGGGAATTACCAGTTGGTAACTTTTTTCTAGAATTCGGTTCTGAGGCATACTTTACCTTTTTGTGGCAGTTTTCTATTTTCTGTCACGTTTTCCTTCTTTTCTTTTCTAATGTGACCTTCAAGCTGTGTGACTTGATACTGAGCAGACTGTGACTAAGTGCACAAAAGTAAGGAAGGGTCAATGCACAAATGGCTTTGTCCCAACAACTGTCTGAGTCAGGGCACTTCCTCTGCTTTGATCTTGCTTTTGGGGAGATGAAAAAAGTGCACCAGTAGTAAATTACTATTTGTCCCACGCTGTTCTTGCTCACTGTGCCAGAGTTTAGCATGAAAAGTTTAGGTGAGTAATTGATAAAGCATTCAAATTTCTTTGTTTTTTTACATTCTTGAGTTTTAACATTCTTGGTTTTTAACGTTCTTGGTTTTGCTTGGATTGGGCTAAATTGTGTACCAATTACATCTATCACTGGCAAGATATAATCACTTGCTTTTTTTTAAAGTTTTCCCTCTAAAACTGCATTGATGGATAATCTTGGGGGTAGAATAAAGTGTTTACTGCTCTACAAAATAAATGTATATACTGGTTGTATTACAGATTCAGCATGTGTAGTGCAAACTCACAGCAGAAAAGACCCGAGAGATGAGACTCACCTTCCCTCCATAAGCATGTTTCACTACCACAGCCAGTACATCGGCATGCTGCAGTTTCTTTAAAATTACTTTTTGTAAATTTAAATTATTAATGGACTGAGGTAACAGGAATAGTAGAAACAGTTCAATGGGCAGTAGCTTATCTGATAGCACATACGAGCTGACAGGGTTGAGCAGTCTTTTGTGTTGTTTTCTGTTGGAGAATTAAAAATCTGTCAGAATTGCTAATAGAAAACTGTGGACCAGTAGTGCTAATATACCCATAACTTTTAGGGGCAAAAGTTCTTCCACCTCCATCCAACCTGGACTACTCATTTATCCAAATCTGCACCCTGAACTGGACATGGAATCCCCCAGAGAATGTCAGTAGTAGCTGCGACCTGGAGTATTCCAGTGACATTATGATTGATCAGGTCCCTCAGGAGAAGAGGGTAAGTACCTCACCTCTTAAAACTGCTATGGTCCAGTAAATGCCTTATTTTGATAAAGTTGTGTGTGTTTAAGCATACATACATACTTAAATATCTATAAATACAATATTAATATAGCGTTTAATTTTTCTAATGGGTTCAAAACCTCAAAAATTATTCATACCACTATGTGGAATCTTCAGATCAGAAAAATCTGTCTGTGGCACTCTGATAATTGAGCTGCTACTGATAACACAGAAGCACCATGGTAATGATGTGAAAAAAATTGCTTCAGTCTTGGCTTTTGCGGCTTTCTGGAAAAAAAATATTTATAGGGCAATCTACATCCTTAAAACTTAAGTGGCAGTTTGCAAAAGCAGATCTTCACTTTGAACTCAATTTAAGAAGGAGGTGTGCACCTTGGTGTAGTCATGATTTGATGGCACAATGTCTTCTGCAGGTAATGCTGATACTGATGTATTCCTGTGTTTGCTCTGTTCCAACACTTTTTCAGTTTTCCACAGGGATTGTGTTAATGAATACAGCATGGAACACATTTGTTCCCTGGAACAGAAACTGTACAACTTTTGGGGGGCTTTTATATTTCTGTGTTAGATGGTTTGCAGGCCATATGCAAATATGCAGTATGTGTGGATTAACAATTTGAAAAGGACTGAGAGCAGCATTGCCATGATACTGAAAGGGCTGTAGGACAAATATTTTTACAATTGATTGCCAGTAAGATAATCTGTTATCAGTCCATAATTCCAAACCATCAGAATTTGAAGTCTTAAATATGAACTGACTGGGGGATCGGCAGCATTGCTAATTTGGATGTGGTTAAAATTGATATGGTGCCTCTTGAAATAGCCCTTTGTTGGGCCCTATGACTGTTTTAAGGACTGAGGTTTACAATGGCCACTTCATGGTGACTGCTGTGTTTATGTGCTAGCTCCAGGATATCTCTTATTTGAGGTAAAGCTCATGGTTCTCAAACAGCTGAGCGTATTTAATGGCTTAGCACTGCTAAAAGGGTAATTCTGGTTTTTTCAGAGAATCATAGAATGGTTTTGTTTGGAAAGAACCTCATTTAATTTTGTCCCCCCCTGCATGGGCAGGGATAGGGATATCTAGACCAGGTTGCTGAAAGCCCCATCCAGCCTCTCTGGGAAACCTGTGCCAGTGCCTCACTGCCCTCACACTAAAGAATTTCTTCCTATTTCCTAACCTAAATCTACCCTTTTCCAGCTTAAAACCATTACTCCTTGTTATATTACTGTGTGCCCTTGTGAAAAGTCCCTTCCCAGTTTTCTTGTAGGCCCCCTTGAGGTACTAGAAAAACTCTCAGGTCTTCCTGGATCCTTTTCTTCTCCAGGCTGAACAACCCCAACTCTCTCAGCCTGTCCACATAGAAGAGATGCTCCAGCCCCCTGATAATCTTCATGGCCCTTTGTGCTCCAAGGGCTCCGTGTCCTTCCTGTGCTGGGGGCTCCAGAACTGGGCACAGTACTCCAGGTGGGGTCTCAAAAGAGCAGAGCAGAGGGGAAGAATCACCTCCCTCAACTTGCTGGCCACACTTCTTTTGAAGCAGCCCAGGATGCAGTTGGCTTTCAGGGCTGCAGGTTCACATTGTACCTTTGTGACCAAGAGCTGTGCATTTTTGCATTTCTGACAGAGCTGTATTTTCAATGTTTTCCATTTTTGCATTTCTGACAGAGCTGTATTTTCAATGTTTTCTCTAGTGACCTTCATCAGACCTATTACATGAGCCAGCTAAGCTTGCTAACTCAGCAGAAACCTGTTTACCACTTCTGATGGCTTCACTAACAAATTAACAAATTAAAAGTCTTCTTGGTTAATGAGCTGCATGACTTTGTGGAAGGATCTAACCAATTCTAAAGTCAGCAGCAGTGAAAGAGCTTTGGGACAGGGGTTCAACAGGATGAACAAGGCTGCATATCACCTTGTTGAGTCTTTTTGCATTACAGCTGGTAGAACCTAGTTTGTTCAGTGTTGTTTGGTTTCCCTGCATTCTCATTAGTGCCAATACTTTTTTTTTCCCCTTACAAGAGTGATTACATTGTTATTTGGTCATAACAATTTATTTTAATCCTGTTTCCAGTTAGTAACAGATGTCCCTCTCACCCAATAAAAGATTCTCAAGAAAGTGGATGAGAAGGGAAAGCCTTTTTCTCACACAAACATGTACTGTCTTGTGGAAAGGCCATGGGTTCCTTGGGCGTGATGCAGTGTTGTTATATTAATATACACTTGTAGATTTGTGTTGATAATTGTTTTCCTTTGCTCCTTAAATCCATGCAAACACTTTTCATTGCTTTTTGGTTACATCTTCAAATGCTCTTTCTTCTGTTTGTGACACAGAAAGATGAAGGTTAGATCTCTAAGTTTTTCTTTGTACAGCTAAAGTATTAATGTGCTTGTTTTGCATTGTCCATAAGGGCTTACTGTAGGACTATTTTCCCTCACATTGTAGCTGTTCCTTGCTATGGCCTCTGCTCATGCCTGCAGGTCAGTAGAGAAAGATAAGTTCTCATTTGATGAGTTGTGAGCATGTCTGGTGAGGAGAAAGGGACACTAAATGATGCTAAGACTTCCCATGTTGTCACACACGTTTCATTTGGCTTTGAGATGCGGTCTGAGGGGCTGTAAAGTATTCTTACCTTAATAGTAATTGCAATGTGTCTGATACAGTTCTGATTTTCTTACACCTCACCCCCTCACCCCAATCTAAACCCAGGAATGGAGCAAGAGTCGCTTCCGTGTGACAAACACGTTCTTGAATGAGGAAATACGTTTCAAAGTGAGAAGTGAATGCAAGTATGGCAACACCAGTGAGCCCAGCCAGTGGGTGGAGACCTCTCTTCTGCCAACAGGTAACGTGTGGTGGCCAGATGTGAGACAGAGGTGGTTCTGTTGGCCTGAGGAGACAACAGCCTTCTCTTCCATGCTGGTTTAACTGAGTATCACTGAGTATCACAGGAGGGCTGGTTCAGTTGACAGAGTTTAAGCAGAATGATTATACTATATTTAAGCCCAAATGGAGTCTTCTGACACTTAAAGCTTATGGGCAAACCTGAAAATTTAAATGCTTTACCAAGACAATGATGTGATTGCTGATATTCTTCTTGTCATACTGCATTTGAAAGAAAAGAAGCAATATCGGTTGTTTTAAGCCTGCTGACTTCATGAGTAACCGCTGAAGCCTTTGAAGCCAAGATTTTTCTGTACAAGTAAATATCCCTAAAATAACCCTACATATGTAAATATTAGGTGAAATAATTAGCAAATTTAACAACTTGTTGAATAAGTGACAAATAGTTATAGTTAGGTTCTTTAGTTATATGAATAGAGAAAAAATATTTTGTGTTTCTTGAAATAAGGGGTCCAATGTAGACTTTAAGGCATAATGTGTTCTGTTAGATATTAGAAGGTAGGATGTACAGCAAGGAAACAGAGCCTTTTGCCTTCAGTAATAGAAGTCTCTCTAACTCAGGAGCATGATTTGATGCAGATGAAAACTGCATGTGGATGGGAGAATCTGAGAGCTTATCAGGCTTGTCTGTGTGTCTGTCAAAAAAGAATTCTGCAAAACAGGGAAGTGTGTACCAAGCAGACTGGGGCTGTCAAAAGTCTGCTTGCAGACAAAATATTTTTACATACTTCTTGGAATAGGAGAACTGGGTTTGGTTTGCAAGCTCAGAAATAAAATGTAATTTGGAGTTTGCTGCCAATAAAAGCCTGAACTGTTAGTAAAATTAACATGCATTTTATTTTTAATTTGTGGAGATATTGCTACTTGTTACAATGAAGAAATATCTAATATGCTGTAATATGCCAATACAGTATAAAGAACTTGTACCATACAAAAATGCAAGTTTGGATATGAGTAGACTATTCCATAATTACGCTGCCTGGGAGATATATTGACATCTTTACTCACAATTGCTATGTACTCATGTATTTATGTTCTGTAATTTGGGTTTCTACATGTTGAAGAAGTTGAATGTCTAGAGGTCTCAAATAAAAATTCAACTTCCCTCAGTTTTGGTTTTGTCCATATATAAGAACTACAGGTATTTCCATTTCCAGAACACTGGAGAACTGATATTGTATCATAACTAATTAAATGCTGAGCAATTTTAATGCTGATGGCTGTAAAACTAAGTGCTGTCCATATAATTGCCAATTACTTTTTTTTAAAGTGTCTGTATTTTAATACTTTCCTGATTCAACCCCTTGTCCTTAGCATCAGGTAACAATAAGTAGTAACTGAGACAGAGTAGAAACTGAGATTCGCTGTTACGATTAGCTGCCATTTAGAAGTTGTCCTGGTGCTATTTCAGCTCTTGCAAGTGATAAACAACTGGAATTCTTCACTGGCTGTGCTGAGACAGGCAGTGCAGGCTGAGCAGTAACCCACCTTTGCCTTCTAGACAGTTTCAGTTATGTAAAAAAAGGATGCTTTGCTTCTGGAAACTGGGGAGAAGACTTTGCTGGCAATATAAATCTGAAGAGAGCTCTCCAACTTGCCTTGCAGGTATTCCAGGTACTGCTGCTGTTGACTTGAGTTGTGTTTGGCACAATTTGGAATACATGGTTTGTATGTGGCGTCCTGGGGAGAATGCAAACAGGAATACCAATTACACATTGTACTACTGGTTTGTATAAACTTTTTATTCCTAACTCTAGAAGTGCTTGTGTGCTGGTCTTTAGGTTTACATTACATGTTTTATTTATCTGCTCTCTGTTGCTTTGAAAGATCACAGGGCATCATGTACAAGTTATTGTTGGATCCTGTCCAACAGAAAACTTTGCTGCTGAAGGGTCAAGAGGTGGCTGTTATTGAGTCTTCTTGGGAAACTGAGAAGCACTGGCTGCTTCTGTAGTTCAATTTAAAATAGCTGCTGTTGCTTTCTAATGTTTTTTCTGATCTGGGTTCAAAGAGGGAAGAATTAAGAACTAAGCTAGACCAATATACTAGTTGCTTTCTAGGCAGCCCAACAAACACATTTAAGTCAGAATCAGTCACTAATGTATGTGTTAGATCTTAAATGATTGGAAAATGGCATGAAAGCATTAATAACATTTAGCAATAGTTTTGTTTATATCTTCTATGTCATAAATAACTGATTCACCTTGAATGTTATGGAGAACATCTTTTTATCATCATCCACGCTTGCCAGCTGAGTGCCATAAACAGACTTCTGTTCCAAGGGAACAGAGTTGTAGTGTGAGCAAAAAGTTGGCAGCAAAGTTTTTTAATCTATGCATACTTCTGGATGTTAATGGGGCTTGGGAAATGACAGATTACATTAGCTTCTGTAGAAATACTGCATTTTTCTTTCTGAAAGACCCTTGTACTTCAAAATCAGCTTTATGACTTCTCTGAACTGACCAAAAAAAATTGTTTTGCTTCCTTTCCCATGGCAGTCTTGCAGGCTAACTGTTTAATTTAATGAATTTGGATAGCAAAAAGCAGAAAACCTGCTGCTTTAGTTAAATGCTGTGAGGACTCTTCTCTCTCTAAACTGCTACTCCAAGAAGTTTTTTCTTTATTACAAGAACAGTACCAATGACACATTGGCAATCTGAATTTCTGAGTTTATGGATAATTACTAGAATAAGGCTTCATAATAGAGCTATTTATTTTCAGTTTACCTGTAGTTTTAGTAAAAGATTTAGCTGCAGTGGCAGAACAGTGTTTTCAGGCATGCTGCTTGGAAAGAAAAAGTCGTTTTTTCAGTTTTGAAGCTGAAAACTACAGAAAAACTTGACTTTTGGATTGAAAGTTGCATTTTCTGTAACGTTGGTGAGGTGGGGTTTTTTTGTTTGTTTTTCAGAAATGAGTAAACAGTTACCTGAAAAATTATGGCTTAGTTCCATTCTATATTCTCCTTCACTGATGTTTTCCTTTTAAAACCTCTCCTTTCATCTAAAGTGAGTATAAATATGACATGAGCTTAGAACAAACAAATCCAGTCAGTGCTCAGTAATACTTACTGAAACTGAGGTTTATGAGAGCACGTTGGTGCTTTGGCACAATATTGTCTGTTTGGAATGCTTCCCATCCTCAGGAAGCCCCAGTGCAGAAAGGTGGCAAGGGAGGGATAAAAAAGGAGGCTGGACCTGAAAACGAGAGGCAGTTTTGTCTTCTCCTGCCCCTGTGTATTGAGATGTGAAGTAGGGGAACATCACTCCTGTTATTTTCCTAAACAAATCATTTATTTACTCTATATCACTTAAAAAAAAAATAATTAAAATCAATTTTCTATGGAGCAAAAGCTACTGGTGAATTTTCATTGGAACTTGGAGAACAGCTAAGCTTGAGTAAGTTTGTCATAACTTCTCTGTTATCAGAAGTGAGTATTGACACTTTGAATAGCAAATGCAGGCAACAGGTGAAACTCAACCATCTCAACCAAGAGCCACGATACCTGAGATATTGATAAAGGCAGCTGAGCAGCTCATCCTATCCCAGAAGTGATCCAAATTAGTTGGCTTTCTAAATTTTTTTTTTCTTGAAATAGTTTTCCCCTGGGGAAAATGTGGACCAAAGCTGAAAGCAGCTGTTATCTTTGATGTTTGGGTATAGAGCAAAACTGCCTCACTTTCTGCTACATGACACTCTTTAAAAAAACAATGTTCTTTCTAAAGCTTGAGATAAATTAGAACCTTCTTACTTGCTTAGCTTTACTTTTATATATGCTATAGGACAGCTTTAATGCAAGCTCTGTCTTTAGAATTTGTAACACAGGTTTAAAAATAAGCTTGTCCATTGTTCTCCTGTTCTTTTGAAATTTAAAAATTATTAATATTCCTATAGGTTTGATGGTTTGAAAAACCATCAGAAGTGCGACAACTATTCTATGGACCAAGGAATCTTCAGATGCATTTTCAGTCTTTGCTTCCCGAAAGTCACCAATACTTACCCAGATATAAGTATTTTGATCAGAGATGATGCTGAAGAAATTAGGCCTGTGTGTGCAAATAAAAATCCTACAACTCTTGGTAATTTTAACATCCCATTACAAAAAATATAAGAAAAGAAGCTTGGTAGTATATCCTTGTCTGAGTAGTTGTAATACATGCATATGCATGAGACAACATGATTAAATGCTCTCTTCTACTGATCTTTGATTTAGAAATTATAGAGAGAGAGTTTGATTTGGGGAGATACTGTTTTGGGTTTGGTTTGGCTTTGTTTTTCTTTTTTTTTCCTTTTCCACTAATTTTCACTATTATTCATCTGTTGTTGTTACACTTGCTTTACTTCTGGGTGCTAACTTGGTTCACTGTCTGTTCCTAAACTGTAACATGATGCAGTACAGGACTTGTACCACTTTTGTAACTAGAGAATTGTAAAGTAATTCTTCCATTTTGTATTTCAGTAAGACCTGCTACGCCAAGAAGAGTTACACTGTCAAAGATTAAAGATGGAATACATATAGAATGGAGTCAATCGGACACCTTCCCAGAAAAGTGTTTGGTTTATGAAGTTGAATATCACAGTGGTGATTTGGATACAGCTCAGAGAATTGAAGTAATTTTTTATTACTTAGTTGACCAATTTTTTCCTGTGTATTTTTTATAACTTGTGTTGATATCCACAGTAACTCAAATATTTGCTGTTTAAAAGTGAAAAATTGTGTATGCTGCATGTGAGTGGGTCTGGTGTACTAGCTGGAAGCATTGTGTGGCTGTAAGATTTTTCTCCCATGCAGTAGGTTTCTGGTAGCAGTATCTGTGCAATACAAATCATACAAGTCTTGTGAATCCTTGCCATCATTTGTTATGGCAAAGCAATAAACTAAACACTTAACAGGAAATACACTGAGGTGCATGTACCTGTTTGCTTCTTTAGTAAATGGGATTCTGGTCTGTAGGTGTTGGGTTTTCCTGTCACTGGTCTGTGCTTGGTCAGATGATTGCCTTGACTTGATTGTCATAAAGTGAAATTCATTGCTGGGACACAGAAGAACACAGAGTGTTATACAGAAAAGCAAGGAGATAAACAGCCATGGGGTGGAGAAAGGTCTGTGCTCTTAGATATGCTTAAAAAAAAAAAGAGTGTAATAAAGCACTGGAAAAAAAAAAGGAGTGTAATAAAGCACTGAGTTCAGTGTCTGGATGTACTCATGCCTGTGTCTGCATTGCCAAGCTGACAGTACTGTTTGGTCAGAGTGGTAAACAGTGTGATAAATGTAGAAGAATGTAAGAATGTAGAAGCAAGGTAGCAGTCTACTACTGTGGAACATGTTTAGTTGTTTGTTCTACCCAAAATTTAGTAAGCTTGAATAATACAACTTTCCTCAGGAAACTGGTATTTTGGATAAAAAATAAATGAAGTTTGAGCCCAGCTAGAGTATGTGAGTGCCTCTCTGCAGAGGCATCACTGGAGTTTGGTGTGGTCAAAATTGCATCAACATTGCTTTGAAGAGAAAGGTGGCCTGAGTCACAGATGCAGTTCTAGAGTCTTAGTTTGCCAAGTGCACGAAGTCTTAGTTTAATTATCCACGCCAAATTGCCAGGTGCTGTATGATAAATACAACAGTGAATATGATTAAATCTCAGCTTTGGAATCTCTGTTTAGGCAGTTTGTCCTGGTTCAGTGTGTCCTTTTTTATGAAGTTCAGTTTTCTTTCAGAATGCATTAGCCACACAATGAATATGGGCTTGTAAGTGACTGAGAAAACATGGCTAATTGGATGAAGCAAATTACCTTTCTTTTTAACCTTAGGTTGAAAATAATTACGTGACAGTTCCTAGCATTGATCCTAATAGCAAGTATGGCTTCAAAGTGAGAGCAAAACCAAAGCCTGAGTGTTACAGCAGCAAGCTCTATAGTGACTGGAGTGAAGAAAAGAGTATTGGTGAGAACAATTGTTCCTGCAATTTGTTGCACTTTATTCTTCCTCTGTAAGGCATCTAATTTGGCACCTTTTGTCTGCTAGGTAAATGGGAGTCAAAGCTCATCTTTTTGTGTATCTATTAAATTTTAGGTGAAAAGAGGGCAAGGTCCTTCAGCAGTGCCTTCAAGTGCTGCATGTACTGCAGTGTACGTGGATGGGATTGCTGTCCCTGTAGCTGGGCAGTAGTCCCTTTTCAGTGCCATCAGCTTTTCATCCCCAAGTCCTGATGGTTTCCATTTTCTTGCCAAGTGTATTTGCTCACATTATAATGCTTTCAAAAAGAACTTGTTGCCTGCAGAAGTCCTAGGGTATTTGGAAAAATACAGTCTATGAATTAATTTTTAAAATAATTAATTATTCCTAGTGGGCCTCCCAAAACATCCCTAAGTATCTACAACTTTTGTTTTCCAGGTGAGAAGGCAGACTCTACTTTCTACTTTGTTTTAATAGGCACAGTTCCATCAATAGTAGCAGTATCAGCAATAATCCTACTGGTTTATCTAAAAAGGTAAATAATCATCTCCCTTTATTTACAGTCCACTAAATCTGGTTGGTCTTTGACTTGTGTTACATTTCATCTCTCTTCCAGGTAACTATCCATGATGTAGCATGTTTCAGGAGCAGCTGCCTTATCAATAACATGAATTGCATGCAAAAAAGGCAACACCATAGTGCCTCTGTCATTAGAATTAGCTTGTACAGACCTTATTCTTACTGCACATGTATTGTATCTCCTCTCTTTAAGCAGTGCAGTCCAAACTCAAAATTAGGCTTATATAGGAAATCTATTTTACCAGATTTTTTTAAAAGCCTGCTTTTGCTGCTTTGTCAACAGTGAAAATTATTTAGGATTTGTCTGTGTGAACATTCCCACTTCTTTTGGCTTGTGTAGAAAAAGTGAGAATTAGGTAGAGTTACACCCAAGTATGACTTTGAAATGGTGATTTTTAAATCAATACATCTTTCTTCTAAAGCTTTTCTTTTTATTTTCCCAAAGGCTTAAGATACTTATTTTTCCTCCAATTCCGGACCCTAGAGAAATTCTTAAGCGCATGTTTGGAGAGCAGAATGAGGATTCCCAGGTTAGTAAGAAGCTGTTGGACCAGCTATTGATTGAACTGAACTATGTAGGTTTTCAGTTTTCCTAATATCTGTATGTGTATTAAAATCATCTGTATATGTGAAAGTGTGTGTATGCAGACTACCTATTTACACTGTTAAGAGTTGTTTGTTAACAATTGCTCAGAGCTGAGGGGGATTTTTTTTCCCCCTCAAGTTGCATGTATTTTCTGGATACATTAATAGAATTGAGCTATTCTGTTGCTTCACAGACTGCTACTCCTTTAAACATGTTGTGGTTTGTGTTTGGATTTTTTCTTATAATTGATTTTTTGTTGTTTTTTGCATATTGCAACTCTGCTAAACACCTTCTGCTGAACATGAGGTCTTTCTCTGCTAGTTGCTCATTTATGATGCTGAATAAAGTTGTTCAGATTTGACTCCCAGAAACCTGTATCTTTAGCACTTTGACTCACTGTACCACAGTCAGTTAGCTATGAAGCAAATCAGGGCATTTAGCTTCTCATTTGCAAAAAAACAAAACTAATTGCAGCTGTTTTAAGCTTTGATTCATTGAAGACTTGCTATGGGGCACTATATCAGGAAATATAAACATACGTGTTATGGAAACTCTTCTGCATTTTTTTATTATCTGGGTTTCTGAACAATTCTAAGTCAGTAACTTTATGAAAATCCTCAGGTAGTCCATTGACAAGCCTTAATTCAAACCTGGATGTGAGGCAAGTCCCTTGTTCTCTGAACACAGTCCTTGTATGGGAGGGACCTTCTGACCCACTGGGGCATCTCAAAATGAAAGCCACATAGGAAACATTTGTAGGGGCTTAAAACTGCCTGAGTGTCTGATGCTGCATGTGCATTGGATGTTCTCAGCTGTACAGGAGTTGCATAGATCTAGTTTACTATCTTTTGCATAAATATTTCAGCATGTATTGGTGATTATGGGACTAAGATGGGACCCATGGCCATGAAAATCATAAATATTGGTTATACTTTGTTGTGCTTGGACAAGTGCTTTGTTACTGCCCTAAGTGATGCTGCAGTCTTGCCTCTGAGTACTATCTTGGTAGTCTTAATGTGCTCAGGGTCTCAGTGAAAGCTCTACAGGCCTGTACATCCTCACTTCTTCGTACTCCTGATTCAGCATCACCAATTAGCTGTGGCTGGAAACACTCTTAACAGGGGTACAAACCTTCAGTTCTTCTTTACCTCCAGAGAGGACAACTCTTTTGTCAACCAGGCTAAATCTATGTCCCTAATAAGCAGTTTCTTGCCCAGCTGCCTTGGCTTTTTCACCGTAACACAGGCTGCACGTGAAATGGGTCTGCATTACTGGGATGAAAAAACAATGCTCCTGAAGCACTGTTAAAATTTTTTTTTTTTCTTTTTCAGAGCTATGCAAAGGATGATTCTGTGAATGCTTACAGCAGGTTAATTAAGGAAGAAGAAATTCATACTTTAATTTTAACAGAAGCTCCAGAGTGCACTATTTCTGAAAAAGAAAACTCTGCTTTAACAGTGAAAGATGAGGAAACTTCCCATATCTCAGGTGACAATGTAGATGTGAAGAGAGACATCCACCAACTTCCACCTCTCTGAGCCTTACTTCTCTGGTGCTCAGAAGATACATCACTAAGAGTGGCCATTCCTCCACCTCTGCTGGGATTACTCATCTTGGATCATTCAAGATGAGCGTGTACATAAATTCTGTGTGACTGCATGGGAGCATCTCTCATTCTCACTCCATCCATCTTTGACCTATTACTTGTCATTTGCACTTCTGTTTGTGCCTCACATTGGACTGTAAATGGGATTTTGGAGCAAACACTGTGAGTTCTCTGAAGTATTTGGCTCTATTTTTTCAGCAGATGAAATGAGGCTTATTAGTGCTACTAAGATCAACTGCTGTCAGGCAGGACACCAAAGCATGGACCATTTGTGTATGGCCTGCTTTGTGTGCTCCAGGGAGAGTGCTTTCCAGAGGGCACTTATGGACTGAACTTGTACTTTTGGTTGATGTTCATCAGCTGTGGTGTGGTTAAATCCCATAAAAGAGGACTGTTTTTTGTTTTTTATCCTTCAAAATACTTGTCCTCAGATGCCTTGCCTTCATGGACTTCTTGAGTTGTTTAAAATGAGAAATAGATAATTATTTTTTTTTTACTTGTGTTGTACAGTGGCAGATAACTGTATTGAGTCTCACCAGGCTGTGATTCTACTTTGGCCATATTGGCCTGAAAACATCGGATTTTTGAAGCTGAGTCATCCTGAGTCTGCCCAGAGAAATTACCAGGATGGATGTAGGAGTCTAAGGAGCCGTGGTCAAATGAATCAGGAAGTGAGTGCTAAAGCACTGAAACCAAATTTATTCAACGACAAAGATCTGTCCTTACTGCTGAGCTGATGGATTTGTGGGAAGAGAGGATGAAAACTTTGGTCTGCTTTCTATGGGAAAACCCTTATTCTTCCTGTAGTGATGAGGCTGTGATTTGAGTTTCCCCTCTAGGTGCTTAGCAATTTTAAATGAGGTAGTGACTTGAATTTTTAAAAAAAGTCTTTTGTATTTTACTGAAGCAGCTTGATGGCTTCTTTTTTTCTTCTTCTTCTTTTTTTCCTTTTTTTTTTCCTTTTTTTTTTTTTTCCTTTTAGTTATGAACGGATTTGTTCATTTTCTTGATCATTTTTTTGTTTGTTTGTTTGGGGATTTTTTTGAGATTGCAGTACCCAGCAAAGCTCAACAGACATTTTCTGGCTCAACTGTGATACTTCTCTGCTCTGAAGTCTGAGCATTAGTTTCTACTCTGGAGCAGGTAGAGCAGCAGCAGTACCTTGATTGTGCTGGAAGCAGAAACTAATCTAAAGGGAGGAAAAGGTGAGTTTGCACTCACCATGCAAGCTGCTTATGGTTAATGTTCAGGAATTTCTTGCTCCTCCCAGTTAAGTGCAGACACATCAGTCATTGATACAGTCAGTCTTAGCAGACTGGGAAGAGATCTCCTTAGAAATCTGATAGGAATATGGTCTATGGTCACTAACCTCTTAAAGTTCTGCCCTGTCCTCTTAACTGCAGTCAAAAATCTGAAATGAAATGCTACATTTTTAGAACATACTGTTCTGCAAGAAGTAGAACTAGCAAAGCTTACGTTTTAGCCACAAATATATATCCCATTACCCTCTTTATGAACTCCCTCCCTCTCAATAAAACCAGTTCTTTCCCCAGTCCCCACTAAACCTCTCAAATAAAAAGTTTCCTCCTTATCTCTTTCTTATCTACCTCTCACTACTGGTGGTAGAAAGAGGAGGAGAAATGTTGTAGAACTAGAAAGCCCCATATTAGCTTAAATATTTTACTTATTTATTTACTTATTTATTTAGCCAGGCTAAAAAAATAGGCATTATAAAAATGATTAATCAGAAGAAATGAGAATAAACCCTCAGAGATTTCACTGAGACAAACCAAAACTCAGGTTATACAAAGTCAGCTAGCAGCACTGCCTGATAGTCCAGGGGTAAAGGCATAGTGTGGGGGAAAGGGTAATTAAATTCCTGTGGCAACTTCATTCCCTCCCACACACAATGTTTGTATCATTATAGTGGCATAAATATTTCTCAAATCTACCTCATCTAGAGTTTTGCTCATCACAGACCACTAGAGAAACAGAAATGTATGATTTCAAGATAAGTGAGTGTAACTGTAAGTTTTGTGGCTTTCAGTACAGCAATCTAGGAATATGATTCTCTGTACTTAACCCTTAATTCTTTTGACTTTGTTTTCATGTTTGTGGTAAGCCCAAAGGTTATTTGTTTGAAAAATAATAACAACAACGGAAGAACACAAAAAAACCCCAAACAAACAAAAAACCCAGATTCATAAAGCCAAAGGAGTGGAAAAAACAGATGAAATGTGTTAGACGAAAAGGAAGACTCAGATGGTAAGGATGGCTTAGATCATGGAAATGTTTTGGGTAATTCTTTGTTTCCCAGCTAATAGACATACTAGCTAATGGATGGTTTTCTTGATCCCGTGTTTTGGTAAAGTAGGTGTCTGAATATATTTTAATCTTTAACATGTTTTTTTTTTATGGTTACGGGAGTTTTTTTAGCTTGACATTTTCCAAGTTTTGCTTGTTCTTTATTGCAGTTACTTGAATCACAGAATCACAGAGTTAGGGATTGGAAGGGACCACGAGAGATCATCCAGTCCAACCCCCCTCCCAGAGCAGGGTCACCTACAGCAGGTCACACAGGAATATGTCCAGGTGGGTTTTGAATGTCTTCAGAGAAGGAGACTCCACAACCTCCCTGGGCAGCCTGTGCCAGTGCTCTGTCACCCTCAAAGTAAAAAAATTTCTCCTTGTGCTTATATGGAACCTCGTATGCTCACGTTTATATCCACTGCCCTTTGTCCTATCATTGGACATAACTGAGAAGAGCCTGGCACCATCCTCCTGGCTCTCTCCCTTTACATATTTATAATTATTAATGAGGTCACCCCTCATTCTCCTCTTCTCCAAGCTGGAGCCCCAGCTCCCTCAGCCTTTCCTCATAAGGCAGATGTTCCACTCCCTTCATCATCTTGGTTGCTCTGTGCTGGACACAGTATTCCATATGTGGCCTCACCAGAGCAGAGACCTGTAATTTTGTTAAAGAATGAATAAATATGTTTTAATACTTTTCAGTATAATTGGGTGGCATTTTGTTCTTGGGTGGCTGGAGTGATGAGATGGAGATGGAACCGTACACAAGACTTGTGCTCACCCTCTGTATACTCAGTGCCATGCTACTTTCTTACATTGGCATGTTTTTCCATAACACTTTACATAGTTAATAAATTCTTAGACTGGAATTAAATTGAGGGTTTTGTAGCTTTACCAAACATAGTTCCAGTGTTTTATGTCTTTGTTAGCTGCTGAAGTCAAAAAATGCCAGGTTGCTAAACTGATGAAAACTATTACCTAATTGCTTACACCTAAATATGTTCATGTGCCAAACAAACACATTAGCAAAGCCTTCTCTGAAAGATTCAGAAAAAGCTTATTTTGTTCCCTGCAGGCCAGTGAGCAGATAATTCAAAATTAAGGAATAAACTCTGAAGTTAAAAAGCAAGGCCATGTGGATTTTTCTTCTCCAATTCTACAGGTTTTGTGACAATAATTATTCTAATCATTCCCCACAAGTGACTTTTGCTTATCTTAATACATTATGTTAAATAATGTTTTTCTGTATTTGACATGCTAGAAAATTTAAACACTTTAATTCTCTTTTTTGTGAATTTTAGTTTATTTCGATTTAGAACTAGCATAGCATACTTGTATAGCTTTAAATAAGTCAATAGATGAGCACACTAAATTGTAAGACATGGTGTTTCAGTGATCACTAGGTAGAATGGGTATTTCCATTCACTGGAAAATATTCAATTAACTTAGTTTTTAACTGAAATTCAAATAATCAGAATTTCCCCTGGAAGGGAATTTTTTTTTTTTCATTTAAAAACAAAGAAACAAAGAGATTTTCTGTTCTGGAGGGTTTTCCCCTCACCCAAGAAAGAGCAGTGGTAGGAGAGTGGAAGCTCAGGTATGGTCACACTGCTGCAGAAAATTTCCTCCTTCTTACACCATCAATGTGGTTGGGCAACAGCTGAGCTCTTCAGGTCCAGGAACGGGCATGGTAGAGCTCAGAGGAGCAGATCTCCCAGATTTATTGAAGGTTCATCAAGAGGATTCTCAGATACCTCAATTTTCTCAATATTTGCAAAAAATGATTTGTGGGAACAAACCCCCTCTGTTGTATTGGCAGCTGTAGAAACAAAGCTGCTAAATAACGCTCAAAATCCAAATGCAAAACCAGATTAAAATCTATCTGAGCTTCCTGCTAGCTATGTTGAATCATAGTGAAAGTAGGAGAATTGAGATCACTTTTATGTAACTAAATCCACCACAGCAAAGCGATACAGTTTTGAGTTGGAGGCACAGAAGAGAAAATCTTTCTTTCAGGTCCGGAAACTCTGCCTCAGGTTTGTAGTGCCTAAGAGCCTGAAAACTTGTTGATGACTTTTGAGGTTTTGTTGGTTTGTTTTTACTGCCTTTTCTCCAGCTGTTTTGGTAACATGAGTGACATCCTTTCTCTTTGCTTTGCAAACCTTGTGCTGTTGATCGCTAAAGTTTCCTGTCTAAAGCTGTGCACTGGTTCTTGCTAAGTAGTCTTCTAAAGGTAGTAACTCAGCAGGGAAGGTCAATCCCTGCTGTCACTGCAGAGCTGTAAACCAGCCAGGGTATTCTAGTAATACTCAGCTCCTTGTTTTGTTTTTGCCAAAGTACTGCAATTATTTTGATGACTCTTGCACAAAGCATCTACAAAGAGATGCTTTCCAGTAAACCAGTGCTTCCAGTAATCATACTCTGAGATTATTACGTTGGAGTTTTCTTCTGTTTAGTTTGGCTCAAATTGCTAAAATGGACTTGGCTGAGAGCATGATGATATTTAAAAGCTCAGTGAGAAAAGGGGTTTTGTTAAGCTCACATACAGTCAGTTTTTGGAACCTGGACAGAATTTACTACACTAAATCAAAAGTTAGGAGCAACTCCATCCAAGAGTTAAACTAATGTCTTGCTTTAAAAGTAGATCTGCCCCTCTATCTTCTATGGTCAAAAAACCCCAAACCCAATGGATTACATGCTTCATGCTAGGAAAAAACCTGGTGTGTGCAATGGGCATCCTTTCCTATTGATCTAATGAAAGATCGATTAGGTCCCTTTCTATCAGCAAGTGCTATCTCAGAGCTCCCTGCACATGGATTATGTAGATCTGTGACGTCTGAAATACCAGAAATGAGGCATTTTTAAGTCACTTAGGTATGTCATTGCCACTTCTGAATCGATTTTAATGTAGCAATTTGAAACAAAATCTACTGTTTTTTTGTTTTGTTTTGTTGGTGTTTTTTTGGTTTTTTTTTTTTACAATGGCAGTGAGAGCAGAAAAATTGCCCATGTCTGTCTGCTTTTTCTGTTGCAGCCTTTCTCCCTTCTGCACTTGCAAGCCTCTCAGCATCACTAGTTTCCTTCCTTCACTCAAAATGTCAATGTAAAAACTTCAGAATTGCTAGCTAGGTACTCCTTAAAAGGTGTGAAACTCCTCAGTCCTTCAAATGTCAAAGTTGGTTAAAGAAAAAGTTCTTCAGAGTATGACTCTTTCGTTTTAACTTTACATCCTATTATTGTTCTGGAAGAACAGTCAGCTGTAAATATCCCTGACTAGATAACCAGGTAGTAAGGCAGAGCTGTTGACACTTTTCCCACAGTTGATTTTCATAGGTCTCCTATTGCACGCAAGCCTTAGACTTCTTTTCCTAGGAGGAATAAAAAGTAGACAAGCTGATAGTGAGACAGTCACAGAGAAGGAAAGCTGCCTTTCTGTCTGTGGACCTCAAGGTCTGTGCTCAAACTGGGATTGGAGCAAAAATCCTGCAGCCTTGGAAACACTAGACCATTTTTTACTAGATGTTTAAATTTTGGGGGGTTGTTTGTTTTTTTATTATTGTTTTTCTTATTTTGTTGTTGTTTTGGGATGTATGTAAAATGGTATTGATCATCTACTTATTAAAGCTTAGGACTGGAAGGGTTATCAGGGTACCAGCTGCCCTGTCTTCTTCTGCTGAGCAGAACCAGAACCTCTTGGTGGAGCCTTGTCCAACTTCTAAAAATCTGTAGTGAAGCGTCACCCAAACATTGTCCCACTGCTGTATTCTCCTTAATCAGAAAACTCCCTCAGTAACTGACCTAAATTGATTTTGCTTCAAATCGAATTGCTGCCTTCTCCTTCCTCCCATCTCTAAATTTCTGCTGATTACACTGCCTTGAATTCTATCTCTGCCTTTTCTTGCTTCAGAAAAAACAAACAACAAACAAAAAAAACCCACCCACACAAACAAAAAACAAACCTAAATCTCTAAATCTTTCAACCTCATCTCCTAAGGTACGTTTTCTAAATCATTAAATCATTTATTGTTTTTGTTGGCCTTATCTAGATCTAAATGTGTTGCTATCTAAGCCAGACTGCTCCATTCCCAAGCCAGTAAAATAATGACCTTATTTGTCTGTCTCTCATTTGTCTCTTTTCCCCAAGTTCATCCAGCAGGAAGATCTTTCTGTGGCAACAGTCTGTGGCAACTCCTCAGATTGTGGCTTTCTGCAATTTTTGAGCATTTTTACAATGCTGCTGCCCTTTCAATCACTCCTTACAACAAAATTGATTTCTTCTGCCTAAGAGGAATGCTTTTGACAATTTTGTTGGATTGCATTTTAGTCACTTGTCTTGCTGTGCCATTTGGAAAGCTGCTGGCTGCAATTTTTTATATATACATTAATTGTGTCCCAAGACACCTTTCTGACCATTCCTCCTTTGATACAATCCATAGAAGGCCTTCTTTGACATGATCAAATTCTTTAAAATGCTGAATAAAGCTGCTAACCTGACAGATGCCTGCAAAATAGCAACATTTGCTGTCCTGCACCTACCCAGGCCAAGTGCTCTTTAAGAAGGTTTTGGGATTTTTTTTAGCTGGCTTCATAGCCATGTCAGTGATTAACCGTTCTATTTCCTCAAGCTGATTAGTAGGATGTTGCCACATATCTTAGGCCTATGAAACTGGATAGATTTGGCACAAACACTTCCTGATGTCTGGTAAACAATATGAACAGGGGATTAAAAAAAAACAACTTGTTTACTTCATTCCAGAATTACTCTAGGGACAAAAGTTGAACAAATGGACCAATGATTTCGTGGTTGCTTCCTTTCTGAAATCAAAGATGTTTGTCTCTAGGTTTTTAAAGGCTTCTGTTTGCTATGGGCCTCAAGGAAAACTGCTCAGGTTTCATGTTGCGTCAGTGTTTAGATCATTACATGCTGTGGGAGTAATAAGGCCTTGCCTACCTCAAGACATGGAGTTTATCTGAATGTTCTCCAGCCTGTTCATCTGGATGTATGTTTATTTGCTTGTTAAGGTTAATTTACTCTGGTTATAGGTAATTCTCTTTGTAAAGACTAAAATGAAAGAAAAATGGACTGCACCCAGCTGTGCTGCAGCTCTTCCGCATATTTCCCATCAGGTCATGAGCCTGCACTTCATCTTCCTTTAGCTCATAGAGTCTCCAGTGGCTCTTTTCTTGTCTGTTTTGTCCCCTCTTAATCAGGACTTGGTTTTTCTCCTGTTTTCATGCCCTCAGTCGTGCTGAAAGCTGTGTTTCAGAGCCCTGTTCTCAGTGGAGTGAGGGCTGGAGGTCAGAGGAAGGGCATGATCAGAGCAAATGAGGCACCAGCACTCATTGAGATAGTGACCACAAATTACAGCATATACAAAACAGGGTTTATTATCAGCTGCCTGCCAAGCTAAGCTCTTCCTTCTGGTCTTTGTCCTCATTACTCTACCAAATATGGTACAAATGCCTGGTGCAAAGGCAGGGAGGCAGCGTCCTGCTGGCGTGCAGGGCAGCCCCCTCTGACCTGCTCTTTTCTTCTGCTCAGGGTGCTCTCAAAGGCAGTTCAATGTTGCTTCTAAATAATTTGATGGCTTGTTTTCTTTACATACTGTGTATTTTTGCACATTTTCCAATGGTAATTAAAAAAAACCCAACATTTTAAAACATGTTTGAAGGTTTTTGCTCTGTTATTGTGATCTTGAGGTAGAACAAAAAATGCTAAAAAGGGAAGTGTATTCCAAAAAACAGCAGCCAGAGGGTTCAGGGCTCTGTTGTGCTCCTGTATGGTGACTGTAAGTAGTCAGATTTTCAACTTGCTAGGGCCCAGCCTCATGACCTTTAAATGGTCTTACTTGCACCTGCAACCTTTCATTTTGTCTGTAAGTGGAGAAGCTGTATAGCAACGTCTTCTCAAAGCACATGGGGTTTTTAGTGTTCATTTTGTTTGTGTGAAGACTTCCAGAGCTGCAAGTTTACCATAGCAGGGTGGTCCATGCAGATTTGTGGATATCAGCAATACTGGGATTAGAGTGGGTCTCTCCCTGGGTGACAGAGGTGTAGTTTGTACAGCCCACAGTTGGTTCGGATGTTGTATAGCTTTGCTTCCTCTTGAAGAACTGTAACACCCTGCCTGGGACTGGGAAATGTAATTTTTAATTTTTTTGTTCAATTTTTTTTTTTTTTAAGTAGCTAGAAAGAGGAAGTAGCCGAGAGCTTTGCCACCAGTGCAGAGCAGACCTTGCCGAACTATTGTCCTTCCCCCAGGAGCAGGTAGGCAGCCCAGAAAGGGGTGTGATGCTGGCTGGTTCAGAAGTCACAGTGTCCCTGGTGCCTTCAGCTGAGAAGCAGCTGAGGACCCAGCACTCATCCTGCCCCACTCAGCCTGTGGTTCAGGGCAGGGAGCTGGAGGCAACCAGGGTCTGTTTGCTGAAGCTCTGCTCTTCCCTGGGCATGGCTGCTCCCAACCTTTCAGCTTTTCCTTCTGTGCTGACCCAGCTCTTGGATGGCAGTGTGCACAGGGGAAATTTTCCTCCTTTATTTGGATTAAACTATCTTTCTGAATGATCTGGAATATGGCCATGATGCTTCGTATCTAAACAACAGCCATGACAGAGCAAAGACTTCTTCTGAATGATTTTGTAAATCTGCTTCTGGTTATATTGTCCTTCTACTACATTTATCTCCTGACTTGTCAGCTGTGTTTCCACTTTTATTCCTCGCTTGGTCAGCCAAGAGAAATAAACATGCAAAAGGAGCATTTTCTTCAGCATATATAGCTCATGATAGCAAGGGCAGACTGGTTGACAGATCCTTGTACAGAGTCCCCTGATGCTATTATAAATGAGTTGTGGGCGGCCCCTACAGGAACTGGTACACAATTAATGTTTTTATTATATTGCTTAACTGTTATGAGGTGCCTCTGATCAAGTGCTAGTGAGACAATTAAGAATGAAACTTACTGTTGTGGGTAAGCTACAATGATACATTTTATTTTGTAGTTCTGAGTAGTGGGACTAAAAGCTTTCACCTTGCTGGAGGTAGGGAGGGAAGTGCCTCTACTTTTAACACTTAATAAGAAATAGAAATAAAATTGAAAGCTTTAGCATGTTTGAGCTCCAGAAGCACAAAATCTCTACTGACTGATCAGAATTGATACAACATAGATACAGATGATCACATCATCCCAGTATTTCTTTCCCTGGCTTCTTTGCCTTTTTGTTCAATAGGTCAGCTCCTGGTTCTTAACGTTAAAGCAAGTTAACACTTTGCTTTCTCGGGGAAGCTGTAGCCATTTGTCTACAGAACGTGGAGCTTGGGGAACATGTCAAACACTGCGAGATTCATGACCAGCCCAAGTGTTACTTGCACCTTATTTCCAGGTACTTTAAGGCAATGCTGTTGCCAGCTGCAACTTGGATTTGTTTGTCCGTAGGTATTAATGCTGGAGGATAACTGGCTCCCCAGGAGAGCTTGGGCTCCTCTTACATTTTATTTTTGGAGCTTGAAGGGTGGAGAGGGGGGAAGGTGTCAAATTTTCTGTGCCACAGAAAGGGCTGTGAGCACTGAAAGGAATGAAACCATGGTTCCTGCAGGTTTGTGCTGTGGAGTCTCTGACAGCCCTTTGCCAGGATGTGCCATAGTCACTCGCCAGGTATGGATTCCTCTTCCCACTCCCATCTTCACAGACTGGTGGGAGCAGATCCAGTGAGGAACCCTTTCAGCCCTTTAACAAAGTCAGCTGAAAGCAGCCAGAAGGTCCAAAATTTAATCTGGAGAGTAGCTCAGCCTGGTTCCCCTCCCCTGTGCCTCAAAAAAGTCAAGTTTACACATGAAGTGGCAATGTAAAAGCTGGGTGCAAACTGGTGGACTATTGCAAAGTGATTAATGACCAGGGAAGCCATGATGATGATGATGATGATGATGATGATGATGATGATGGCAGGACAGGGCTGGGGTTGCCACCCTCACTATGCTGTGAGAGCAGCAGGCATCAGCCATGGGGAGCTGTCCCTGTCACACAGGGGTCTGGGCTGCTTCCACGGCTGCTGGTGGTCTTTGTGTTGTGAGGGGGGTTTTTGTTTGGGGGATGGGTTTGGTTTTTTGGGTTTTTGTTTTTGTATTTTTGTTTGTTTGCTTTTTGGTTGGGATTTTTTTTTTTTTTTTGGGGGGGTGGTTTGTTGGTTTGTTTTTTTTTTTGTTATGGGGTTTTTTTTGATGTTTTGTTTGTTTTTCAGTTGGTGGTATTAAACTCACGTTTAACAACCCGTTTACCTGCAAAGCCCTCCTCCTGCTAACCCAACGCCATCCCCGCAGGCCCGGGCTCTGGGTAGGGCCGCTCCCCGGAACCGACACTGGGGGGCATCCGNGACCCCGGGCACGTCCCAGGGCACGGAACCCGCCGGTGCCGGTGTCGGTGCCGGTGTCAGTGCCGGTGTCAGTGCCGGTGCTGGTGCTCGTCCTGTGCGAGTAAAGTCGCAGTTGTCTGGCCGTGAGGAATTAACGTTTCCAAGGTCTCATCAGAGTCATGGCGGGGACCTTCTGCCCGGGAATGTCCCTGATCTGCAGCCTCCTGCCAGCCTCGTGTTCCTGTGCCAGAGCTCTCCTCCTCTTCCCGCTTTCCCACTTGCCCACAGCCCTGATCCCGGGCACTTCACACCCGGAGAGAACAGAAAGGGCTTTGGGCAAGGTGTGAAATTCAGCCCAAGGATGAGAGGGAAGCGGAGGGAGGGAGGGATGAGGCCCTGATGGTGTGCACCTGCATGGAGCCACCCACGGATCCATCTCCTGAGACCTTTTTCCCAGCAGGTGCAGTGGGTGAGAGCTGCCCATTACCCAGGAGTTAACTGGTGAAGGGTGCGAGTCTCACTTTCTCTTTTGCAGAAAGGATTCTTCCACCCACCTTCAGCTCTTACTCCTGGGCAACAGACAGTATCCAATACTTCAACAAAATTTGCTTTTCTTGTTTTTAAACGAATCTGTGTTTTCTAAATAGCAGGACTGAGCAGCTGGTGGCCCCTGGCAGCCACTCTTAGGTTGACAACGTGCTACATCCTGCTGTAGGGCTCCCAGAACCAGAAATGGGCACTGTGGCTGTGCAGCACACAGCACTAATAAAGCCTTCCTCTGCCTCTACACATCTCCCCATGGTCAGCAGGTTGCTTCTGTCCAGCACTGGTACCCAAAGGAGCATCCATCAGCACAGCACAGATGTGATGTCTGCTCCTGCCAGATCGAGGTAAATTGGTGCAATGGGAGTGATAAATGGGAGAGGGCCCAGGGATGCTCTGCCAGGGCAGCCTAAATTAGTAAAGGTAAAGTACTTGTGAAGTTCCTCAGGGGCAGAGGGCAGAGTGGAATGCTCAGGCCCTATTTGAAAGCCTGAGATGACAGGGGAGGGTGATACTTCATTAATAAGCCACTAATGACTGTCTCTTTGGTGTTTCCTGAAAGCTTTGCACCTTGGCGGGCTCTGATGTCAGCAGCCAGAAATCCTGATGAACCGGCCCGACTTGCAAATGAATGAAAGTCAGGTAATCTTCTGTCTTATCTTTCCTCCGCCCCCAAATCCCCATCCACTTCAGGCATCAGAGGGAAACTAATTGACTACTGAGTTTCCTTTTCGTGCTTGGACACCTCGGGTGACTTGGTTATTTTCTCTCGTTTTTTGTTTCCCAAACAAATCGGCTTCAAAGGCAGTGCTGGTGCAGGTGTCTCTGTTATGTGATAAATATCTACCAAATAACTGGGGGAGAGGCCTTGCTTCACCAGGTGCTCACTGCCTCTTTGATCAATCTGGTTGCAGTTTTGCTGCCTCTCCCAGCCAACCAGGGTGAGACTTAACACTGGGGAAGGACATCTGTTGCTGCTCACCATCCCCCATTTCCCTTATCCTCCAAAGCAGAAGGGCAGTGGGGTCTTTTTGGGGGAAAGGACCAATATGAGGTGGCTTTCTAGGGAATGTGGCCTTTGCAGGGACAAGGCATCATCAGAGAGGCTTTTCTTAGGAGAAAGACTGTGGGAATGGTTCCCTAGTTAGGGGCTGGCCTGAGAGGGAGGCTCCCATCTCCACCTTACCTGACCCAGAGTAAGGTCTGACCCTCATCCTAATTGTCCCTGCAAAGTGCTGATCTGGGCATGCTGCCAGACTGTGTTTTCCTTTGCCGGGTTGGAGATGAAATAGAAACTTGGAGGGAAGAGAAAGATGCTGAGCTTTTGCCCTGGCATCAGCTGGGGCAAGCCACTCTCCCACCCCTACCATCTTGCCAGAGTGAGAAAATAGGAGCAGGCTGCAGGAGGTCCTTGCAAGGGCCTCCCATTCCTTAATGCCTGGGGAGTTGCAGGGAGCCTTGCTGGGAAGGAAGCCATAGCCCTCCCTGGTGGCATGAGCCAAGGGCCAGCTGGGTACCACCACTGTCCCCATCAGGGAGAGCTGTGCCAGGGTCTGTACCAGCCACCCCATTGAGACAGGTCTCAAAGGCCAGCCCAAAGCCAAGGGTCACCTATGTCGGAGCTCAGGTAATCACACGGGGTCTTTCTGTGCTGTTGGCTGCCCTTCTGTTCCCTTTCTGGGAAAAAAAACTGGGCTGAGGGCATAGCTGGGACAGGAATCTGTGTGGTGGGATGCATCAGGGTGTTTATTGCAGTTACAGAAAGCAGGGACTGCAGGACATGTGTGAGCATACCTGAATAAACCTCTGTGAGCTTTAGTGTTTCATTTTGATAGAGCACCAGCAGAAATATCCAGCTGGCATGAGTTGCTCCAAAATTCACAGAAATACAGAATCTTATGGGTTGGAAGGGACCTCTGGTGATGGTCCAATCCTACCCCCTGGCCAGAGCAGGCTCACCCAGAGCAGGCTGCACAGGATGGTGTCCAGGTTGGTTGGTAGAATGCCTCCAGAGACAAAGAATCCACCACATCTCTGAGAAGCCTGTTCCAGTGCTCTGTCACCCTCAAAGTGAAGAAGTTCCTCCTTATGTTTAGATGGAACTTCCTATGTTCAAGTTTGTACCCATTACTTCTTGTCCTGTCACTGGGCACCACTGAAGAATCTCCTGATATATATGTGTTGATAAGATCCCCCCTCAGTCTTCTCCTCTCCAGACTAAAAAGACTCAACTCCCTCAGCCTTTCTCCATAAGAAAGATGCTCTAGTCCCTTAATCATCTTTGTAGCCCTTAGTCATCTTTGCAGTTCCCTGTTCTTCTGGAACTGAGGAGCCCAGAACTGGGCACAATACTCCAGATGGGGCCACACCAGGGCAGCATACAACTTGCCACACTCTTCATCCTGGAGATGCACACCAAGATGCCATTGGCCTTCTTGGCCATGAAGGCACATTGCTGGTTCACAGTCATCCTGGTGTGCAAAAAGACTCCCAGGCACCTGAATGCTGCAGGAGCACCAGTATGGGCACACCACAGATGATGGGAGGTTAGATGCCAGAGCTGATAGCAGAAGCATGTTAGTCAAAGTGGGTTAAATGGGATCCACCTCCACAGGCACTTCTGGAGCACAGCAAACTATAGAAACCAACCATGCAGAGTGCTAGGGAAATCCATGGGAAGATCTGCAGGCTCTGGTGAAGTTCAGCATAGTCCCTGCCACAGTGTAAAAGTGCTGGGTGGTCAGGGCTGCACAGAGCCATGGTGGGGACAGGGAAGTGGGTGGAAAGTAGCATACACGGCTGGGATCTGTACTCAGCCCCTGTACTCAGTGCTGGTGAGGCCGCACCTCGAGTACTGTGTCCAGTTCTGGGCCCCTCAGTTCAGGAAGGAGATTGAGGTCCTGGAGCAGGTCCAAAGGAGGGCAACCAGGCTGGTGAAGGGACTCGAGCACAGGCCCTATGAAGAGAGGCTGAGGGAGCTGGGGCTGTTCAGCCTGAAGAAGAGGAGGCTCAGGGGAGACCTCATCACTCTCTACAACTCCCTGAAAGGAGGCTGTAGCCAGGTGGGAGTTGGTCTCTTTTCCCAGACGACTTTCAACAAGACAAGAGGACACAGTCTTAAGTTGTGCCAGGGGAGATTTAGGTTAGATATTAGAAAGAATATCTTCACGGAGAGGGTGATCAGACATTGGAATGGGCTGCCTGGTGAGGTGGTGGATTCTCCATCCCTGGAGATATTTAAAAAGAGACTGGATGTGGCACTCAGTGCCATGGTCTAGCAACCGCAGCGGTGGGTCAAGGGTTGGGCTTGATGATCTCTGAGGTCCCTTCCAACCCGGCTAATTCTAATGATTCTATGATCTTACCTGCCCACCAAGAAATCTGCTGTGCCAGATGGAGAGGCACTGGGAGAGGCTTCACTCTGTACCAGCTGTGGTTACCCAGGAGGTGAAGGCAACTGTGCAGGCAAGGCTGGACGAGACGCGTTCCTGGTGACAGTGACTTCCCTGGGAGGAGGAGGGGATACAGGCAGGGATACTTTAGCACTGAGCACAAAGAATCCCAGCATCCTGGTGAGTGCAAACCCACAGCTCCAGTGGGACTGTGTCATGGGATGCATCTCTGCCTGGGGTGATCCAGTGCTGCTGTCCACAAACAAACATCCACCAAACAAAAGGAGGTTTCTACTCTCTTTGCCCACACAGCATGGAGAAGTGATAGAACAGCACTACACTGAAAACACCCACAGTGGTCTTCCATCCCCGGGGTAGTGTGACCTTGCCAACAGCACACAGTTCAAAATCTGCTCCTTGGGTTGGCCTTTTCACAAGGACAAGACGTCCATCAGAGCAGCCATAAGCCAGCAGACTGCAGCATGGAAAGATGTAATCCATGGGGGCATCAGACCAAGTGTCTCATGGCTGGGCCTGCTTCCTAGGGCTTGATGCTGCCCTGAGCAGCTTATGGGCTGCAGAAAGACTGTGTAAAGCATCTGAAGCATACACTTCCACAGACTGGGTATGTTACTTGTCCTTTCTGACATTACATACACTTGGTGACCCATCTTCCCCTGGCAACTGGCAGGAGATGGAGAGCACTTTGCAGGGTTTCCTCCTTGGCAGTGGGGGGTGGGACAGAGAAGACATTCAAAGGTGTCTGCTCAGCCTGCTTGGCATCACCTGCCCCAGTCCCTCATTCCTGTATCAGTGATGCTTGTGCAGAGCTGAGTTGCCACACACCCCCTGTTCTGCTCACTGGGCTCTGATGCTGAGGCTCATACCTCCTTCCACCAGTAGGATTTTTCCTGTTATTTAACCTGCTTCTGAAAATTGCTTCATTTATTTATTAATTTATTTGATTTTGTTACACGTGCCTTTATGGATCTAGGCCAAACAGTCCATACTTTTGATTTGTATAAACTCTCTCAGGAGGCTGTCTTGTTCCTTTTATTTGTGAGCTGATGTCTAACCAAGTGAAGCATTATTTTGTTATAATCTTTCTGTATTGGCACTGTTGCCCTTGAGCCTTCCTCCTTCTCCTCTCCTTTTCAGTCTGTCAGCATCTTCCTTGACTTGCCCTGCCATGAACACCAGCTTTTCAAGGTGACTCTGTGCTTCACGTCCATCCTGACTGGTTTGCACAGACTTCCAGATCATGTCTGGTCTCCTGTCCATTTTGTGATATTGGCAGAAAGTAGAAAGTGCTGCTGTAGAAGGCTCCTGTGCAAATCTATGCATTTCCCATGCTGCCCATAAGGTGCTATTGAAATTACAGACTGGTACTGTCTTGCTTTCCTTTGAGTGCAAAAAAGGAGAGTACAGGTGCAGGAGAGGAGGAACAGAAAGAGAAGAGATGCCCCATTGTGCTGCACAGGAACAGTCAGATTGACACAGGGCAAAACTACAGCATGGTAAGTTTTCTTTCTTTAAATTGAAAAAAAGAACAGTTCTGGAAGAATAGGGACCTCTACTGTGTTATTTTCCTCCCTGGGGTTACAAAATCTGCTACCAAGCCCACAGATGACAGTCTCAGCTGCAACAGCAAAGCCTTGCTCTGGTGGGATGTTCTCAGGGTAGGGCAAACTCCAGGGAGTTAGCTATGACCTTATGAAGGAAGGAGAAACCCATCTTTTCACAGCTTCGTTGTGCATTTTGTCCTCCATGCCATAAATACAATTTTGGTCCATAAAATTGGTGTATGAAATAAAGTTAGTCACAGGACTTCCTTGCAAAGCAGCTCATAAACAAGCTTTCCTCACTTCCCTCTTATGAAAGTTCAGCTCTCTGTGGCACTGACTTCTTTGTTTCCCTTTTCTCCTACTTATCCCCTGACTCCCATTAGTATCTGAGTCAGTCTAGTAAATATTTCGCCCTGTGGCAGCCTCTCCAAACACAGCAGGAAGATCAGTCTCTGAAGTGTACTCTTGACACATCTCCCGGGGATCCTTTTGCACTCTCTAATAGGTTATTTCTTCTGTCTTCCTCATTCACACATTGAGAAAGAGGGAACCAATGGCCCATCAATTCAGGAGCTGTTAGCAGTGAATGGTAATGTGGTCGGTGGTGCTTCCTCTTCCCTTCTCCCTTTTCACACTCATATCCTCCCTGTACTTTAACCTTTGTAGTGGCAGTTTCCTGGACTGAGTGTGCTGTTCAACATCTGCTGGTAGAAGAAGGTATTTAACTAAGTCCCACCCTTATGTATGTTTTACTTAAAAATACTCCTGCTTTCCTGGATGCAAAGGCAGTCAAGCACACTCAAAGGATGCACTGACCACTGTGCATTTTATAGGTGCAGCCTTCTAGCACATGGGTCACACTGTCACCATCATGTCATGTCATTTGCAGTCTCACCAGTAGCCTTGCTGACCCTGATCCACATATTTATCTCTGACTTCCTCCTCAGCACAAGGGATAAGTGTATGTAGTAGTTGGACCAGATAGAGGAGAGCTCCCAAAGCAGCCAGGAGAGATGTGTATTTCTGAGTCATCTGCTCTTTGGTTGCTACTAGTTGGCGAAAAATTACTCTGTACACACCAACACACAGGGCTGTAGTGCAAATTTCCTTTCCTTGCTTTAGCCTTAGTCATAGAAGACACTTAGACTCATAAAGGTCACCAGACTGGTGCCTTGGACTCACACAGAAGGACCCTGGCCCTTGCATGGACTTATGTTTACCTAGCAGGCTGTCCATACATGTCTGATTGCAGAACTGAGACTGAGAATTGCCAACCCTGCTGTCACCTTGTTTGTCCCCCGGCTAGTCACAGCCATGCCAGCTGGGTTGGTTTGCAGGATTGCTTGAAGGTTTCTTTCCTGGAAACAAGAATTGTGAAGGCAGGAAATTTTCCAGATCACCCTACTTACATAGTCAAATGGAGATGAAAAATCAAACAGGATTTTCTGGTAGTCCTGTGTTTCTTTTTGATTTCTGTTGTCCTTTCACTCTGTCTTGATATTAAACTAGCAAAACTCTAAACTCTCTTCACTTCATCTACTTAGGGCCCTTCTTTTCTCTCTTACTTGTCCTTGCTGAAGTCATGAGCATCTCCTGACCTTTCTACACAGGAACTGCCATCTGTGATCATAGAATCATAGAAAGTCATAGGGGCTGGAAGGGATCACGAAAGATCATCAAGTCCAACCCCCCCTGCTCTTTCACCCTCACAGTGAAAAAATTATTCCTAATATTTATATGGAATGACCTATGCTCCAGTTTATAAACATTTCCTCTTGTCCTATTGTCAGTCACCCCTGAGAAACCCGTTTACTCTATCCTCCTGGCACTCACCCCTTACATATTTGTAAACATTAATGGGGTCACCCCTCATTCTCCTCTTCTCCAAGCTGGAGCCCCAGCTCCCTCAGCCTTTCCTCATAAGGGAGATGTTCCACTCCCTTAATCATCTTAGTGGCTCTGCGCTGGACTCTTTCAAGCAGTTCCCTGTCCTTCTGGAACTGAGGGGCCCAGAACTGGACACAATATTCCAGATGTGGCCTCACCAGGGCAGAGCAGAGGGGGAGGAGAACCTCTCTCAACCTACTAACCACCCCCCTTCTAATGCACCCCAGGATGCCATTGGCCTTCTTGGCCACAAGGGCACATTGCTGGCTCATGGTCATCCTTCCATCCACCAGCACCCCCAGCTCCCTTTCCCCTGTGCTGCTCTCCAACAGCTCAGTCCCCAACCTTTACTGGTACCTGGGGTTGTTCTTTCCCAAATGCAAGACTTTACACTTGGCTTTGTTGTAATATATTAAATTTCTCCCTGCCCAACTCTCCAGCCTGTTCAGGTCCCTCTGAATGGCAGCACAGCCTTCTGGGGTGTCAGCCACTCCTCCCAGCTTTGTGTCATCAGCAAACTTGCTGATAGTACACTCTACTCCCTCATCCAGGTCATCAATAAATATATTGAATAGTACTGGTCCCAGTACTGACCCTTGAGGGACTCCACTAGAAACAGACTTCCAACTAGACTCCATCCCATTGACTACAACTCTCTGGCTTCTGTCCTTCAACAGCTCCTGATCCACCTCACTACCCAATCATCCAGGCCAAACTTCTTCAGTTTAGCTCCAAGGATGCTGTGGGAGATGGTGTCAAATGCCTTCCTGAAATCAAGACAGACTGTCCACTGCTCAGCCATCATCCATCCTCCTAGTTAACATCCTCATAGAAGGCTGTCAGGTTGGTCAGACATGACTTCCCTTTTCTAAAGCCATGTTGACTGCTCCTGATAAGCCTCTTGTCCTTGATGTGCCTGGAGTCAGCACCAAGAATGAGTTGTTCCATCACCTTTCCAGGGATGGAGGTGAGGCTGACTGGTCTGTAGTTACCTGGGTCCTCCTTCTTGCCTTTTTTGAAGACTGGAGTGACATTTGCTTTCCTCCAGTCCTCAGGCACCTCTCCTGTTCCAAACAACTTACCAAAGATGATGGAGAGCAGCCTAGCAATGACATCTGCCCATTCCCTCAGCACCCGTGGGTGCATCCCATCAGGACACACAGATTGTTGGATGTCCAGACTCATTAAATGATCCTTAACCCAGTCCTCATCAGCCCAGGCAAACTCATCCTTTACCCTGACTTCCTCTGTGGCCTTAGGGGTCTGGGGCTCCTGAGAACACCCTCCAGATGTATACACAGAGGCAAAGAAGGTGTTTAGCAATTCCACCTTCTTTGTATCCTCTGTCACCTATGTCTAGCATCCATCATAGCCAAATCCAAGTGCTTGCTGTTCATTTCAAGTGACAGCCCAACTGGGACACAGATGCTGAGCCTCATTTTCACAATCCAGTGGCTTCTGGACATTTTTCCAAAACATGTTCCATTCTCTCTTCTTGCTCCAGGTTCCTTTTAACAACCAGCTCAACTTAGTATGCTTTTTATGCAAAAGGCAAATTCCTTTTGAAGCTCTGAATGAAGGCTGTGTTTGTCACTTAGTGCTCTGGGAGGAATTTGGGTAAGTTGGACTGGAGACAGAAATATCTCTGTTCCCTCTCCCAGGAAGGTATCAGATTCTTGCATTTCATGTGCATTTCTGCTATGAGAAGGAGCTCTGTAACAGTATTATTAGGCTGTCCCTTCACGTTGATTCCTGGCTCGACCACATACAATTAATTAACTAAAATGCTGTTTGCTCTTGTTCTGAATGGAGGTTCAGGTGTGACTCCAAGAGCCAAGCAGGGGTCTTCCCCTGCTAAGGCATCAGCAAAGGGCATACATGACAAATACAGCACTTGGGTCCACTGGCTGTGACAGTCATGCTGCCCTGATGGTTAGAGGTCACTGTCCCATTCAGACTCTGCTCAGCATTGTGTCACAGTGCAGCCTCTGCAGGGATGTGGGAATACAAAGGTAGAAACAGGGACTAGAAAGGTTTGCATTTAATGTTCCAGCTTGCAGAAGCTGAAGGCTGAGACAAAGGCAATCAGTCTCTGCCTACCCTCACCACTCCTTAGGGAACTGCAAGTAAACTGAGAGCCACCAAACTCCTTGCATGAGCTCCAGGAACAAGTGCTTTTCCACAGCAGCATCCCACTGCTTTCTTCCTCTGCCTTCACTGGGGCAACTGGGAAAAAGCTGTCCATGGGCTGGGGTGATCAGCACATGCCCCATCCACATGGATGGAACTGCAATGCTGCTGTCTCTTCCTGTCTCCCAGCATTGCTGCAGGGGCAATGGATTTCTAAGATGTATTCCTCCAAGTGAACTATGAAGTTATTTCTAGCTTTGACCAAAGTTTTCTCTTCCGAGTGTCCCTGCCTGTGCTCCCCACCGTGGCCTGACTGCTCTGCCAGCCTGTTTTCAGCAGGTACTGATAGCTGTGATGTGCCAGGAGCCCTTGGAGGGCAGCCCGTGCATTTTGTGAGCCCTGTTGCCACGATACTGAACACAGAGCAGATGTTTATTTCAACAGAGATGGCTTTGATTCCTTTTCAACTTTTCTCTCAAGCTGCCATCGGGTGTGAATACCTCTTCTCGGGAGCCAAGTGCTGTCAGGGCCCAAAAGGCAGACACTGTCACTGCAGCCAGCATGGAGGGGACAGGGCTGAGAGGCATGTGGCAGAGTGACACCAAGCAAGCTGATGGCCCTGGCTGCTAGGGAGGGATGGCTGAGGCTCTGGGGACACTGACTGAAAATGGGAGTGCTGTGCATGCATGCAGCTATGTGCACATACGTGTGTTTTTGTGGCTTTGTTTTGGTGCTGAAAGCCTAGGAGGGCGGGGGAAAAGCATTCTCCTGCTCACTGCTAGCAGTCCCAACACTTCATTTTTCTGTTTGTTTCCTCCCAGTTCCTTCGTCAAATCATGGCTGCCTTGCTGCAGACTTGGAGCAGGATGGCTGGAAGCTGTGCTGATGAGACCATCCTTGTCCTGAGAGCATGAGAAGCCAAGCACCAAAAAAAAGATTGAAGATGTGGTAGAAGAGGTAAGGAGATCTCTTCCCTGAGGACAATCATTCCAGATGAGAACTATTGAGAAAAGATACCACTTCTTCCTGAATTTATTTTTATTCCCTTTTCCTTTAATTTCCCTAGTTTTGCTGTTGGAGTCTCAAAAAAAAAAATTATCTTTCTTTTCTCTTCCTCTCCTTTAAACTATCTTGTCTCTGGTTTTCTCCCCATGCTTTTTGTGGTGCTGGCAGGAGTGGGTGCTAAGAGCAGCCTGCCCCCACAAGCATCCTGCCTGGAGCCCTGTCTGAGGCTATTGGCCTTGTGCCTCTGTAGAGTGGGTGCTATGTTAGTACAGGAATCCCACCAGAACCAACTTCTTGTTACTGTTCCCTTATATAGAAATGTTTTTAATTCCATAAATACTGTATGTATGTTACTATAAAAAAAACAACCACAACCATTTAAAAAAAAAAAAAAAAAAAAAAAATACTGGCTATGCAAAGACACTGTGCTGGTGGGGTGGCATTTTGTTTGCCCACTGGGAGGGCCTCTCACTCACTTCCTTTACCCCTTCCACTGTTGTGGCCAAACTATTTTTGGTATTCCAAGAGTGCAAGCTTTGCTGAAAGTTTGGTTTCCTGCTAAGGGGGAAATTAGAGCAGGGAAGAATTATTTAAAATAATAAAAATATCTGCAAGCAGGGAGAAGAATATATGAGAACATTCATTTGAGAAGATCAGTATTCTGTGATGTTAAACTAGTTAATTGGATATGATTACCAGTAAATATACATGCATGTGTGTTTGCTGGTTTATTTTACAGACAAGAGTGTGAGTATTTTTGAATAAACAGGCCAGAAACACACTAATCCCATCCCATGTTGCAATCTTGGAAGCACAGGGTTATCTTATAGAAGACTGGTTGCTTTAAGATAAATCCTATATGGAAATTAAAAGTTCACCAGTACAAAGATTTTTTTGTGACAAAAGTAGAAAGTTTGCCCTTGAACTTGTGAACCAATTTATCATAATCCTTGGCCACACAGTGACTCACCATTCACCATACTGGTACAATACACATTCACTATTAGATTAGTACCTGCCTAGAGGCAACTCACTAATTTTTTTTTCTGTTATGGAAAATAAATATTATGTCAATGGAGAACTCCCAGGAGAGAAATGAAACTCTGCTCATCTAGTACCATGTGTACCAAGCCTACTTGTCCTGTTGTGAGTAGGTGTGCCCTCTGTGTCAGAAGAGTTCAGCTCAGCTGGGTACTGTCTGGCCCAGCATTAACTCTCCAGGCTCAAACACCAATGTGCAAGCAGGCTGACCGAGCCAGAGCCAAACCCATCTATGACAGGAGCTCATCTCTGTCTGGAGCCAGTGGCAGGGACTTATGAAGTGTATGAGAGTGGAGTGAGCAGGGACAATGCAGTCGCCTGCAGGGATTTGCAGCTCACGTACTTCCTCAACCAGAGGTGCTAGTTTTATAAATAGTATTTCCCAACATTGTTTGTTTTGTTTTTTTTTTTAATTCTATTAAAATGTCCAGTCACTTTTGGCCTGTAGCAAGGAGTTCACCACCTTAACTATATACCCTGTGTGAAGAAGTGCCTGTTTTTTGTTTGGTCTGAATTTGGCACCTGCTTGTTTGATTTAATGATCTGTGGTCCTTGCATTGAAGTAGATGGTGCACAAGCATCCCTCACCCACCTTTGCTAGGTATTTACCTCAGCCTGATTATTTTCCTTAAAAGTACAGGAAGTGTCAATTAAAAAATAGTTCAGCCATTTCTAACATAATTTTCTCCCCTTGCTTTTGAGGGAGCATGTGCCATTTTTGTCTGCCGGATAAAATATCCAAGTTGGCCATATTATGTGAAAATCTTTATTCATTAACACAATTGACACTGGCAAATTTTGGCAGCTGAATTCTTTAAGTAATATATTTGGGCTGAAGGACCTCCATGCACCCACTGTCCTGCAGAATAATGGAGCTGCCTCCTCTGGGGTATGGGAGAACTCTCCTGGTGGCATGGGGCTGCCATGTTCATGTTTGGAACCAGGGGAACCTCTGCTTTATGTCCTGACACTCACCTGAGTGCACCCAGGTTGAAGGTGGCTGAAAACAGCCATGCCAGGTGGCAGAGGACACAGAGAAGTTTGGATTCTGAAGGAGCTGGAGAATGAGGGGAGGCAAAGAGGATGAATACAGGGCACAGAAAGGAAGATGCTGGGCATATGTGGATGTATTGGTTCTAGTCTAGCTGCAAAGCTTTATAATTTTAAATTATTAACTGGACACAAAAATATCAAAGTTGTAAATATGAGCTTGAGAAGATTTGTATTTATCTCCTGTGTTAGTATCAGCAGTTTCTAGCAGCAGTGCTGGGAATTCTCAGCTGCTAAGTAAGTTGCCTCCATGACAAAGGGATTTCCCTGATGCCCATTAATTGAAGACTGATTTATATTTAATAGAGATATTACATCCTTGCAAAAACATTTCCATTCTTCCTTTCACATCTCCGGTGTTCTCATTAATGAAATAAACAAGCAGCCTATTTTTCCTGATCCCAGTCCACTTTTAGCCTCCAGAGCACTTTTAGCAAGGTGTTTTAACTGTAAAAGTGTGACAGGCATTGAATATTACCAGTTTGGGGCACAGTATTCCACTTTTCCTATTAACTGTAAGCTGTGCTGCTTTTATTGAGACAAAGGAGCAAGAGGAACAGCGGCGTCACCTCTAAGTGCACCACCTGGGTTGATCACCATGAGCCCAAGTCAGCACAGCACCAGAGAGCTGAGCTCTGCAAAGACACTAGAGGGTTTTAAATACCCAGATCCACCCTGACATGTACAAAGTAGGCACCACATTGCCTAGGCAGATGTGTGAGTCTGCTGGGGTCTTTGCTAATGGTGACTTCACATCAGCTCTGCTGGAACCAGATCAGACACATGTGTCCTCCCTCACCCCAGCAAATCACTGCGAGGAGTTCCTGGAGTCCACAGCTAGAAGATGAAGTATTTTTCTATTTAGCAGTGTAATTCCATTATATTAATTTACATTTGGAAGTTTGAGATAAACATCTACCATTTTTTGTGGTATGTCTAAACCAACTAACATGCTGCAGGCACCCTCAGTGCCCAGTGTAATCTATCTCCCTGCAGTCTTCTGATGTACAAACAATTGTATTTTCACACCAGCAACACAATTACATTAGGCAAATGCACAAAACAGTAGAAAGTCTGACTTGGGTCACATTGCAACTGCAAGGCCCTACAAGCTGCCCTCAGTGAACTATAAGCCACATTTTAAGTCTTTGATAACAGCAGCAACAGGTATTTACAGGCCTTTCATATGGCAATATCACCAACTGACCATCTAACTTCCTTAATGCATGAATTAAAACTTGCTAATTACAGAGTGGCATACAATATTACAACCTTTTCTTGGATGTTATGGTGCCAGCCTACCTACCTCCCCAGCCTGGCTCAGTGATTCAGTCATTACGTAACCAGCTGATTACTTAAGATTCCCTGTCAGATTTTTCTCCCTGGTTCACTCACTGCATCATCCCAGGGCTTTCTGAGTGAGTATGGCATAAATAAGTGTTGCTTTTTTTTGCTGAATATTTTGCTTTACGTTGCCACTGCAGTTCTCCTGACCAGTCTGCCATGGGTGAGTGGTGGATACAGATGTAATTACTGAGGAGAGCACCTTATCACATGCACTGCAATTGTCCTGATCATACTCTATTAAATTAATTTGTTCCAGTCCCTTTCATTTTATATTAAGCTGAATGCAAGTCAGAAATGCATAAAAGGCCAAAAGTCTCAGTGTATGGCCCCAAACAGGAAGCACAGATTTGCAATTAATATACTCTCTGATACAAAGTAAACAGGTGCATTCAAGAGGAAGTATGTGAGGAAGAGCATAAAACCCAGACAAGGCTGAGACAAACTTAGCAGGCTTCTGGGGAGAAAAATCAAGGTAAAAAATGGATAGAAAAAGAAAAACAGAGCCTCAGAGAACAGGAGGATAATAATGTATTCATGCAGCATGAAACAAAAATCCTCATACTTCTTTTGTTAGAATTTTTTCAGGGATCGTATTCTAAAGATTGTTAAAAGGTTGAGAAGGGATTTAAGTATGTTCAAGCAGAATGAACCAGGCAGGATTCATAAATTCCATGATTGGATGTTGATTCATTTATTGACTGAACCACTGTACCTAATTAAGAAAACTTTTTGTCAGTAGAAATCCCCCTTTATAGCCCAAGGTTTATTAATTAAAAAAAAAACCAAACAAACCACTTTTTTTTTCTTCATTAAAGTATATGGTATAAGCTTTCAGAAAATGCTTACTTTAAATATTCCACACATTAGAATATACATTATAGGCTCGTAGGTAACTTGTCTTCATAAAACTATCACAAAGAAGCCTTCTAAAGCTATGTTATTTTTTAAAAGGTTAAGAAGAAAGTAAATATTTTAATGGCAGTAAGTCTTAACAAACTGGCAAGTCAGAAAAAAAACATTCCAACACAGTCCTGTGAGTTTGTTTTTCAGTTTGAACCACAGTGAGTTAAGGATGGAAAGACTGCTTAACTTTTAAACTCTTGGCTTCAGCCTGTTTTAACATCACCGTACCTTAAACAGAGGTGTTTTGTGTTCCTTGCCACAGTGCTGTATTTATTTGAGTTGTAAGGAAGGGAGAGTGTCTTCTGTTCTTTTCAAAGGTGCCTGCTCTCAGAACAGGGTAGCTCCAGTATGACCAACAATCCAGAATCTCCAATTTACCTTGTTTTCTTGGCTTTTAGACCCATAGACTGAGAGAAATTCTCACGTAGCCATGAGGATATGTAACAGGCCCATGTGATTTCTATATTCTTGCCGAGAGGGGTGAGGGGAGGACCAGTGCCATAAAAGATGTTGGTTTTAGCTCTGCTTGAGTAACTGGCAGGACTGTCATGTTCAGCGATGTGAATCACACACACGAAGAGGTGACTCACGTATGAACGGGGAAAATGTCACCCAAAACCACTGCTAGTTTTCCTGTTCAGGGCACAGCAGAGCATGGTGGGCAGAGACCACCGGACCCCTGATACCGGGGAAGAAGGTGGCAGTGAGGAAAGCACTTGGTAGGAGGGTCCCACAGGAGCTGGGGCAGGGCTGGTGAAGAGGTGGCCCGAGTGGGAAATCCTCCTGGGGAGGCAAGAAAACCAGCAACCCCAAACTGGGAGCCGAAGCGGCATTCATCGGACTTGTCCCCACTACCCGCGCTGCGACTGGCTGCCCGAGCCGAGCAGACACCCCCTTCTTTGCGTTGTGACAGCAAATAAAAGGCAAAAAACATCCACTCGTTTATCAGCAACTCCGTGTCTCTGGGTTGCAGAAGCCCAGGCTGCAGCAGTGACTTTCTTGGGGTGCCAGGAGCTCAGGCCGTGTGACTGGGGGGTCCGGGGGCTGTGACAGTACGTGTGGGGGGACGGGACCCTGTGACAGCTTGTCTGGGGGGCACAGGACCCTGTGGCAGTGTGCCTGAGGGGTCCAGGCCGCCGTGGTACTGCCCGAGGGGCCCCGGGCGCCGCGAAACATCTCAAGCTGCCCCGACCCCGAGCCGGGCCCGGGACGGAGCTGGGGAACCGCAGGGGTCCGTCCCTCCCCCACACGTACTGTCACAGCCCCCGGACCCCCCAGTCACACGGCCTGAGCTCCTGGCACCCCAAGAAAGTCACTGCTGCAGCCTGGGCTNGGTGGGGCCGCCGCCGGGGCGATGGGGTCTGGGGGATCGCGGGTGGTGGAAGCGGGGCGGGCGGCGAGGCCTGGCTGCCGGGGAGCCGCGGAAAGGCCTCGTTCGGCCTAGGGAGGAGAGCGGGCCGGAGCCTTCGCGAAGGAGAGAGAGGGGTGCTCTGAGGTAACGGGAGGCCCGGGAGAGGCCCCGCTCCCTCAGAGTGCCCCAGGGGGGAGGCGTACCTGCTGCCAGCCCCTCGGAGGCGAAGAGTTTCCTCTGCCTCCCAGCCCCCTTTGTTCGGGGTTGGCCACCCTGCGTCCAGGAGCTTCGGAAACTGATTAAAGGCGAAATGAAGTTAATGGCAGGGTGTGTGGGTGCCCTGTAAATGACATCTCGGGCTCGCTGGCAAGCGTACCTCCCGCAGGACTTCCCCCACCGACATGCGCTTGGCCCTGGGCCTGCAGCGCAGCTTCTCCGGGGACCTTGCGATTAATAGAGAGGGAGGTGGCAGAGGCGAGGTCTGGTGGTGAGGCTGCACAGCGGCAGCTTGCTGCGGGGAGCCCTCACCTGCTGGAGCCTTGCACCTCGCTATGGCTGGGAGTGAGCCCTGGTGTCTTCTCTCTGTGGTATCTGCTTAGGAAACAAACAAGCTCCTATGTTACTCATTTACATAGGAAAGGCAGAATAACCTCTGGCTCTTGTCTCTTACTCCAGCTGGACAATCTAGTTCAAGCTTGGTCAGAGATCTTTAACAAACATAAAGGAACTGAGGGCTGAACTCGTTTCGGTGTTGATTTTTCCTTGTCAGACACTAGCAGCCCAGTCAGTGTTTTGAGTGTTCTTTTCACTTCAGGGGAAGCCATTCCTATATAATACCGAAGGTTTTTTCAGTTCAAATGGCATTGGAGGCTTTGTGATACTTCTCACGTCTTGCATACGTAGGATTGTAAAGAGTTCATGAGGTTTCAGAAGAGAAAGCTAGAATTTCTCTTGGTAAGGTGTCTGAACTTTTAGAAAGTACAGAATTGATGTATAAACAGTATATATTAATATATGCTAGTTAAAATGCCAAGATTAGGTCTGCCTTTCTGAAGTCAGTTGATACTTCAGTTATCTACTGACTTCCTTGTTACAAGAGGACATAGACCATAGCTTCTCAGCCTCCTTGTGCCATTAACGTTAGGGTTACTGTTGTATTGGTACATCCTAAAAAATTTTGTAAGAAAGAACTAGAGGCTTTAGCCTGATCTGCTTTTTTTATAGCCTCTTTTGTTTGGTGGTTTTGTTTGAAGTATTTGTATTTGTGAGACTTCTGTTTTAAAACCCAAGTTTGTAAATTTCTTAATTGTTTTTATCTGCTTAATATATTGCTGTCCTATTTTCCATAGCTGCCCTGTCTTCACAAAAGGACCTTGAAATTATTTAAGGTCCTGACCAATAAACTTTATGTAATAGCATACTTAATTTCACTAATATTGTAGTTAGTTTAACCCAGACCCATTAACATATGTCTGTATGTTTAAAGCAGTTTTTAGACTATTAGATGTGTACAGCTGCATAGGATTAAAATACATTTTTCCCTTGGTGATTTTTATCAAGGCTATTACACGAGTCCTAAAAAAGTCTTGGAATACAAGGAAATAGAATCTAGTGTGAAATTATTTTGCACACTTATTAAAAGAAGAGTCATAATATAAGGGGGGTTAATTAAAACCAATCAGAACAACACAACTGTTATAGAAGGATGTTGTAGTCTGAGTTGTAAGGTTTGCTTCTCTCTCTTTTTTCTTTTATTTATTTATTATTATTATTATTTTATTTTTTTTTATTTCTTTAAACCTATCTGAACTATTTAGTCAGAATCATCCAGGTGATGATAAAAGTGTCCCTGCTCTGCTCAGTGTTAAATGGATGCTGATTGATTGAAGAAGGAATAAACATGTTCTTCTGTGATGGAAGATCTAATAGTTACATTCAAACTATCACTGTGAAACAGTAGTTGCAATGTCAAACACATTGTTAGTATTCTGTGTTGAGGGAACCATTTTATTTAATGTAACAATTGAAGCTGAATTTGCTGGAGAATGTATTGCAGGTTTGAAATTTTCAGTTTTATTTTAACCTTACACTTCCCCTCCCAATTTCATTATAAAAAAAAAAAGTATCAACAATCTGGAAATAAGGTATATTTCCCATCCTCCAAAATGTTGTGGGTTTTTTTTTCAGTTTATCACCAAAGGATAACAGAAGGTTTTTTGACTGTTTTAAGAACTGTCATCTTTGGAAGAGTCAGGTTCCCTTTAAAAAAAAAAATCCAAGTATGGAAAATTACAGAAAGTCACATAGAGTTATTTTGGAGAACTGTGAGTCTGACTTTCAGTACCCTGGCAACAATGGAAGACCCAGAGGCAGCATTATCTGTTGCCTGTGTGAGGAGTTAGAGAACCATCTGCTTATATAGTGGTTGTGTTCTGTTTAACCTGTCATGTGTTCCTAAAAAAAAAACCAGATTTTATACCTAACAGTTCATGCCTGTGCAAACAACTTCCTCAACACATTCATTTTCCTTGCTCCTTTGAAAAAGCTCCACCTGATCCAATTGTATGATGTTAACTAATCAGCTGCCAGGCTTCTAAACCCATTCAATAAAATCGAAGTACTCAGTGAATATATAAAATAAGTGTTCTGAAGCTGAGCATGATACACCAAATTATGGCACTTTGTACAGAATTCAAGACTAGAATAAAAAATGAAAAGTCTCTGTGAGCACAATTAGGGTGTCCTGGTTCTATGAACACAGTTTGCAACGAGTTTGAATGTTAGGTTGGAGTTTATGTTTAGTAATGCCACTGTAAATTTGTTCCTGTTTCTAATCAGATAGAAATATTCACACCAGTTATGAGTGTGGAATGCCTTCAGATCTTGCAGTGAGAAGCTTGTTCACTGTCCACCTGTCTTCAAGCAATCCAGTTGAGCTTATACAGAACATTTCTGGATGTGGCTTGCAAGAGAGATGGTGGAATCTCCTTGAGTCTTTTAGCAATCCAAGGCCTGTAACTGAAAACAGCTGGGAGTGAAGTGTCAAACTCCTTCTTAGTCCTACACTAGTGCTCTTCTCTTGCCCAGCAGACAGGATGCATAGTTTAAAGTGTTATGTTTGTTCCAGGTGTTCAGAAAGTCACTATTATGTTGATCCTTGCAGACTGATGTGCTGCTGATGTTAACTTATATTACTGACACCATCTCAAACAGTACCCTAAAACTTCTTTACAAATAAAAGAGGCTGGAAAGTGTTAATTTACAAGTGAGTAGCAATTAACCTTTCTAAGATGAAGAGTGATGAAATTCTTTCAGCATCCTGTATTTCCAAACTAGTCTGTAAACTTCAGTGATGGGACATCAGTCAAGTAATAAATGCCCTTTTTTAGCTGGTAGAGTTTTTATTTATACACTTTCTTTTTCCCATTCTAATCTGCTGTGCAAAATCTTTAAGTCTGCAAAATATTCATTCGTTAACTAATGGGAATATTTCTCATTAGCATTTCTTCTTACCATTATGTGTGTCTTTGAAAACTTATTTGGGACTTTATTTCTCTGTGTGTCTGATATCCTACACATCTAAACACTTTGTTTCCTTTCTTGTATCTTTGTTGGGATCTGATCCTTTATGGCAGTAGTCTTGAGTTCAACCAGAAAGGTTATTTAGACCTCTTCTCCATCTGTTTTTATTGTCATTCAGACTATCTTGCAATAAAAAGCCTAACTTCCTCTAAAAGCAGAGCAGCCAGAAGCACGTGACCTGTCAGCCGGTGTACTCTGATTCACAGTTGAAGGATTGCTTGATAAAATACAAACTTGGACCTGAAGGTGAGCTTTGTTCTCTGTGCTGCCAGTGAACAGGCTGGCTGTAGGGTGCTGCTGAGCAACCTGAGCCTGGCAGCTGGAAGGTCTCCATGCTGCAGGATGTTCAGAGGCAGATCTAGTTATTGTTGGGGTATAGAAAGATTAATGGAAAGATGGCATTTAATTTTGGAAGTGGCCTTTCTCATAGCTCAAGAAAAAAAATAAATTCCTCTTGAATTAGTGCACCTGTAGAAAGGGGCTCTTTGTGTGGTGCCTAAAGCTACTCTGGAAGTGTGTCAGATTTTTAGTAAACCTTTTGCATTGTAGTTACAAAAATATGACTTCTCTTAAAAGCAAGTAGTCTGTTACTGTCTAATGTTTAGAGAGTTGGCATTAGAGGAACTAAAACCTTTGAAGAAAGATCCATGAGCTGTATCCAGATACTTGTGCAGTATCTGGAGTGAGTTTAAAGAGACTTCAAGCTTTTACTATTTAGAGACATGGTTGACTTAAAGCAAAGTCTTGTATTTGCAGGGCACCAGGGGACTTACACAGTGCCTGCAAAAACAGGGATTTCTTACAGTTAAGCCAGGATGGACTCCAGCATTTTGGTGATTAATGCCTTGTACAATTTCAGTTCCTTGATTCGTACTTTGAGCCACAATGTAGTCAGACTGCAGGAAGATGGTATTTTAAGACCTGTGCAGGACACACCTCTTTGTACCTGAAGCAGATATGCATTAAAATATTTGTGGAATTCAGCACTGCAGTTGTTGCTTTCCTGGTGGTGCTTGATAAAGAAGCTCTATCATACCTCATAGAGGTCTGCTAATTCATCTCAGACTTTATTAGCTGAACTTGGTCCTTCTGCCTTGTGCTTTGTAATAAGTTATTCTGATGACAAAAGTAGGGCTTAGTCATACTTGTACTCTCTTGCTGTTATCAAAGGAGGAGAATAGGGTGAGCCATGGCAAGTGTGTGATACAAGGGAGCTGTATAGGGATAATCAGCTGGATTTCAGCAGACATTTTTATCAGGCTTAGAAGAAAAAAATATACAGCAGTCTTCTAGTAGTACTTCTCTGTGCAGATATCAAACTTTTATACACATGTTCAGCTCCCTGACCTGGAATTCGGTGGCAAATCTGCTGAAGCTCCAGAGAACACAAACTCAGCTTGACTCTCCTTAATCTCTCTGCTGCTCTGTACCATCAGATACTCTTAAGATTTGGTTAGAGGGTAATTTCCTCCAAAAGGTAAAAACATAAATTCTGAAACCAGACTTTCAAAAATTTATTGTCGTTACTTCCTTCTCTAATGATCTTTTTTCTGTTTGACATTGAAAAAATTCACACTGACAGGTTTTGAACTTGAATGTCTGACATGTCATGCTTTACAAGTCCTGATGCAAGTTTTCCTTCTTGTTTCCTCAAAAAGAATGTATAGCAAGTTGTAGCTCAGTAATATTTTGCTGTTAACAAAAAAGAAAATTCTTTAGAGAGGGGATGATTTTTTCTTCACATATGGTAACTTTGTGGCACATTATGAATAGGCAGTATGACTGAATGTGCCTTTGCAGCAGTATTTGTACTGTGAGACCAATGGAACATCTTAGTAAATATAGGTAAGTGTATTATCCTCAGTTTTTGTTGCTTTTAGTCATCTCCAAAAGTGACAGGATTCATTTTAAACTTGATAGTAAAAGTACCACTCGTTTGCACTTCAGCAGTTAGATTTAAGAAGGTGTAGTCAACTCTGAAAAGCAGAGACTGCTGTTTTGCCTTTCATTTATTCTTAGGGACTGAGTTTAATAATTGACAGACATGTGAAGAGTTCAGTGATGGAGTTTGGGGAGATGAGGCTGGGAATGAACAGTACACAGTTGATCTTGCAGAAATAAAGAGTTGGTGAGACAGTGTCTCTTATGAGCTGCTGCTTAAATCCTGCTATTTTGTTCCGACTTATAATAATTGAAAATCAAATTCCTTCCTAATACCACTTCACCAGTTTTTGTGCTATTTAAAGAACTGTCATTTGTTCTTTTAACTTCTGGCAGTTCTAGAACAAGTCTGTTCTGCTTATTAGTTGAGGGTGCTCAACTGAGCACACTCCTTAGCTCTGAGGGAGAGACTTAAATCTCATGGGAGTAATGCCCATCTAGTGATACTCACTGAAATCCTTTTGGCCAGAGGGGTTGCTTGCCCAGTGAATCTGGTGAAACTATTAGTAAAGGGACAGACAAGGTAACAGTGGCTCATTGGTCTCATTTTTCTTTGTATCTTGTGCATGTGGTTTTGCAGACATAGTCTGTATTGGTTAGGTCCATAGCCTGTGAAGGAGCATGGCTTCAGCTTAGATCTTTCTTTATGAAGAAAGGTTTGCAGAACTGTGTAGTTGACTTCTAGAAGTATGAAGCAAAGTCTGATGTGTCAGTATCTGTATTTGAATGGTCTTGGTACAGGCAGTCTATCTGGAAAAGTTGTGTGGTGGTTTCTGTTGTGGATCTGCTTGAATTCTGTGTGCACTGATGAAGGAGAGCAAGGAATGAGAAATGTTATCTGCAGGTTTCACACTTGAGCTGTGTGTGAAAGCCCAGGGTGGCTTCATGAACCATAAGTCAAGAATCATCTATTCAGTCTCGAAGAAAGTGGGTTGTTGGTTTTTTTTTCTGTTTCATGCCCCCTTCCCCCCCCCGCCCTGCTCCCTGATCCTTTGTAGGCTTTCCTTTCAACTGGATACTGTTATATGTTCTGAATATTTGAATGTTAATTTAGGGGGATCAGAGTGTCTGTCCTTTGCTAGATATCAAGATCTATTTAAGTGTAGACTTCTGTGTTGAAAGCTGAATAATAAAAATACTGTACAGCTTGAAATGGCCATGGGTGTTGTAAAGTGTGTAAATGTAAAACACTGAATGAACAAAGATACAATTTCTATTGATGTAAATCAATTAAAAGCTCATGGGGAATTATGAATGCAGCAAGATGAGCTTGCTGTTGCTCTCTCACCTAGGAAGGTGTCATCTCGTAACTGGTCACAGCAAGAACATTTTTACATTCCTGCACAGCTTTGTTCTAGCCTAGTTGGCAAGAAGAATTTGATTTTTTTTTTCCAGGGTGTTTCTTTTCCTGCCCTCCTCCTTCACATCACTTTTTATGTAATGAGATGCTTTGCCATGCTATGAATGAGCCGCAGAGTAATTGAAAAAGGAGTTTCCTGAAATGGGCAGGTTGGTTCTGGCAGGGTAGGTTTCTTGCTTCCTTTGTAGCTCATTTTGGAGTTGTTTTTCTGGTTTTTCATTGAGTGCTTCTTGTAGCTCCAGGTCCAGTATGATTGATGTGATCAAGGGCCAGTATTCAAGAGGAGAGTTTTCAGGCTTGTGGTCATCTACCCTTGGGGAGAGCACAGAAATCCAGGATTCTGGTAAACTAATGTGTTTGCCTTCCTTCCTCAAAATGGGTCCTGTAAAAGCTGAAGGAACAGCATGATACCCTCTAACCTTGGAGTTCATTGCAGGTAGTGATAATACCTGCAGAGTTTTCTGTGGTTAATGAACCTGTGGCTTGATCTTTATCCCACGTTGTGTTTGGGACCCATCCTTTTTTAACCAGTGTTTTTCTGCCTTGTTTTAAAATAACCAGTAAATAACTAGTGAGTCTCTTCAGAAGAGGGATTTAACAAAGATACTTGTGTGTGTGAAATGTGAGGTCTTGCTACTTCTCTCTAGTATATGAGCTGGCAAGTTAAAAAGCTGGATTTTGCTACTTTTGTTCTATCTATCTGGATTTCAATGTGAGTTTAATCTTACTGACAGGAGGAAAGTCTCGTTTTTTCTGTGCAAGTTGAGATGACCATGCTAAAATGGCTTCTGAGAGCAGTGAGGAGGTCTGTAAAATTTAGGTAGTAGTTGCCATTTAACTGTATATACCAAACCTTTAAGTAGTAGGAAAATGGTCCAAATGCTGTAATGATACAGTTTACTGCTGTCAGAGTTCTTCCTTGGTGTTTTTTTCAAATGGGTGTGGCAAAAAAAAAAAAAAAAAAAAAAAAAGTTTGTGTACTGATAAGTAGGCTGCTTGCTGAAAGGAAAGGCATGCTGGTGAAAGTAGGATGTAGCCTATAAATGGTTATTTTTCCATATTCCTATTAGATGTGGTGTTTGTAATGTCTCTGCAGATCACACTTTCCAAAGCAGCTCGTAAAATGGAGGTATCAAAAATGAACTTCAGCAATGAGAAGCAGTGGACCTCTGTTTTCTGACTTCTAATTCAGGTGTATAAGCAGAAAGGTCATTAAGGTGGGTTAATTACCCATTCAGCAGATAATTGTCCTGCACTGGGGATTGTAATTTTTGAAAGATCAGCTTGTTGAACTACTAATAAATTCAGAACAATGTTTGAACTCTTAGGTGTACCAGAACCTGTTGTTTACGTGAATGCCCATCTCTCCTAGCTAAGGAATGTTCAGTCACTTATGTCTCTCTGAAATCATACTGAAGACCTAGCAAGATGCACCCCTCTCCTTCCTTAATTCTTGATTCTTTTGGTAGGCCATGCTCCTAAGAGATGTGAACAGACTGTGCACAGTGGTTGGGGAAATATTTTTAAAGACGGGTGGTTAAAAGGTATTCATGCACAGAATGGAACTTAAGTGGGACTGCTTTTGAAATGTGAGGATATTCAGTTACCAAGTTCAGTGACATGAGAACTTCCTCCTTTTTGTGTTTTCTCAGTACAGAAAATTCTTCATAAATGACTGGTGTAATTTTTTTTCAATTGCCTGTATCAAAAACGTAATCTTTGGGACATGTGTTGATATTCTTGCTTCTTGCTTATTTTTGCTGTTTCCTAAGCCTCTTCATGATGTAACCAGAGTGAAAGGACAGCTAAGAACAGAGGAAGTGAGTTCAGTGGTTTCCATTTCCAGTATGATGTACAATTGACAGCTTGCATCTGCCACAGTTCAGAGATGATTTGAAGATGTAGGTGATTCTTCCCATAAAAATCTGAGCATGAATGGGCTGGATACTGATTTTAAAGTTTTGATAATCATAAGAATTTTCAAGCAGCTCACCGTGTGGCTGACTACATGAAAACAAAGCCACACGGATTTTTTTTTTTTGCCTGCTTGTTTTTCCTTTTGCTTTATATTGAAGTTCTCCAGGTTCTCAATAAAAATGGCAATAAATCTTGATCTTGTCAGATAAGGGAGATGTTTGATAAAGGATGTAACAAAGGTCAGATTCTATTTAAGGCCAGCAAAGCTCAGATCTAGCTTTTGCTACCTACCATGTAGGAAAGCTTGATAATGTAAAAGTTTGATACTTGACAAAGCCAAATTATGTTGTAGTTAAAATAATTTTATTCTTCAGTGTGTATCATACTATATCATATCATTCCAGTAAATATAGTGAAACGTATCTACTGTTGTTTTTATCTGAGTCTTGAGCAGGACTGCAGGGTGGCATCAAAGTTAAGTCGTGTGTGAAAGTATCTGAGAAGCAAGAGTGTGGGCACAAGATAGAGAAAAAAGATGCCTGCAGGTTTCACCCTTGTTATGAATATCTGCAGGTTCATTTTTTTCTGATTCTTTAAGCAATTATGGATCTGCACTTGTGCCTTCATTGACTTTAAACTATTTACATATTTAGATATGTACACAAACATGCCTATGGCACTGTTTCTGTGAATAACTGATTGTAATAGGATTTGAAAATAAAACTGGAAGGGGGAGGTGGGGAGGAACTGAAGAATGAAAATCTATCACATGTGGTGGCTGTGTTGTTAACGAGTAAAATGTACCTTATGCAGGTAAAATACTGAAATGCACATACTGTATGTGAATATACAGTACACTGTTACATAATAGAATATACATAATAGAATATCAATGTGTGTAAATGTATATAATATCTGCAAATACATGTAGATAGTACATGGAAAGAAATCCAGCTATGAATATATCTGTTAAGACATTACTCTAAGAAGTCACACAGTCTAGTAGGTTTACCAATCTTAATCCATCTTAATTTTAATTACTGGAGGGTCTGAACAGAAGAAAAACTTTGAGGTACTTTATTAGATGAGATGAGATAAATGTCTATGAATTACCCGATTACTTATGATTTCAATGTGTTCAACTCCAGTGCAGTATTTTCTAAGGGTCAGGTAAGTGCTGAGAATAGATGAAATGTCTTAACTTCTAATCTGCTTTATTGACTTTCAAGAGTCTTTTTTACTCACTGTATTTCAGGTACTCATTCTTAAAAAAATAAAAGGTATTTTGGAGATGTTACAGATAATAAACTAGCCCTCATAATTGCTATTTAGTTTTCTTGTTAGCCATAATTTAGACACTGCAGACAGTAGGATTTAGGAGAAAAGGTGCAGTGCAACAAAGTTGGCATACTTTCCTGATCTGGCATTTTAATGCTAATGTAGCTGTGAGGCTGCACAACAGATGGGTGGTTTTTTTGTTGGTGGGTTGTTTCCGACTCGGTTTAAAGTTTTTTGTCTCCTTTTCCTCAGCTTTTCTGTAAGATAGCTCTTTTCTTTATAGTTTACCTTTAGCTTCTCCCTGGCTATGAAGATCAGTTTTTTATTTTAATGAGCAATTGTTTTGAAATAATGTTCTTTTAAACACACAGGTAATTCTGGTGGCTTCCAAAGTTACCACCAGAACATGTTTGGGTGCCATAGTAGATAACTGGAAAAACTTGAGTGGTCACTCTTGCCAGCATTTCATAAAATCTTTTGAGGTAATTGTCGTATCTTTTTCTAACGTGTAATAATAATAATGTGACTAATGTCTCCCAGTGTAGGTGAGATACTTGGTAGTGTTGCTGCAATTTTAAGGGAACTTCTGTTTCAAATAAAGCCTGAGAAATGCTTGGAAGTCCAGATAGTGTAACAGCATTTCTGGGTCAGGTCTTAGAAATATTATTAAGACAACACAATACATGTTATCACATTGATAGGCTAGATAGAAGAAATCTTAAAAGACTATGTTAAACTATTTGCTTTGGGAGACCTAGAGGATCTTGGTTTTGATTTTGTTAGATACAAGGCATTAGCTCAGTCTCTGTCCAAGATTCTTTGAAGGTTTTGTTTTTTCATCCATTTGTACTCAGTACTCTTTAATGAAATTAGTTAATGGACCTTCTTAGAAGGCATGCTGCAGTAAGAGAGATCCTGCTCTAAGGGTTTCTGAAGCATTCTATCTAATAGATACTATTTCTTCTAGTCCAAATTGCATACACCAGTGTGTGTCATTAGATATCTCTATAATCTTGGAAGTTATTCAGTGTGCTTTAACTTTGCTTCAAAAGAAGGACTTGGAATTTGGAGAACATGTATGTGGAGGGGTCAGAGGTGGGGAGGTGAGTCAGCCAGTCAGTCTTGTGGGAGAATGCAGTCAGGACATTGCTGCATAGCTGTGTTTATTGGAATAAAAAGGAAATACTTATATAAGCCATATTGGCAGAATACTTGCTGCAGCTACTACAGTTATGTTGGTAAAAGTTATACTGTAGTGTTTCTGATTTTGGGGCTTCTGAGCAGGCAGCTGGACTTCATAACCTGCTGAAGTCCCTTCCAGGGTGAATTATCCTGTGACTCTGTGTGTATCATGCAGTCATGGCACATGCTGAGGAGGAAGGAGTTTACTGAACAGTAGTGCAGGCTGTGAAGTTGTTCTGGCTTGGTGAAATGGTGGACTGCTGAGCTGTGTAGAGGGCTTGTATTGTCATGCTCATGCTGGTGCTGTTACTCATGCTGGGGAGGCTGAAGTTGGCATGTGAATGGGCCTGTGCTTGTCATACTTGCTGCTGCTTTTATCTGTGGAAACAGACTTAGGGTGGGGAAGAGCATAGATTCTCTTCCTGATTTGTTCACTTACAGGTGTTATCTTCGGAGAGGTGATGATGGAGTCAAAAAAATGTCTATTGTATTGTTACCATCTGCTGCTCAACAGACGTGACTCCCCATGGAAATGAGTATTTAATAATAAAAAACAAAAAATAAGTATTCATGCAGGCAGCTTTCAAAACTTCTAAACTGTTTTTTCCATTCAGAGGAAAGTCTTTGGAAAACAGGGAAAAACCTTCGGTTGTTTTGCTTAGGACCATTAATACTGTTAGAAGTCAATTTCTACAACATTAGAAGCGTAACTGGCAGCTATGCTGCAAAAATTTATTGGTATGTATTGAGGGGGTGTATAAAATGTTTTTTTTTTTTTCTGTATCAGGAGAAGGAGTATAGGCATTACTGCACTATAAAATTTACTTTTGTTTGTTTGTCTTTTCAAGTTTTGGTAGTTTGTTTTGTTGTTTGTGGGGGTTTTTTTGTTTTTTTTTTTAGTTGCAGAAAAACATTCCTGTACAATGATAACCTGAGAGATAAAGGAATTAAGAAATGTAAAGGCTAATCTGTTTCAAAACACAGTCTTTGGTTTAAGGCTGCATTTTAAGTTATGTAGTGTTCTAAGTTCAAAGCCTTCCCAAAGGACGTTGTCTCAATATTATCTGCAGTTGGTCAAAAATATTTCTCCTTATCCTGGAGTGTCCTGCAATTCCTTGTCAGCCTTGGTGAATAACAGAAGGTGTAAAGCTGACTTTGCTTGCTGTGAGAGGATTTTCTCAGAATAGAAAGATGTCTTTTTCATCTATTAGTCCTGCACACTTGGCCCTCCTGTGATGCCCTTCTGTTCTACTTCTCCCTCTCAGGGATGGACATGGAGTTCTGCAGTCCAGCCATGCCCAGTCTCTCCCCATACTCCAGTATTATGGCATTAGGAGTTGTTGGATGTTAAAATAGCCTTTAGAGCTCTGATTCACCTGAAGGAGCTTGGGGGAGAGACTTTGGAGGCCTGGCTTTTCTGTTCATGACCTTTAAGTGGATTTAGAGGATTGAGTATGCATTTCCACTGAGGAGCCCAGAGGAATTTTCTGCTTAAGGTTTCTCTCAGAGGAAAATCCCAGTTGAGTTCATCAAACATTTGTGAAGGGTTGAATTATATTTGTGATTAAATTGCTTTCCTTTTGTCTGTCTGAAGTGTTCAGTAGATTTAACCTCGTATCAGCAATAACTGTTGGTTAACATGAACAGTTTCTGGAATCCCAGGTTCCAAGTGTGTCTCAAAATGGAGCTGCTTTTTTTGAAGATGAGTATTTTACAGTTACTGGAAAGCTTTGCCAATCCTTTCTCTAAAATGTATTGTTTCCTTCAGGATAGTATATGTTGTATATATATATGAGTATATTTATTGTCAATTGGGATCTATTAGTTAATTCTTATTGCAGCTATTGTAGTTCAGGAACACAGTAGGTTGCTAGCTAAATGACAGATCTGCAGCTTTTCTAGAAGCAGGGGAAGGTTCGGAGGCAGTTGCTGCTGCTTTTCTTATAGTATTTTTTAGAAGAACATTTTGAGTCTTTAAGATGAAAAGGTGGTAAGGACTGATGCAGTAGTGTATGACAATATGGCTATTTGGGGCAGTTTTGTACAATCATAGAATGGTTTGGGTTGGAAGAGATGTTAAAGATCATCTAGTTCCAACCTCTCTGCATGGGCAGTGACACCTCCTACTAGATCAGGTTAAACTGAGCCTCATCCAACCTGGCCTGGAGCACTTCCAGGGATGGGGCTCCACAGCCTCTCTGGAGCACCTGTTCCAGTGTGTCACCACCCTCATAGTGAAGAATTTCTTACCACTTGAATATGCCCTCTTCCACTTTAAGGCCCTTGCCCCTGGTCCTGTCACTACATACCCTTGTAAAAAGTCCTCTAGCTTTTTTGTTTGCCTCCTTCAGGTTCTGGAAGGCTGCTATAAGATTGCCTCTGAGCCTCTTCTTCTCCAGGCTGAACAACCCCAGCTCTCTCAGTCTGTCTTCACAGCAGAGGTGCTCCAGCCCTCTGATCATCTTTGTGGCCCTTCGGTGGACTCACTCACAGAAGTCACAGAACATTAGGGGTTGAAAGGGACCCTAAAAGATCACTGAGTCCATCCCCCCTGACAGAGCAGGGTTACCTACAGGAGGTCATGTGGGAATGCATCAAGGTGGGTTTTGAGTGCCTCCAGAGAAGGAGACTCCACAACCTGCCTGGGCAGTAGCTCCAAGAACTCTGTGTCCTTTCACTGGGGGCTCCAGAACTGGCCACAGTTCTCCAGGTGGGGTTTCACAAGAGCAGAGTAGAGGTGGAGAATCACCTCCCTTGACCTGCTGGCCACACTTCTTTCGATGCAGCCCAAGGTGTAGTCACCCATCAGGTGACTTTCTGGGCTGCAGGCACCCACTGTCAGCTCATGTTGAACTTCTTGTCAAACATCACCCCCAGGTCCTTCTCCTCAGACCTGTTTTTGATCCAGTCTCCATCCAACCTGTCTTTATGCTTGGGGTTACCCTGACCCAAGTGCAGGACTTTGCACTTGGCCTTATTAAACCTCACAGGGTTGGCATGGGCCCACCTCTGAAGCCTGTCATGGCCCCTCTGAATGGCATCCCGTTCCTCTAGTGTGTCAACCTCACCACACAGCTTGCTGTCTTCAGCAAATTTGCTGAGGGTGCCACTCAATTCCACTGTCCACATTGGTGACAGATGCTGAACAGCAGTGGTGGCAGTACTGACCCCTGAGGAATGCCACTCCTCACTGTTTCCATTTTGACATTGAGCTGTTCACCACAACTCTTCAAGTGTGACCAGCCAGCCAGTTCCTTATCCACTGAGTGGTCCATCCATCACAAAGTTTAAGTAACGACTCTTGTTTGAAGATGTACTGTTTTGGGGGTTTTTTTGTCTAACTAAAAGCTTTATGAGTACCCAGGGGCTACAATCTTTTTGTTTTCCAGCATAATATTAATTGTCCCAGATTTCAGATCAAAATAGTACTCATCCTGTCTTTTTCCATTTGCTTTGGTTGTTTATTGCTTCATCTTTTAAGTCTTTCCCTGGATCTATCAACAGAAGAAAAATACAAAATATTTTGCTTAATTATGTTTCTGAAGGTGGCCTGTTTTTTGGTTGGTTTGGGGTTTTTTTGGTTGGTTTGGGGGTTTTTTTGGTTGCTTTTTTATTGTTGCTGTCTGTTGCTTTTTTTAAAAAGAGCAGAGTAGTCCAAGCTCACTGTAGACGAGGAGGGAAATTCCTCATTCTTTTTGCTTTAATGTGCTGCTCAGGAACAGCAGTGTGTCTTTGTATATTTGCAAAAATTGAAAATCTGACTCCACGGATCAGCAGCAATCTGCCATACTATTTCATGTTCCCTCCTCTTGTGGTAGCACAGCTTGGTATATGAGCAGTGAACTGACTTTGCTGAAAATAAACCTGACAAATCATATGGTTAACTCTTAGCTAAATCTGTTTCCTGATTCATCTTACTGTATTGTGAAAGAAATTCTGGTTCTGGTAGAAGGGAAGAAGTGACAATAAAGGCCCAGGAAGGAAATGAGATTGTCCATTTTGGACTAGGTTAAAGCAGTAGTCTGTTTTTTTGCCCAGTAAAAATTTTCACATCTGTTTGCAAGAATACTGGTGTAAATATATTTTCTGGAGTTTCATGTTGATACTTCATGTTGAGTTTTTTGTTGTGTAGGGTAATCTGTACCAAAACTGTTGTTGCTTGTGTTGGTTCTGAGTTCTGGAGTGCAAGAAAGATGTAAAGCAAAGCATCTCTTTTGTATTTTCAAATGTTGCCATTGAATCAAGAGGGCTTTTTGAGGCAATAAGTCTTGAGCAAAGATTGATTTGTGCAATGTGTTGCCCAGTTCTGAGAGCAGTAATATTCTTAATTCTCTTGTTCTGCATAGTTTTGTATGTCTGTCTTTCCTCCTAAAAACACCTTTCTGTGGACTTTCTTAACACAGTTTAAAGATTTGTATTCTTCAACTGTGGAGTAAGTGATCAGTCTCCTTCAGAAGCCACTGCTGTGTGTTTTGGATACATCAGGTTTTCTAAGCAGCCTGGTAGAATGTATTAACCTGAAGGGAAAATGAGGATTTGCTCCCTTTTTTTTTGTTGGTTTGGTTTGGGTTTTTTTGTGAATACTTGAATGGAGCTGAGAAATGTTAATCTTTGTATAATAATTAGCTGAACTTCAAGTGATGTATTAACAGAAGCTCAGAGCCAGGTGTCTTCAGCAGTGCTCTGTTGCCTGGTGCTCAGCTGCTCATTTTAAGGCAAGCCTGGTGATCCCAGCCAGCTCTTGCCAGCCCCCCCGTTTCAGTGCTCAGCTCCAGCCTTCTTACTCCTGCTTCAAACACATGTCAGTCCCTTTTTTTTCTGGCAGCACTTTTAGCTGCCCTGAAGACTTCTGATTTTACCAGATCTCAGAATCTGCTGGTGAGCACTGGATAGTGCAGTCCTCTCACAACTAGCTCCACGTGGTATTATTTGATAGGATGCTTTATCTGCCTCAGGCTGTGGTCAGGTAGACAGCTCAAGCCTCTTCATCCTGGGCAGTGGTGTTAGTGCTTCTGTGCCAGTAATTGCCTTCTCCAGCCTTCTGAATTACTGCACAGATAGGATTAATAGAAAAAAGAACAGCTCTGTTCTTTTGGTTTAAAGTGTTATGTGGGGAAGTGAAATAAGGTTTGTACCCGATGCTCCCCCTGGTGAGGCTCATTTACCTTTGACATAATTGTATAATGTGTGTTCTGTAACAGCTGAATTAGAGGTGAGTGCTCAGGAAATAAATGCATTTTATGCAAGCCTTCTAGTGATGATAAATCCTGGATGACATGCTTCTTGGGAAGTGATGAGAGCTAATAGTGTGAAAGTAAATGAAGTAACTTGTGTTTCCATTTATCTTTTTTATGTTATTTTTTCTAGAACCACAGAGCAGACCCAGAAGAACTATTCACAAAACTGGAACGCATTGGGAAAGGCTCTTTTGGGGAAGTCTTTAAAGGAATTGATAATCGGACACAGCAAGTGGTTGCTATAAAAATCATAGATCTTGAGGAAGCAGAAGATGAAATAGAAGATATACAGCAAGAGATAACTGTTTTAAGTCAGTGTGATAGTCCTTATGTAACAAAATACTACGGATCATATTTAAAGGTAATGTATAACATTGCACAAAGATTGGTTAGCACACAGTTGTTTTGAATGCTGCTAGGAAAAAAATTTGAAGGAAGAGTTTTCAGGGAGAGTTACCATGCCAACTTGACCCTTCAGTAGTTGTTTGTTTTCTTTGAAAAGCTCTTCCCTTTGTTTTACTCTTTTTGCTGCTTGCTCTTTGAGACTGGAATTTGCAAAAATTAGTAAGAGTTGTTAGAGGATTCCTCTTACAACTGCTATTGCTTTGTTTTCTTTCCTCTCTCTACAATCCCTTGCACAATTTGTGGCACTTCTGGGAAGGAAAAAATACCTTCCTAGCTGTAGAAACAAAAGCATTTCTGCATTGTGGAAAGAAACAATACAGGATGTAGAGATGTGGTGGTAATTATGCAGCATGGTAGGCCTGAGACAAAGTAAAACTGACATCAGCAGTTATGCAACTGCTATGTGAAATGTTATCTAAGGCATAATTGAAAAACAAACAAAAATGAAAACTTCCAGAAATCTAAATTGTTGAATAAGACTTTTGAACTTACAGAAGTGTCCAGGTATTATCACTTGAAATATTGCTGAAATGATCTGCAGCAAATACATGTTTTGGATGATTTTTTAAAAAACTCAAACCATTTAATAAAAACTTAAATTGTCAACCACAGTTAAAGCTGTCTTAAAGATATGGGGGGTTAGTTTGCTTGCATTTGGCTTTTGTTTGTTTTGTTGTGTTTTTAGGGTTTGGTGTTTTTTGTGTTTCAGGTATTTCTGTCTGTTCAAGGTTTAGTGGGTTTTCTGAAACTGTTCTAAAGACATATCTCAGAGAAATATTCCTGTGTCACACTTGTACTGTATCTTTCAGTGATACTATGAATTTAGGTTTTTTACAGAATTTATTTAGTAGTGTTTTTTGTAGATTTTACTTTTTTTTCTCTTAAAATTGCCAAAGTATTTAATTTTTACAATTTTAATGCAAAGTGGGCAATTTAAATTTCTGTACTCCAAATAGTAAATTCTCCTTTTGACCAAGGACAGTTATGCTGCTTTTGCTGTTTCCTTAATATTCTGTGGGTTTTTCATGCTAAAGTGGAGATACAAGTTGTCACTGCCACTCTTTACTAGGCTCTGTCAATGGGTTGGGGTTTTTTTAGTTTGCTGTTAAGTCACAGAGCTGTGAGATGTAATAGAATTTACTTTGCCACATCATACACATCATAGTATATTCCCCTGGAGCAGTGCACAAATGGTACTGCAGTCCAGATATGATCAGTCTTTTTTACATTCCTTCTTGTTGTCTGTCCTGAGCTCAGTCCTAAATATTATCCTTTTGGGTCTCCATTTATTTTTGTTGTAAAATTCTGTTGTTAAAGCCCAGTTGTCTAAAAGTACAGACAGGTCAAGGTGAATGCTTTTGCTTAGAACTGTTTTTGCTTGGAAGAGGACATTATTAAATTTCAGAATTAAACAGCTATTTCAGCAGCTGTAAATAGAGAAACAAAACCTGGATTTGGTGGGGATTTGTGTTTTTGTTGTTGGTGGTTTTTTGTGTGTGTGCTTTTGTTTGGATTTTTTTGTTTGTTTTGGATTTTCTGTGGGGTGGTGGTTGGAAAAAGCTTTAAGTCATTAATTGAATAGGGAAAGAAAATAAGTTTTTATTATTACAGCAACATAGGTACTGAAAGCAAAAAAAAATACTGGAAATCTGCCTAAATACCTATGCATCACAACAGTTTGGCCTTATTATGCAAGTCTTTCACTTTTTATGCCTTTTCTTAGTTATGCAAGTGTACTTACTCTATCAATACTATAAAACCATCAACTTCTGGTTAGGGTTTTTTACCTTTTCAAAATTCCTGGCAAATACAGGATCATGGTAGTGCTGCAAGACTTCCCTCACCACTGTTTGAGTTCTTCCCATTTTTGTTCTAAATGCACAAGTTCTGAAAAGTTAATGCTAATCTCCTGTTTACTTTTCACACTTCTGATATTTTTGGAGAATGAAAATCTGTGTGTAGCTTGGAGAAAGTGTGGAATTTTGGTTACTTTCCATGATTTTAAGAAGTTCCTCTTAAAAGGAAATAAACAGCCAAATCCAACCAAAAATACAGTTCACATGAATCTTCTTCATCCCAGACTCCTGCTCACTGTTTCCCAACTAAATGAATAGCAGTATCCACAAATAAATTAGTCCTTTTAGTTATGTAATTAAAATAAATAAAATTACTGTTTAAGTACTATCTTGGCTCTAAATTTTTCTTAAGCTAGGTTTATCCTTGGTTACTAATACTAGCTTGTTCAGTGTGAGATTGCATAGGGGTAAAAGTGTTTTAACTTTGGTACATGTGCAAAGAGTCTTTTATGCTGCCTTTTTGTTTTAGTAATTAGAGGTATTTTGAGAGGTGTATCTGTCTACTTTTTTTTAACTTAATTGCTATAGCTTTTAGCATTTTATTATCTATTACCTAAGTATTTTAGCTGTGTAGCACTTCAGTCAGGATTTAATTTCTCTCTATACTGTAGACCTCTTGGAAACAATGTAATAGGCATTGTTGTGTACCAAATGATTTTATAAATAAAGATTCAGTTGTATACCAAATGATTTTATAAAAAAAGGTTCAAGAATAAGGCTAAATTCTGAAAACTGACATCTTATTTCTTATATAGTGAAGTCCTAGACTGTGGAGATGAGTAACAGTTTTCTATGAATGTGGCTCCCACAAAGATCCCATTACAGGTGGTTCCATAGGTTTGTTGGTGAAGACAGTTTTACAGAGAAAGATCACTGAAAATATTACAAGAAATACTTTCTAAGGTAGCAGCTAAAAAGAGCACAAGCATGAAGTAAATAGAAGGTATTTCAAAATGTAAGGTTTTTCTTTTTCCCTTTGTATCTTTTCTTTATTTACAGGAAAACAAAACAGTTGCATCAGTCTTCCCTCTTTCATTTCAGGCACATCGAATAGAAACAGTTTATTCAAAGACATGATGCATGTAGCTTTCTGGGTAGCATTACAAACGTTTCTGAGTTTTGCTCTGTTTAAATCAGAGAGACTTCACATTTTCCTGACTACACCAAAGCAAACCTGCTGTCTACAATGTTTTATTGATATTTTTTAGCTGAGTAATCTAGATGTGGCTTAAATCTTTAAATGCTTCAAAATTTGATAGTTTTTACTTTGAACAAACTGCAGCTGTGACCCTGTGTTGGCTTCAGGTTTTTTGTGTGCTCCTCAGTTGTTTTTTAAACAAATTTTAAGTAGCTCTCAGTAAGTAGGTTGTTCTCATGATTTTGTAGTCGGTTTCAGTTTTTCCTCTGCTAAGATAGCATATTTGATAATTAAAAGCTTCTAATGACTAAAACATGAAATAAGAGATGTTAGCTGTGTTTTCTAATTGCAAGCATTTCAGATGAGAGATTTTTTGTGTGTGTGTGCAATATTTTGCAGCTTTGCACTTCAGGATGCAGAACCAGCCTTGTGGCTGACAGGGATGGAGTGGCCCAGTCTTGGGGAGCCTGAGGCTTCCCAGCTCCATGCAGGCTCTTCCAGATGCTCCTGCTGCTTGAAGGGGGAAGGGAAGAGTGTCTTTATTTCAATTAGCTGACTTACTAATTTGTAACTTAGTCAGCTCAGCTGATGCCCTGTAAGATGCTCATGTTCTGCAGCCTAGCTGCTCATTAGCTACAGCATGTACATCTGACTTGTAAATGGGATTTTAAAAATATGAGCAGTCCCTTTGTATGTTTTTGTCTAGCAGTGCAATACTGTTTGTCTGTTTTCAGACATTTTAATCCTTAAAAACCTTATAATTGGTACCAGATAGCTAGGTCTGCTTCCTTGAGGTTCTTGAGATAAAGCTGTTATTGTGACACACCAAGGTGCAAGAACCCCTTGTCTTTGTAATATGGGATGCCTGTTTATCTTGAACTTTGGAGTTTGAATGGGAATTTCCCATTGAATTACTCTCAGAGTTTAGGCATTAGGATTTTTTTTCTTAAATTTTTATTTGATATCTGGCAAGATAAGTAGTTTCTCAACGTACTGGTAGGTGGTATACAAGCATATGTAGTGTTAAGGCACCACAATAAATGCATTTGTGTACAGTAGTAAAATGTTTTGTCTTTCTATCGTGTCTTTCACAAACACATGGAAATTTTTAAGTGCAAGATAACTGAAATCTTGATATACAAGTCCGTAGATGTTCCTATTTCTGGTAGATCAGGATCTAAATTTGTCTCTTCATCCCATATTGCACTTTGATTGCAATTAACATCTCAATAAATAAACCTTTGGTTGTGGAGGGTACCCTTGGAAGTGATAGTATAGAGCAGCACAGCAGTGTGGTTACATTGGAGAGCTAAAATGAGTGTTTTCTGCAAGCCTAATGGCTTGCCAAAATGTATAATCTTTTTCCTGCCTGAACTGATAAAGTAATAAAAGGTATTACAAGTTACCCTACTTCTGGCATGATTGGGTTACACACATTTGTGAAGCTTGATAAAATACTAGAGCTGCACTTCCCATCTGATCCCACAGAGATAGATCTTCTCTTGATGACTGAAATGTCATGATTATTTTCTCTATTTGTTCCATCTAGCCAGGGGGTTTAAGCATCTCTCCTTGTAACTGTTACAGCCACCTGGGCTTGCTTTCTTTTGCAATTAAAGCAAGCCTTGAAGTTATTATAAATTTTTCAGATTTGATTATGGAAAACTGCTATAGCAGCATCCAGAGACATCCATTAGAATTCTACAGCATTTTGTGCAGCAAAGCTTTGAGGCACTCTAAAGATACTGTTTGTCCTACGTTGTCTATTTTTATTTGATTGACCTAAAATAGCTAGGAAAAAGGTTGTTCATGCCTGGCTAGAAAATATCCACCCCTGGTTACAGTGGATAGCAGCAGTTTCTTTCAGACATTATTTCAGAAACACAGTAGTTACTCATTTTCACCCTATACTGTTTTCAAGTAATAGTCAAATCCTCCAAACATGTCTGGTAACCACAATGTTTGCCTTAAGCTGAAGTTCCTTGCAGGTCCTCTCAGCTGACAAAGTTGGGCTTTATAAAAGCTGCTAAAATTAGCCAGCCCTTCCCTGCTGATCTCATAATGTTGGAATAGATTCTCATAAATGGTGTGGTTTTTAAATTCAGTGTACATCTAATAGAGCACACTTTGTTAAAATAATTCCATGTGGTAGTTTCAGTAACTGCACCTTTATTTGTTGAATTTTCTTCAGATGTCTGTCACTAGTCGGGCATGAAGGTGGGAAAGCATAAAATGTAGAATGCAAGAGGCTGTAAAAAGTACTTTTACCATAAGCTTGTGCTCCATTACAGGGAACTAGCACTAGTAAATATTTGCTGGAGACTTAAAAAGCATGTGTGGGACTTCACCAGGTCTGGTTCAGTTGAGTATTTTTAATAATAAGTTATTATTTTAAATAAATAAATGTTTTCATTCACAGAATGTCTTAGAGTAGTACTCCACAGGTTAATATTTGGGTTTCTTCTGAAATGTGAGGGCACTCTGGCAAGCTCATCACAGAAGATCCCATTTTTGGAACCTACAGCCTGTAGATCTGATACCAGATATTTTTTGTTCTGTTTATATGAAACAGCCACTTTTTGTAGCTGCATGCTAAGGCTGAAGTCAGCATCTAGACATCGTATTAGAAGGATTAGTCAGTTGTAGTATTCTGGTAGTTGAGACTTCTCCATGAGGAAAACATTGAAATTCATGAACTCTGAGGGGTTGGGATGCAAATGGGAAATGGTGAAGGAATACATGCATGCTGCAATGTTACTAGAAATAGTTTTAAAAACCCAAAAGATTCCTAAAATAGGTTCTTAAGTCATACTTTTTCTTGAACTGTATTGCTTATATCTTTGGCCTTTTAATGGGAAATTTCAAACCTCTGACAGGAAGACTTTGGAAACCTGAATGTCTTTGTAGGGCTCCAGGTCCAGCAGTGCAGTTTCCTCTGGCTGGTGGTTGTGGAGCTGCTTTATGTCCCAAAGCAGTGGAGCTGCCCCTGCTGTAGCAGGCAGGTTTTGTGGGAGGATTCAAGTCCTCAGGTACAGACATACCCAAGGGCTGTCAGTTTTCACTTTTTGCTGGATTTGGCAACTTAAGTTGGACCTTGAGGATATGTTAGATACACACTTTCAGTTAACATCTAAGGTGAAGAGGCACCTACCAGCTGCCTCCATTAGGCTTTAAATTTCTTTAAAGCAGGTTTAAGTTGTCTTTAAAGCAGGTTCATTCTCACTCTCTTGCTCAAAAGTGATTCTAAATTCTGGGTATTTTCCTCTGATGAGAGGTGTGGTGATGTTACAACAAAGTTTCCTCTTAAAATTGTAATGTTTCCAGATTACAAATGGCTGGAATTACTAAATGTAAGGCAAAGACAGACTTTTGTAAGAACTACAGTCTTACATTAGAATACTTTGTTTAAACTTAAACAACTACCAAGTAGCTTTTTTCTAAGTTTGGTCGCTTTAGATAGGATCATTTTAAATACCAATTGGCAAAAAATGTGGTGTTGGGATTTTTGTCTTTTTTTAAAATACAAAAGTCAAATTTAATTGATTGTTTGGACATCCTTCATAGGACCAGTGTGATCTTTCTACGAAAAGTAATTGTATGTCACTCAGTGATTAATGGGACTCTGCATTTGCATTCTCCTGACAGTGTGCTAGTAGTCTGAAATACAGTTTTGTGATTATTTTTTTTTTTTAATGGCAGCTATGGACTTCTGACAACTCATGCTTTCCTTTACAGGGCACAAAACTATGGATAATAATGGAATACTTGGGTGGAGGGTCAGCTTTGGATCTTGTAAGTGTATGATTTTTAAAATTTTTTTATTCTTTGCATTATAATGGGCCTTATTTCATTGGACTTTCATATCTCTATTAAATCTAGTCCCTGGAGGCACCTGGTACTACATCACTGCTACAGTGTAAAGCTCCAAATAGTGTGAATTTGAATTCTAGTTTTGTTACGCTGGTGTTTATTTTAATTTTTTTGTTTGATTGTGAGGGGGGGGTTGTGGGTTTTTTTTTTATTATTATTTATTTTTCTGTTTGTCTGTAAGCATTAGGAAGGATCCATTTTTTTCTCAATCAAATGCAAGGTAATTTTTTTTTGTATAAGAAATATTGTCCTTACCATATATGGTGAGGTTTTGGGTCATCTGTCTATCCCCTGCCCCTTCCTCCCAGCAGAATATTCATTAAAGTTGAATAAAAAATGTTTCCTTTGGGATCTGGTCTCAGGAATGAATGAAGTGTGTGTCCACAGAAAACCCACTGGTTACAGAGTATTTGATTTTCCAATTTCAGGTATTTTCAGTTAAATATGGAGTGCCTTTCTCTTAAGATAGTGCAGCATTCATGAAGGGATGTTAGCTTGGAGAGTACAAGAGCACAGTCTGCTGTATATGGATGTGGTTTCCCTGTGCCTGTCCCCTCTGCCTCATCTGTAAAGCTTAGTGACCCACCCTTTCCTGTAAGATAATGTAACTCAGTCTTTGTGTAATTCTGAAGGAAATATCATGTCTTCAGTACTACAGAATGGTGTTAATTATGTATTTGCTAACAGTGGTCCACTCTGCAAGGGCTTAACTTCACAATCTATTTAAACTACCTCATGAAATTAGATCACATCAGCTCAGTTAGGGGAATGCAAAAGCAGAATAGTTATGTGTAGCATGTAGTAGTTTGTAGCTCTGGAACTTAATTTGAGAAAGGGGCTGGGAGATTCTTTAACACTTTCAAATAATTGCTAAGGCTTCTGTGGAGTGTCAGAAATGAGAGCTTTTATTAGTGACAGTTGAAACCATTGAACCTTTAGAAGCATACAGATTTTACATTTTGCTTCATGTGCCTCACCATAATTTCATGGTGTTCTCTCTTTCAGTTTTGTTATTGGTATTTTTCTTTATAGCAGAAACACCCACCTTAATTGCTTATGGTTTATTTACATAGCTTTCTAATGTGCAAAGTTTACACTTATTCCACAGTAGCAGCTTTATAGTAGAGCATTATGTTCTTGATGAAAAAGCAAGCATGGAATAAAAAATGTTGGAAGAAAAAAAAAATCATTAAATTAAAAAAAACCCAACCAGTCAATGAAATAATTTATTTTGAAATAAAGTGAGTTTCTTAATTCACTTCATCTAAAATGCATGATTCAGTGTGCTGTGTTTGCTGTCTATAGGATACTATTGCTTTCTCAAAATTAGTTCTAGCTTTTCATGTGCATTTTATGCTGAGGGCAGTGCATATAGTATATGTTAGAAAAGTAATAGAATTTTCAATGTAGTATCAGTAGAAGGGATGTGAAGGTGGCAAGTCCAATGGCACCTATTTCTGATGGAATTTTGGTGTATTTGATTATTTTATAAATTCTCTTGGTTCTTTAATTACATCTTAAACTTGAAATATTTTTAAATCAGTAACCAGGCAAATACTAGGTACAAGAGTAAAATTATTTTAATGTGTTTTTCCTCCAAAGCTGCGTGCTGGCCCATTTGATGAGTTCCAGATTGCTACCATGCTAAAGGAAATCTTGAAAGGTCTTGACTACCTACACTCAGAGAAGAAAATTCACAGGGATATAAAAGGTGCATAAAATTTTAAATGCTAATTTCTTATAGCCTTTAAAATCATAAGAGTGGTAATCTGATTTAGATGCTATGTTATTTCCCTTTGGCAGCTGCCAATGTCTTGTTATCAGAACAAGGGGATGTTAAGCTTGCTGATTTTGGAGTTGCTGGGCAGCTGACAGACACACAAATTAAGAGGAATACCTTTGTTGGAACTCCATTTTGGATGGCCCCTGAAGTTATTCAGCAGTCAGCATATGATTCAAAAGTAAGTATGAGAGTAGAATACTTTTTCTTTGCAGCTACAGATCCAACAGAAATGACTTTGTGTTTTGTGGTTTTAGCTCTATCTGTATGGAGAGAAAAAAAAGTAGATTTCAAATTACAAGGTTTCAATTGCAGTCCAGTATTTGCATGTCACTGCACTCACATGCAAGACCCATGTAAAACCAAGTAAATTTATGCTTTCATGTTAAAATTATTCAGAGAAACTCTCTGGATGCTTTCATTCGTATGGGTGGGTTGGGTGGTTCATTTTTAATTTCACTTCAGTGTTTCACATTTAATTCAGACAGTAACACAGCTCTCTAGAGCTTACTGCTTATTTAAAGCCAAGAGATTGGCTGATATTTTACTCTGTTCTCAGATTTATATAAACAGCTTTGGATATAATTTCTTTAATGGTATTTCCGAGGACCTGTTTAATGCAAATTTTAGCACAGGTGACTGATTTTGAGAAGGAAAAAAGTAACTTGAACTACAGGATGGGTAGCTGTGGTAGTATTATGGTACATGTCTTTTCATGGGAGCTGCTGATGGATGACTAATTGCAAAGGAGAGTTTCCCTGTGTGAACTAACAGTAGAAAAGCAGACCTCCTCCATATTTTTTTGGGGTATGGGAACTGCTGCTAGAAATGATTATAGGGAGAGAACAGTTCCCTCTTCTCTCATGTAGGGAGATCTGGAGTGTGTGGTTAATGAAATGGCAGAGTACTTTGCTGCTGGCATTGAACTCTCTACACTCTGTAGATACCACCTTTAATAGCAGCAAGATATCTAAAATCTTGGTATATGCAAAGTAATACTTCTGTGCTGTTTTTTGTCAAATAGTAAACGTGTAACTGTACTTGTGATGTGCACATAAAGGCTTGAATATCTGAGATGCTTCTGAAGATAATCATACTCCAGGAGGCTTGGAAGAGTTTGTGTACATTCTTTCTGATAAGGAGCATGTGCATGTAGTTCTAGTTCTCATGTTTAGGGTTTCAGTGACACAACTCTAATGTACTTCTGAGGCCATTTTGGAAAAACAGTCTAACCTACTTTAAAAATGTGTGTTGTCCAGTCAAAGTGAGAATAATTCCTCTTCTCCTTCCCCTGTGTGTAAATCAGCTGTAGCACCCCTTCATTTACATTCTCCCAGCAATGCTCTCCCCCTTTTCTTTCTATGCCAAAAGTCTGGTGGGAAAACAAAGAAGATGCAAGGCTTAGGTAAGACATACACGAAGGGTTTTGGACAGAGACAGTTTCTAGAATAATACTAATGGCTGTTTTAGCATCTGGACTGTTTTTTAACATTTCTCCTTCTCTCCCTACTTCAGAACTACAGAGAATAAAATAGAAATGTATATATTTTTGTTATGGCAGAGATTTCTAAGCCTCATCTCTTCTTCCAAAATATTTTGTGCCAATATATAATGTTGGTTATGATACTTCAGCAATGAACAATGAGCTAGTTTAATTCTTCAGTATTAAATACAGATATTTTAGTTCTTGTGAGTAGGAAAGGAATGTTGGAGAGATGCAAATTGTAACCCTTGTTCCACTCTGTGGTCAGCTTTGGTTTACAACGTCTATGCTAAGTGTAGTCAAACATTGCCAGCCTGTTTTTAATGAGAAACACCTTTAGTGACCTTAATAGCTATTGTAGGTCATCTAAAAAGATGAAAGTAATGTGTATGGCTCTTGGGAGAAATATGTAAATTGTGGAAGAGTTTTATAGTTTGTAAGATACTTTGATACAAAGACAGAATTTGTTTATAATGCTTACCTTCAGCTAATATAAATGTCATTTTTATTCAGAAACATAGGCTGTGAACTTGGTGTTTCAGGTGTAACTAGTTGTTGATAACTTTCTAGCTAAATTAATCAAGCAGGCTGTTAGGAAAGCAATTAAGTGATCACCTGCTGGATTTGATTTGACTCTTTGCCTTGTTCCTTTAAAGTGAGGTTGGATACCTCTGCACCTGCAGTGTAAAAAGTAATATTAGTGTGCTGTTTCTCTATCTATACAAAACTGAATTAGACAGGAAACTTGAGTGTTTGTAGTTCACGATATAAAAAATAAATCAAAGGAAGCATTTCTGAAGCTTTTTACTGAAAGCCTGTATTTAGGTGCGTGTATAACTTGCTGTGAGTGCTACCTAAGTGACAAAGTGTTGCAGGTATTTGTTAAAGTTATTAAGGACTGATTAAGTTAACCAGGTTGTTGTAAATTACAGCCTTCAAGTATTAGAAAGGGATCTTTGTGCATTATCTGCTTAGAATAAAATTAATTTTATTATATAGATATGAAGATTTCAGTCATCAAATGCTTAACCATGACAGCCATTTATTTTTTACTAAAAGTAACTTTTCCCTTTTCTCAGGCTGACATCTGGTCACTGGGAATCACTGCTATTGAACTGGCCAAAGGAGAGCCTCCCAACTCTGATATGCATCCAATGAGAGTTCTCTTTCTCATTCCAAAAAACAATCCTCCAACTTTATTAGGAGAATTCAGTAAACCTTTTAAAGAATTCATTGATGCATGTCTGAATAAGGATCCAACATTTGTGAGTAGATCTGTGTGTGTGTATAGATGTTTTGGGGGGTTTTTTTGGTTTTTTGTTTTTGTTTTTACTCTTGCATGTTTGCAAAGCATTTTGCTGGTGGAGTCCATCATAGTTGATTGAAAAAAATTCAGAAGCTTTGCTTTCCTTTGTTAAATAGTAGTAGTGGTCTTTTTTAACACCCATGTGTCCATCTTAGTCTCTTACTTAAAGTACTGATGGGGGGGGGGAATACTGCTATAAATGATGGTGGCAGAGGCAGCTTCCTAAAACGTTCTCAAGCCTAGGGTATCAGAGGAGAAGCTTTACCAGAGAAGAGAACTTAAAGCTTTTTCTCCACCAGAACTTTAGCTGTCTGGTTGAAATCTGCTTAGAAGGAAATGTTGCATTGGAGAATTTTGATTAGTCATTTTCCTGGGTGTGTACCTTCTCACATAGAAGGATAAGCAGTATAGTCTGTGTGCAACTTTATCATATTTTTAGAGTGCTTGTAATTGTGGATGACTGGCTTTTCTTGATTTCCTGTTTTACCTATTTCCTGAAACCATACGAGTTAGCTCTAGAAGCCAGTTGTCTTACTAAATATCCCTTATTAACATTTAAAATCATGAAATGTTAGCATAACATTAAATATTTAAGTGTTTCTTACAGCGCCCTACTGCAAAAGAACTTCTGAAGCACAAATTCATTATGAAAAATGCCAAGAAGACTTCATATCTGACAGAGCTGATTGATAGGTTTAAGAGATGGAAAGCAGAGGGACATAGTAGTGATGAAAGTGATTCGGATGGCTCAGATTCGTAAGTTTATAGTCTCTTTTAGGATGTTTTTTTACATGTTACTATAAATAGGTTTGTTTTAATTTCTCTGTATAACAACTCCAGTGTATCTGTCTTTGTTCCTTATTTTTTTCATTGGCATTGTTAAAGAAGACCCTTTGTATGAATGTAAAGACAAATGCCTAAGTCAAGCTGTGCTCTCATTTTTCTTTAAACTTTCTCTCTCTGAACTCAGTTTCAGTTCTGTTGAAGTGCTGTGCATTTCCTAGTCTAGGGCTAGTTGTTATTCCAAAAATGATGAATCACAATTAGAAATATTGCAGAGCAAGGTTGAGGTGTTTGAAGAAGTTTGCACAATGCCTGTGGAACAACATACATTCTGTAAGTCTCTTGCTTTTCTGGATATCAGGTTTTAAATGGGATGCCATGGGAGAAGGTAAGCTTTATGGGAAGATAATGTCTTCTGTTTGCTTTGGTAGTATTTCAGGTTATTCGGCCTCTGAAGTTTTTTTCTTTAAGTTCAGTGAATATTTCAACAGAGACTTTTCCTACTATGTTGAGGAATATGGAACTAATCCATACAGATTTATTGTGTATTTGGGTTACCTATGCTTGCTTAGCATTATTTTGTGGCTAGTATTATGTACTGCATATCCTTTTTCTTCAGGGAGTCCAGTAACAAAGAGAATAACTCTCATCCTGAGTGGAGCTTTACTACAGTTCGGAAGAAGCCAGATGCAAAGAAACTGCAGAATGGGACGGTATGTAGAGCCTGGAGAGTTCTTTTGAAGTAGAGGTTTTGATGCCAGTTAAAGAAGATAGTGCTAAAAGTTCTCACAAAAAGTGAATAATTACTTTCTTCCTGTAATTCAGGAGATGATGATCATTTGTGATATTTTTTATGCCCATGTATGCCAGCCTTATATGCAAAAGATTCCATATATTAGTACATCAGCATTCATACAGATGGGAATGTAAAGGCTTTTATAATACTAGAGAGGAAAACTAAACTGTTCTTCTGATGATATGTGATGTCTTCAGGCATATTTCCACGTAATCTAATGTTTGTTGATACACTGAGCCTGCATTGTTTTGTGATATGTTTCAAGTGCATTCTTGAATTTAACTAAACTTTCAAAATCAGGTGTTAAATGCAGAGTATATGTTGTATAGGAGTATGCTAATATAATCCTTATTTATTAACTTGTAGGATCAAGATCTTGTTAAAACCCTGAGTTGTTTAACTATGATAATCACCCCTGTGTTTGCTGAGGTAAGACTTGTCTTAAAAAGTTGTTTGAAAGTATTACCCAAGTGTCTGATAAGTTTTATAAATTTTATCTGTTTTGGTTCGCTCAGCTGAAGCAGCAGGACACAAATAATGCTAGCAGGAAGAAAGCAATTGAGGAACTTGAGAAAAGCATCAATATGGCAGAAGCAACATGTCCAGGGATCACAGATAAGATGGTGAAGAAACTTATGGAGAAATTTCAGAAGTAAGTTAAGGAATTGTTTTTTATGCCTTGAAAAACTAAAAAAGGGTTTATTAAAAAAAAAAAAAAGTAAATTGAGTACTTATGCACAAGAAAGGTAAGCTGACACTGAACTTCATATTTTGGGTAAATCTGAGTATCTTAGTGATAAGTGAAAGATCTGCAGCATCCAGTGCTTTGAACTAAAGCCTTGGTAGTTTTACATACTACTTCTGTTTGAGACTGAAACTACTACTAATGGTAACAACAATAACTATACCTCTTTGGCCCTCTAGTGCTGCAATTTTACTGTAGTTATACTTTGCTTCCTTTAAATTAGCTTGCAATTTTGTTATGAACAAATTTTTAGTGAGTAAGGGAGCAGGAGGATCTTCAGCTTATCTTTTTAAGGATTATCTTCTCGAGAGTGTCACTTCTGGTGGGTTTTTTCCTGCTGTTGAAAAGTATGAGTTTAGTGATGCAAAAATCATTACAATATGCCTGGCTGAAACAACATACTGAACAAAATTCTTACTTGCGTTTTCAATCTGTAGATTTTCTGTTAATGACTCATCCTAAGAAACTTCACATAATTGACTGCTGTTTCGTATGGACCCAGTGAAACCCACCAAAACTACTTCAAGCTTGGCAGTGCTTAGCTCATGAGCTCCTTGTGCCTTTTGGATCTTTGCAACATATTGATGGTGACTGAGGATTTGAGAGAACCTACTCAACTATTTTGTGGCAGTGCACATGGTTTTATATTTTCAGGAAATTATTTTGTAAAGAACAACTTTTAATATTGTAGTTTCACCTGTTTAATCTGATAAATGTTGAGGTGCAGTTTTGCTTTTAGAAGTAACCATTACTTTAGTTAATAGAAAGTGCAAGTACAGTATGTTTTGATGCTCTTTTGTTCCTGTACATGGGGCTGTACAGGTCTTTTGTATTAATGAGTTAAACTTTCGTAAATCACTAACAAGCTTCAGAGAAAATAGCTTTTTCACAAGCATATTCAAATATGTAATATAGTGGCAAGGGTATTTCTGTAGCACCTGCTTCAACCAGCATATAGTTATCGTGCCCTGAAAAAATAAACCTGCAACAGTATCTATTATAATTCTAAATTGGTACAGTATTCTAGGCAGCTCTATGATTAAATATATTTGAGAGCAATATGTCAATAGTTTGCAGGTGATAATGTAGCAACAACAGGAATAGCCTGATGTACAGTCTATGTATTACCTTTTAGAACAGGTTTTGAAGTAGTAACTCAATCTTATATCATCATGGTAGGAAAATCTAAAGCAATACAGTTGAGGGGGTGGGGCTTTTGGCAATAATGGACAAAACCTGAAGTCCAATTTAACTTAATTTAATATTTTTCCTCTGAGTATACATGCTTGGGTGGAAGGGAGCCAGAGAAAGCCGAGCGTCGCATGACACGTACCTCACAGGCAGGTATAGCTGTAACACCAGCGTTTTGTGTGGTGGTGTTGTTTCTCCTGTAAGATATTTATACACCTTTTTTTTTTTTTCTTAAAATACATTAAACACAGTACATCAACATAATTTGTTTAAATTTTTCTGAAAGTGTATTTTAAATATGTATTTACCAGTTAATATGCAAATAACTGAGTTATAGATATTTCACAAAAAGGTAGTACTGTGCAGTACTGAGTGATTTTTTCTTTCCTTCAAAACTAGGTAAGACTATAAAGTTGCTTTCAGTTATATATTTATGGTACTGCTAGATGGGTAATGTCTTCTCTTCTGTTTGTTTTTTTTTTTTTTTCCCTTTTTCAACCCAGTATGTATATTATGCTGAAGTTTTGAACTGGGATTGTTTTTCAATACTTAGCTGTGGAACTGTTGGTGTAAATTTATTTTTGATAAAGGCTGGGTGTGTTTATTTTATGGTTCAGACCTGCACATGTTGTTTTTGCACAAAAGTCATTTTAAAGAATCTGAGATATATCTGCCAAATATTGAAAAAGTAATGGTGTGCAAGTAAATACTGCATTTTTAGTCAAATGTTGCCATTACATTGTTTTTTATATAAAGGACACTTGTGAGAGATGGTGGTTAGATATGCCAAGGACAATTATTTTCAATGGTGCCTACACTGTAAAAAAATTACTTTTAACTCTTTGTTTTAATTTTAAAGAAATATTTCTGTTTAAAACTTTCATCTGCTATATAACTAAAATTCAATTAGAATTTATATCTGAGAAAAAAGTCTGGAAATAGTTTTTGAAAACAATAATGTTATGGATTAAATAAATATTTTTATAAATGTAAAAGCAGCAAAAGTTGTAAATACAGTTGATCTGGAGCTTTACAAAATAACTGCATCACAGAAATGAATTGTAGTGGTCCTCTAGCTTCTGTAGTTGTTAGTCTTGTAAATCTGTTTATAGATGAAGCTTATTTCAGTGTTTTGGGGGGTTTTAAATGGATTAAAAATAAATATTTAAGTTCTGTAAACTTCCATGAGCTTACTCTGTTGTGTGTTTTATTCTGGTAGTTTAATATATGTACAGGGGTGTGGATATACCTTTTAGAAACCTGCTCAGGTACAAGGAAGGTGTTCTTTGCACGGAGCTGCATGGTTGTTTTGAAAAGGTTTGGGTCCTGTTCAGAGGACACTTACCAGCTGCTACACCACAGGGAATGCTGTAGACAGATGGAGCAGCCCCAGGTTTCAGTTTGATTCCATTCCTAAAGAGGAGTCTTCAGGATCTGTGTGCTCAGATGAAGGTGCATGGTCTGTGGCAACGTGGTAGAGATGTCAGAAAACTCTTGACTTCATTGTGAACTGAGCACTGGTGGAGTGAAGGTACAAAAAGGCCTGTGCCATTGTTACTTCAGTTTTCATTTCAGCAGTTGTGAACAGAATCTCATTTTAAAGACATTTTATACATTCCATACAGATTTCTTAGAGTTAAAAACATGTTTTTATTTCCATGTCACTTCACTTAAGGTGTTCTTTTCATGTAGGAGACTGGAAGGAGAGGGGTAATAGGAATTCCTCCTGAATTTTGTGACTGATGGCAATTTCCTGCTAATGCTGGGTCTTAATCTATGCAACTGTATCAACAATTCTGGGTACACAGGGTTGGTGTATTAAAGGGGAAATTGGAACCTGTCCAGTTTGTGATATGACTGTAACAAATTACTGGAATTATGGTGCCTCTTCTTTTCCTGTGCAATGGGTGGGATGTATACCTACCTCATAGGACAGTGTGGGGAAAAACTCCTCTGCATATGTATAATACAGCCTTGTTCTCTTCAAATACATTCAAGGTTTTTTAAATTGTACTGAATATGGCATTTCTGCACCTAAAGCTGCTGTGCATCACAAGACTATCATCTTAACTCAGAGGAATGGATGTCTGTATTACTGGTTTCCAGAGAACAGTTGTCTTTTTCCACCACCATGTGTTAGTTATTGATGAACTGTGAAACTTAATCAGCAGTATTCTGTTGCTGGCAGGTGCCTAATGGAAAGATATATCAAAATATTCATGCAGAAGCCATCTTCTTGCTTGTTTGGTTCTCTAGGCTTCACACTGTAGCTTGAGAAGGATCTATACTGAAATAGTCTTATCAAAGGAGCCTGAATCTCAGAGAAATGTATTTGGTTTTGGATAGATAAGTCCTGTATCACTGTAACCATTCTTAAAATCCTTGGTCACTGACTTCTATAGAATGCTTCTGTCCAGTAAGCATGTAGTATAAACACCTGTTTTTGCCTTCAGCTGCATGTCTGCAGGTGAATAGGAAAGTACATGGCTTCTTAATGTGTTTGCACAAAGTTTAGCAACTGTTAAAGGCCTGATTTTTATCACATTGTTTTATGTGTTAACACTGGAATAAAATTACTTTGCTCTTTGCAGAGTTTTAGTGGTATATATGTTGGCTCACCTTATTTTACTTTTTTCCAATGAATGAAGTAACAGTTAATACAGAGATGAAGTAAATGCACTGGCACCTGTCCTGGTGCTTCTCCAAACTGAGGTTCTTTGTATACTCTGTATGTTTTGCTTCTTTTTATGTCCTAACATACACACCTATGCCTAAGAAGTTGTTGCACATTCTGCAGCTGAATTTCAAGATTGGTAAGTGATAAGTAACTGGGGTTCATATGAAAACTGAGTCCAAATGCAGAGTATCTTCATGTTTTGACAGTGTAATACTCCTCTGCCTCCTCTGCCTTTAAATCATTGCTTGTGTAAGGGCTGTAAGGTTTACACACTCCAGGTACTGCTGTCTTGTCTTTCACCATCAGCAGACTAAATCATTCCGTGTCTTCCCTCCATCCTCATTTTCTTCCCTAGTGAGACACAGTCACTTGAACAGATGTTTTTACCTCTTTTGGATGAATAGGGCTGAGCAGGGGCTGTGGGGAAGGACTTACTCAAGGGTTATTTCAATTGTTCCTTGACATATGAGCCATTGTTTACTGAGATTGTTCCTTTATTTTAGTCAGTCCCAAGAAAGCTTATTTATGCAACGAATTTAGCTTTTAAGGTGTTAATTTCTGTCACTCATGAGTTGCTTTGTTCCTCTGCTATTGACCATCATGTTGGATGTGTCAAGACACTGCCCCAGTGCTCTCTAGTCAATGGAAAAATCCAAAAATAATTCCCAAGTCCTTGTTTCTGCCTCTCAGTGCTGTTCTCCCAGCATATTCCTGAATGCTGGGCCAGCTCCTGGAGATTTGGGCAGTGAGGTTGTATGCTGATCCCTCTTGGTGGGACTGTGCATCTGTTTGGGGACATGCTCAAGGTACAGCTGACCTGGGCCAGCCTTTACCAGTATCTCCACATGAGTTCAGGAGCTGACAGTGATTGTAGGTTTGCCTGTGTCCTTGAGGTATAATAACCCTTTAAGGGATCTCAGAGGGCTGTGTGTACACTGTTATTTGAAATATTGCTGCTTTATTTTCCCTTCTACCAAATCATGCACAGGCTGACATACTTACATGCTGTACTCAGTCATAGTTCTTGCTCTTTACAAGGTGCAGAACTTTGGGAAAAGGAAGAAACAACTCTAACCAGCAAGTTCACCCCCTTTTTTTAAATAGAACCTGTGCTAGAGTAGCATGTGGGGTTCCTGTAGTTCACAGTTTCTTCAGCACAGGGAAACCATGAGCACAAGCAAACCTTACAGTGTGCTCTCTTGTTCATGTAATGCATTTCTTTAGGCAACCAACCAAGAATGTGGTTGGTTTCAGCAGCATTCAGGGATCTCAGCAAGTCTGCAGCCACTGAGACAGTGGAGGTACAGAGAGAGCCAGGAGGCTGATGTGGGAAAGGGAAACTGAGCTGGCAGCTCTCTGGGAGCCAGGAAGCAGAGGGGAAGGTGGGCTGGGATGCATGCAGGGCTGGGATGCTGACTTGAGAGGGCAGAAGGAGGAACTGAAAACTCAGGCATGAACAACTGATTTTTATTGTCCAGCTTCTAAAACAAAGGACAGAGACAGGCAGGGTGAGCAGTACCCATGAGCCCAGTTCTTTTTACATTCGAACCTGGTTTCTGTCGTTGCCCCAGCTTGTCCAACCCTGGGCTAGGGTTGGAAGGGACCTTAAAGATACCTCGTTCCAACACCCTGTATGGGCAGGGACACCTACCACTGGACCAGGTTGCTCAAAGCCCCATCCAACCTGGCCTTGGACACTTCCAGAGAGGAGCCACAACTTCCCTGGGCAACCTATTCCAGCGTCTCACCACCCTCACCCTAAAGCCTTTTTTCCTGATGTCTAACCTAAATCTCGCCTCTTCAAGTTTTAAACCATTTGCCCTTGTCACCTCCCTACACACCTGTGTAAAAGCCCTACCCCACCTTTCCTGTAGGCCCCTTCAGGAACTGGAAGGGTGCTATAAGGTCACCTCAGAGCCTTCTCTTCTCCAGGCTGAACAACCCCATCTTCCTCAGGCTCCCCCTTCCTTCAGAGGGAGGTGCTCCAGCCCTCTGATAATTTCTGTAGCTCTCTGGACATGTTCAAGGAGCTCTGTGTCCTTCTTATGTTGGCATTGGACAGAATTGGACACTGTACTCCAGGTGGGGTCTCACAAGAGCAGAGCAGAGGGAGAGAATCACCTCACTCAACCAGCTCTCTCTGCCTTTGGTGCAGCCCAAGACACATTTGGCTTTCTGGGCTGCAAATGTACATTGATGGCTCATGTTAAGCTTTTGGTCTACCACCACCCCCAGGTTTTTCTCCTCAGGGCTGTCCACAATCCTTTCTCCCCCCAGCCTGTATCCCTTGTTCCTGAAATCCATTCAAGCAGGTTGCAGTGGTTTCTTAACCATGGATTTACTGGGTTGTACCTCTCCTTACAGACACATCTTGTGAAGTCTTATAGAGTTATTCTTAAAGAAAAGTAACAAGATTCTCCACAAAAATCTTAACAGGTGGCATAGTTTTCCAGTTTTCTTAGTAGATTTCATGTAGTTTTGGAATAATAGTAAATTTTTGTAATAAAAAAATACTTCAAAGAAGTATCTTTATACCTTTTCCTTTCCAGGGAGCAATGGATAAATCAGGAATCCCCTCCTGCTGCCCCACGGATGGTGACCAGTCCCATCTCCTGCTCCTTTGTAGCTAGAAACTGTCCTGGTAAAAATAACATTGCACTTGTAGCAAACAGGAGCATTTCGAAGCACCATGGTTACAGCAGAATTCCTAATGCGAAGGGTGAGCACCAGGAACCTGTTTCTTCCCTGCCTCCTCCTGAGATCTTTCTCCAACAGCTGCTTGACTGGGCCTGATTCAGGGGATGAAGGGGTCCCCTTATATGCCTCACTACCCCAGATCTTATTAAGAAGGGCACTGAAGTGCTGGATCTGTGGAGCTGCTGCCAGAAAATGACAGCTGATGGGTCTGAGAAAAGCAGTTATACAGTGTCATTCACTAACCCACTTCCCAGATCTCACTGTGGGATCACTGTGGGATGCTGCTAAATGATTTACAAGCACAGCTGGGATGTTTGTTTCCTGGGGAAGGACAATGCTCCAAACTGGCAAGAGAGAAGACAGCAGTTTGCTTCCTCTGTGGCTTCAAGGATTGCAAGAAACATCCCCCCACACACACAACCTTGTCCTTGAGGGCCTGGTGCTCCCTGCAGCTCATCTCAGGGGAGCAGGGTGAAGGCAGGATGAAGGAGATGGACTCTGTGCTGGGGTGTTGGCCATGTCAATGGAGGGTAAAGCTCCAGGAGCAGCCGCCCCTGGCCATCCTCCTGCTCTCCAGATAAGCCTCAAACACCCTTCCCACTAGTGTGCCTCCCTGTATCTGTGGAAGAAAACATTTTTTTTCTTTTTCTCCCTTCTCTGATACAATTCAATCAGCTGAGCTCCAAGACTGTCCAACAGGCACCAGCTTGAGCAGGATACAGTCTTCACCTAGAGCCCTTATTCCTCTGACTAGCCCAGGACCCCCATATGCAGTGGCAGAGATGCACCAACTTCCAAGCACGGTGCAGGGGATGGGTACCTCTGAACATCACCTTGCTGTCCCTTAACACATCCTCTAGATCTAAGAGCACAACACAAGCCCATCAAAGTCTCACAAACAGTAAGCAGCTCTGCAAGCAGGAGTGTCATCCTCCTGCAGCCCCAGGTCGGTGCCAGCCACCTCTGCCGGGCACCTAGGTGAAATACCTGGAGGCCCCCCTGGAAGTCCTCTCTTCAGTGGCAAAGGACACCTCCTCATCCTCCTCATCCAGCTGGAGGCTGCCAGAGGACAGCCGCACCCGGGCCATGGGTGAGCGCAGCACTCGGCCGTACAGGGAGCAGTAGTCGGCAGTCAGGAGGTCGGAGTCGGAGTCGCTGGACTCGGTGCTGCTGCCCACGTAGCGCTCGGCTGCGCGCCTAGGCCCCAGCGCCAGCCCCTGCTGGGTTGGCATGTGCCAAAATACACCCGCTCGCCGGCTGCTGAGTGCGGGGCACGGCCCCAGGGGCCTGAACTCTGAGCTGAAGGGGAAGTGGATGGTTTTCATGTCTGACTGGCTCCAAGACCTCTTGGGAGGCTGCTCCTGCAGGCTGTAATCCAAGGAGCAAGCCAGCGAGCTGCTGTCCCCTGGCAGAGCCGGGCTGGTGCCGGCTGCCTCACGATGAAACTCCCCAACCTGCGTCCCGCTTGGGCTCCGGCTGGGGGGTTTTGCAGCCGTAGGGCTGCATACACCAACCGTGTCCTCGCTGGGCACTGGCGCGTGGTATGGGTGCTGCGGGGGCCCGTCCAGGTAGAAGAGGAGCTGCGGGGCCAGGGCAGCTGTGGACGGGGGGCATGGCACATCTGTGTACACCAGTGGCCGGGTGCTCACCTCCCGCATGTTGCCCACCGAGGTGCTCTTGTTGTTCCCTGTGAACTGGTGGTAGGGCCGAAAGGACGTCAAGGGGTTCCTGGCACTGAAGAGGTTGGCAGGCTCCCAGGCTCGCTGCAGCTCCAGCTCGGTATAGAGCAGGGGGAAGGCAGAGGAGCTTTTGGAGTGGGGCAGGAAGGCAGGCGATGTTTCGGGCTTGGAACGCTCCGTCTCGGCACTGAACATCACATCCACAGCAGAGCTCCGGCGCCGGCTGCCCAGTGTGGGCTCGGAGGCGTGCACCCCGTTAGCATGGTAGGAGCCCCGGCTGCCGTAAGCCAGGCGCAGCTCCTCCACCTGAGCAGAGGCAGAGGATGGGTGAGTTCCCAGAACCCAGATGGACAAGGGGGCAAAGCAGTGAGCCCCCAGACCTAAGGGTCAGGCTGGTTACTCAGCTGTGCTGTCCCAAGACCCACCCCAGCCCTGGTGCTACCTCTTGGAGACCCAGAGGGGACAAACCTGCTTGGAGACATCCGTCAGGAGGTCCGGGGAGGAGCGGCACTGCCTCTCGTCATAACGGGACGCGTAGTGCTTCCTGCAAGGACAAGAGCATGAGTGGGTGCGTAGCCAGAAGGGTCCCATCTTCCTCTCCCCAGCCTGGGCATTGACCCTTGCCTTCCCCCCCCAGTACCTCTCGAAGGGCAGGCTCTTCATCTTTGCCTTCCTCCCGTGTTCCAGCAGCTGCCTCTGTGTCCTCCCGCTGCAGCAAGGAGGGGAAAGGCATGAGCACCATCAGCCCCAGCCCTGGGCATCCCTGCATCCCGATGCGGCAGGACCGAGGCAGAAGTGTCTCTGAGAAAAGCAGGTCTCGAGCATCTTTCCCTCACATCCAGTCAGGATAGGCATAAAAGGGAGGCTTAGAGCCATCGCCACACCCTTCCTGACCCCAGCAGTTTGTTTTTTTTTCCCTGGGACTTTACCTGTAGCGGAAACTGGAGCCCTTGCTGCACAGGAGGGCTTTGGGCTTTGACTTGGGCTCTTCAGAGAGTCTGAAGAAGGCATGGTACTCCACACAGGTCTTCCAGAATGCTTTGCAGGTGTCCCGGCTTGCCATGGTGAATTCCAGAGTGTCCTTGCACAGTGCCTGCACAGCCATTGGCAAGAGTCAGGGGTGTGGGGTCAGGGTCTGCCATCTGTCCCTGCCCCCCCAAAGCATTGCAATGGGCTGCAGGCAGCTCTGGGCAGTGCAGTGTCACCATGCTGGGGACACAGGGGTGGCTCATGCTCAAGGTAGGAAGGAGAATCATTCATGAGCAGCAAAATGGATTTTAGTCAAAGTCAAGGACATTGCATGGCTGATCCTCAGGCCACAGCTGCCTGCTCTGGGGCCTGGCAGCTGCCTGCAGTGTCATACTTACAGAGATGTTTGCATGGAGCTTGATGAGAAAATGTTTCCTCTTGAAACTCAGTTTGCGAATTTTGGACCAGTTAAATGTGTTGATCTTTGTATTGCCCTGCAAGGACAGACACAGCAGTTACAGCAGGACAGGGCATGTGAGGATGGCAGAAGTACAACTGGACAAGGCCTGAGCTTGCAGGACACTACACAGGACCCTGACATGACTCACTGCTGCTGAGGTTTGGGGAAGGAGTGCCAGGATTTGGTGTGTGACCACCAGTTGGTCCCAGAAGTGAGACTTGAGCTCAACTCTGCCCACTGAAGCTATTTGTAAAACCCCAGAATACCAAGAAAAACCTCACAGAGGTGAAGGCAGGGAGTTCTATCTGTCCTAGCTCTAACACCATATGAGTTAATGCAGAATCGAAGTAAGACCCTCTTCTCCTATGCTGAGTAGCAGAGCTCAGCTCACTCCCTCCCTCTCAAGCCCTTTTACACTTATCTTTAGCAAGCTGCAGGTGTGCCTTGCCCCTCATTATCATTACACATCCATAAAACACAACCACTCAGCACTGGTGTTGCAGCAGGCCTGGGTAAAAATGCATTAATTTGTGCTGTGGCACAGAGACCCTTGCAGCCTTCTGGGAGAGCCCATTAAAACCTGGTGCTCTCATCATGCGTGAGGAGTGTTTATGGTTCTGAATAAATACCCAGGTCTGGCAGCACTAATTATGAACAGCAGACCCACATGATTTCTTTTCTTTTCTTTTTTTTTTTTTTTTTTCCCCCCTGCTCTGGCAAGATATTCCCAGGTTGAAATTAGCTGGTGTGGGAGGCAAGCTCTGCTTCATGCAGGCTGCAAGGGAAGTCTATATTTATTCTGCAGCTACACCATGATTACAGCATTACGCAATTGCACAGATGTGAGGGGGCTGTTTTTGCTGGAAGATTATATGGTGAGCACATGTGACACATCTGTGTTAACCTGTGGTGCTTACATGGCTGCACTCACTGTGACAAGGGCCAACAGAGCCCGTGCAGGCATGGTGGCACGCAGCCAGCACTGATGGGGGTGGTGGGACTGAACCCTGAACCCTGGAGCATCACTTCCCAAACTGAGCTGTGGTGGGGCAGGCTCCCTTTTGTAGGATTTGGGAGGATTTGGAGCACACAGAGGGGAGAACACCCACCCCCAACTGCAGATGGTGTCCCCCTCCCCAAGCCCAGGGCTCACCCTCAGGACCAGCACCCCCATGTGGGTCACAGCCAGGTTGATCTGCATCCCCTCGCCGTCGCTGGCAGGGTGTGGGCGAATCCCATACATCTCCAGCTTCCTGGCCACATCCAGCAGCTGAATGTCTGACTCAGCTGGAGTCTTCCCACTGGAGACACAAGCATGACAGGAAGGAACAAGAGTAAGAAGGCAGTGCTAAAACAGGCTGAAAAAAAAAATGCCACTTTGGATACGCACACACTGGCATCATACCCACCCCACTGCCAGCCCTGCTTGCTAATGGGAACAACCCCATTGTTGAGTGTTTTGGGTGGGCAGCTGTGGTGTGAAGCAGCCCTTACCTGTGTTTTCGGTGGTAGTGCATGATCTTGTTGTCCAGGTACTCCTGGTTGGGCAGGTACCTATGAGTCTCCAGATGCTGCTGGTCCGTCTCCTCGTGAAAGTCACCCAGCTCAGCTGCAGGGGACATGGGGAGAACTGGGTTAGGCTGCCAGGGGGTCACTGCGGGGGGAACTGCTGGCTAGGCAGCCAAAGCAAAGCCTGGTTGGTGTCCCCTGTCCCCAGGGGAGGGGCACTGGCCCTGTGGGCACTCGCCTGCCCTTACACTGCAGCAGGTGGGAGACGAGCAGTGCCGCGCTCTTGTCACTGCAGGGCAGCTGCCCCAGTGCCAGGTCCTTCTTGATCTGGAGGGTGAAGAGGTACCTGTGGAGGGGGACAGGAGCATGTCCTGGGGGGAAGCCGGGCTCAGCAGAGAGCCTGGTGCCAGTTTGAGCCCCAAAGGCTCTGCTGTACGGGGGGGCTGTCTGCCTCTGGGCCTCCCCCTGCGCTCACCAACATTTCAACCCAAGGGACAGAAGTTCCCAGGAGGAGTGCTGAGGCCCTGCAGAAGGCTGCAGCTGGGCACACCATGGACAGTATGCCCCCTACCACTGAGATGCCTAATAGTAGGTTCCTTTATGCTTTGGAGGACATTTGCATCTCTCAGGGCTAAGGTTCTGCAGAAACACTGTCTTAGTTTTATGTTTTTCCTGTTTGCAGTGGTTTCTCTAAAGCATAAGGGCTAACAAAGAAATTTTTAAAAATAAAATTAAAGTTCTTTCAGAACACAGCTTGAAGCAGGAGTTAGGCTGGGCAGTCAGACTTGGTGCCCAACTGCTGAAGTGTTTGGCAGTAATGAAATTGCAGCCTCTTAAGACAGGTGATTCTGCAAGTGACTTTTGTTTAAAAAGAGGATTAAAGAAAAGATACTCTCTTGGGTTTTGATTTGTAAAATGCAGAGCTCTTTCAATACTTCGAATAACCACTGCTAACAGGTAGGTTCGGGTGGATGAAGATGAGGAATTGAAAACATGCTTTGCAATTGCAAAAATACAAGATTGTGTGGTAAGACAGTAATAGAACAAGTGCTGTACCTGGTCAGCTCTTCTCTCAGATGGCCGGGGTCCACTGGGAAAAATTTCACCATAAATTTGAAAAGAACCTCCTTAGGATCTTAAAACACAACATCTTCATAAGTTTTCTTTTACATGTCTCTTGAGAACAATAATAACTCTCTTCACACATGCTGCCTTCTTACAGAGCAAATTACTCTGGGCTATCACAAATCAGGGTTAGAAGCCCTTAGCATCAGGGACTACATCCTGCCCCCCACGACCAGCCTGCCCAGGTCCCCAGTGTTACCAGTGGGAGCAAACAGGGAGTTGGGAGCCTAAATAGTAAAGGAAACTGTTTCATTTGCAATGACCCCTGCCAGGAGGGGATTTTCCATGGACCATTGCCAGGGATGCTTGTCTGGAGCATAGTGAGAACCCCAATGTAGTTGACATCTGCAGGGCTGCACATTAAACTCATCTCTCCAAGCATTTGGGATGCAGCAGCTACATAGGAGGCTGTTTGGATTAAGCTATTCAGTGGGATGTGTGAGCACAAGGGGCCAAGCCCAAGGCAAAGAGTGTGGTGGGAGAGAGGCAATTTTGTAGGCGCTGACTGTCTCAGGGCACCATGGGATGGCTCAGGGGCTTCTTGAGGGACTGGGTCCTAAAAAAGCAGGCCAGAAGGGAATAAAAGAGAAAAGTTGTGCCAGAAATAATCCTACTTCTGATGCACCCAGGAAGGGGAGGCTCTTCATCAAGGTTTCCCTTTACAAGGAGATTCATGCAAACGTTGCGTTGCTGTTGCCCTGGGGCAAACCTTGGGGGTCATGGCCTCACACTCATGACCACCTCTCAGATTTCATGAATTTGGGGAAAATCTGCTTCATTGCAAGGCTGGAAACAGGTATAGGCAGAATGGGGCACTGTGTTAATATTGGTTGTGGCCACGGCAGGGGATGCTGAGCTTGGGTTCAGGTCAGGCTTCACAGCATCACTGTGCAGCAGCCCAGGGAGCTGGGGGCTGGAGAGGAGGCACAAAACTAACCCAGCTTCACTCAGGGCTCAAGCCACACAGGCATCTGGGCTGCTGAGAGCAGCAAAGGGGAAAAGGAGGGCATGCAGGGAGCTGTGCTGCCACTCTGCCAGCACAGCAATGTGCACACAGGCACGCAGACACCCCTGCCCCTCTGCCAAGCTGCCAGGTTATTAACAGCTCAAGCCTAAAATGGTGCAGACACCAGACTGCAAATGAAGTGGTATTTCTACAGGATTTTCCATGGACTGTTGTGTCTGTGCAAACAATACTACCCAACCTCATGCTATAAAATGACCTCAGGTAAATGCTGGAAACCAGAGCCCCTCTCCCCAAGCAATAAAGGTTGCACAAATCTGACTGCTCTGCTCTGTCACTGGCCGTGATTTACAATAATTTTATTCTTGAGCTACTTACTTTTGACTTGCTTTGTTATGGGTTTTAGTGCTTCCAACCAGACCTGAAATAAGGCAATGGAGAACTGGATGAATAAACAGCCCAAGAGACCGAAGGGATAAAAGCAGCAGCATCATGCTAGAATGCAACACAAAAATGTTGTCCAGCTCAGCTGCTGTGACAAGCTGCCTGCTGAGGCCACCCTGCACCCCACAAATGGCTATGGATACACCCCACGGGCCGTGGCTATCACCAGGGCTTTGCCATCTGGCTTGTGGCTCCCCTGGCAACACCCATTTTCAAGGGGATTTTTTTGGCTTCATGGCAAAGCTTTCTGTTAAGAATTTTCCATCTGCTATTTCAGGGACATGCTGGCATGCCCCCAGCCACGTGGGCAGCTGCTGCAAGGCTGCAGCACGATGCAGCAGTGCAGCCCCATGCAGTGACCCACACTCACGTGGTTCCCAGCCTGGCTGCGAAACTCCAGCCCGAAATATTCCTTCTCCACAAGATTGAGGTGGCTGCAGGTGAGGTTGAACAGCCCTTTTCCACTGGATTTTTGCTGGCAAACAAGCACACGATGGAAGCAGTGGGTTAGGCAATGTTGACAGCAGCTGTGACAGGATTTCCGTGAGTCGGAGGAGAACTTTCAGCTCCCTGCATTCACCCTGAGAGGAGCTGCAGGATTTTCCTGGTTTCCAAAACCTTGCTCAATAAATGTTTATTGTTACAGCACATGGGACAGGATGACTGCACGATGCATGCCTTTTACCTCTGATCTTGGAAATCAGATTCCCTCTCATCACTTCCCTCTTTTATTAAGCAATGTAAATCAAAATGGAAAGTAAAAGGAAAGAAATCTTGCTTTTGGCTCACCTTTTGCATCCATCACTACCTGGAAAGCTCTGTCCCTGGAAAACCAGTGAACAGTCCTTGAGAAGACTATCGGCCTGACCCAGGGATGGCTCTGGTAAATGTGCTTGATTACGAGCAAATGGGAGAATGCTTCAAACCTGCAGAGCCAGCCCAGCCCGTGTGCCCTGGCAGCCAGCAACCGGATTGTCAAGGATGAGCTACTCTGATGGTTGAGAGTAATTAACAGCAACAGGATCCTGTGGAGATCCTGTGCCTTGGGCCCTGGGTCATCCATGCACTTTAGCAATATTAATTAAGTGGCACTACACTCAGATAACTACACCAGGCTGTAGTTACTCCCGGTAAACAAAAAGACGTGGTGGGTGTTTTGCTTGACTTGTGGCCATGCTGTGTGACGTGGCTGAAAAGCAACCTGAGAGGGCCCTGACTTTGGAATATGCTCCAGAAAGCACAAGAAATGAACCTGGCAATCACCTGCCCCAGCAAAAACCCTGCTACTCCTTTATCAGTTAATGAAAACACTCCAAAAATGAGTGTGAGTTAGTGCAAAAGCAAGCTGGAGCAGAGAAGCTGGGTTAGCTGCTAAATTTTGGCATTTTGTGTGATGAAGGTTAAGGCAGGCTGCAGCTCCCTATGCCAGAGGCTTCCAGCAGGGACAAGAGGGACCCCAGCTGCTGGCAGTGATGCATGTTAATAAGCACCTTTCCTGTCTTCTCCTGGGATGAAATTGCTGGCTCTGTCCTGAAAGGCTGCTGAAAAGTGATAGCATAATAACAGCATTTGCTCTGCAGCACTCCTGGTTCTCCTCAAAATTACTAGATCACAAGGGTAATTAAAACAATTACAAATGTTGATTTCCAAACTAGAATTTTCTAGCATGAAAGGCCTTGGCCTTTGTCAGGCAGCCAGGAAAGATGAACATTTCCTACCAGATTATTACCCACCACATGTCTGCTGGGAGCAACCCGCTCCCCTCCAAGCCCAGAAGTGCCCAGGGCAGTGGAGATGAGTGGCTCCATCCCTGGGAAAACCTGCTCACTGGGGAGAGACAGCCCTGTGATGCAGGGGATGGTTTATAAACAGAGGCTTTCCCCTTGAAGAGTAGTGCTTGCAGGTGTCCCAGCCTGGGTTTCTGGGGTATCAAAGCCCCGACCCTCATGGCTGCAAGCACCAGGGTACAATTGTGTTTGGGACAGCATCAGACAAGAGCAGGGGGGTTTGTGCCAAAGGAGCAATGTGTGAGGCAGGAGCATGACATGTGGGGCTGAGCAACCCACATCTGACCTTAAATGTGCCTTCAGTGACATTGCAGGGCCAGGTTACTACCCACAGGCATAAACCCCTGTGCTGAGGATGGTGGAAAGGAGATGTGGCTCTCGTCCCTTGCCTCCAGGGTGGAAGTAGCTGGGACTGTAAGCAGGGTAAAAAAGCAAGAGACACATCCAGAGGCAGACAGCAAGATGTGTGACACATGGGGATCCACACCCCTGCCCCAAAGGACATCCTGGCAGCACCTGGTCTCCAGTGACAAAGCCAAATCTCCACAGCATTCCCTGTAGCACAGACCAGGTCTGCAGTTCAGCAGGGAGAGACAGCCTGGGGGATTTGGTGTGATCCTCGCCCACCATCTCAGGAGATGGCCTCCAATCAGTTTCTTTTGCATGACTGCAGCTTGGATGCAATGCCACACACCAGAAGCAAACAGTCCCAGTGCTTCCCCTGCCCTCCCTGGACCAGCTGGCACGCAGCCAGCTCTTCACATCTCCTGTTAATGAATTCTCATATTTATTCATTGTAAAGGACACGAAGCCACAGTATACTTCATTCTGCACCAGCCCCAGAAATTAGTTATTCTGGGCTTGTTTGTATCACCTTTTCTTTCTTTTTTTCCTTCCCACTGAATCTTGCCCTGTAGCAAGATCTGCCCGGGATTTGTCTGCTCAGGCTGCAAATGCTGCTGTGGGAGAGCTCCCGAGGCTGCCCCAGCTCAGGGCTGCATTGTTTAACTCTGTCCAGAGAGAAGAGGAGTGACTTGATGGGCAGGAGCAGATGTCAGGTCACACCTGGGTATCCAGGGTGAAGGAACAAGAGAGGCAGCTTTGCAGTTTCTCCTCTCAGTGCAAGAGCCATTACAGGTTTACCTGCAACTGTCCCTGGCACTGGGGGTCTCAATGTCCTCCCAGTGCCAGACACAGAGCTCACTGGCACGGGTGGGGAATGCCTCTCAGAGGCCCTATCTGTGCCATGGCTTAACACCAGGGTGTTCAACAGGAGGAGGGACATGTGGAGATGTGCCATGCCCCCACCTTCCCCTGCCCTGGGGGGGCTCAGACCCGGCTGGTCAGAGCCATCCCAGGAGCCACCTCCAGTGCTCAGGAGCTCCATGGCCGTGGGAAGGTGTGGGTCCTGGCTGGTGGGGAGGGTGCAGATGGAGGGAGAAGCCTTCCCAGGGAGGAACTGGTGCCTGTGCAGAGCCAGGCTGGAGACAGGACCTACTGCACGTGCCAGCAGCTGTGATGCCCACGTGAGGGCAGGGCACGGATGCACACGCTGAGGATGAGGGCAGAGGGGGAATCAGGCCCACTGTGTTTTCTCTCTTCTTTTAATCTCCCATTGTACTGAAGTACCACATGTTCAAAAGAGCTTTCTAAAATCAGGAGGGGTTTAGGAAGAGCTGCTTGAAATATCTGCTCGAAACTTAGCCCAAAGCACTCCTTTTATAATGGAGAAGGCACTAATTCAACAACTCATTTATCCTACCCATACAGCATCAAATGCATGAAATGCCTGAAAGGGGTTTCCAATACCATTCCATGCTAAAAAAGGAAATGACCAGAAGTTCTTTTGATGGAAGATATTTGCTGCAATAACATGTCGTGCAGAGCTACAGTGCTGTAAGTGTTTTGGGCAAATAAGAAAGCAAAGATGGAAAAAAAACAGCAATACTGTACCAGCAGCATCTTTTAAATTGTCTCTCACTATGTCTTGATCTAATCAATATGGAAAAAAAAGCATTTTTAAATGAGTAGTCTCATTTTTAAGATGACTCCAGGCCTAGGATACATTAAAAAAAAACCCAACAAAACAAACAACTAAATAAAAAAACCTTCATTACTGTGCCAAGTGATGGAATTGATTTGTGGTCCCCTTTTGTGCTAAATTGCTACTGCAAAGAAACCAAGTGGTACATCTTAGACCAAGCAGGTTTCAGGTTTTGCTATAAAATCAGAGGACAGGACTGCAAGAATAAGAAGAATAAGTATGAAGACAGGACTTCATACATAAGAAATGTAACAGAACTTGAAAAAAACAATTTTATATGAAGCATTCTGGTCTCATAGGAGATGCAGGTAAGTGCTAGAAGAAGAATACTTGCATTATCTGACTCAGCTAGCTACTGTGATTATCAAATCCTGATCACAAGTGAATGGTCAGTCACACTTGTGGAAAGTACATCATGTAGTCAAGCTGTATCTAGTTTCACTTATGTGTATACTATATATACTAATCTAACATCATAAATATTAGCACATAATATCAAAAGCCTATTTCAGGTAGCATTTATTAAATGTGCTCACATTAATGTACTCACATGTTAATGACAGTGTGCTATGGAATACTGCCACGCAGAAAAAAAGATACAGTGAGTTTTTTCCTCAGCTGTTCAAAGCACACAGTTGTCCTTTTCAGCTAAATGCTCAGGAAAATATACCTGCAGATGTTTGTCACCAGGGATAGATTGCTTAAATATCCTGGTTTTATTGTTTCCAGATTTTTCTTCCTTATTGGATGCTTATATTGGCAGCCAGACAAATGAGAGAAGAACACTTACTGAGTGCATCACTTCATATTAACTGACTTAGGAAGGTGACACTAGATAAGTAAAAGCCATTCCTCCTTCTTTATAAAGAATGTAAATATGAGGGGAGTGTGTCAGTGCTGAAACACACTTAGCAGCCAGTGCTACAAACTTTTTTTTGAATGAGGTTTTTTTTTTTTCCTTTGTGTTTTGGTTTTTTTCAAGCTGAAAACCAGAATCTATTAGAGATCATGCAATCCTTCAGAGAAGCAATGACTTTAATAATTACCCCCCCAAAAAACCCCCAATAAGAATATGATACCCACTTACATCAACTACAAAGATCTTCTGGGAGTCATCCAGAAACTGGACTTTCAGGTGCAGCATCCTCAAGGATCTGTCTGAGCGTGTGGCAGGTGCAGGAGTCCTAATAATGTGAGCAGAGTGCTGGGAAGGGATTCCTGACTCCTCTTGCACACATAATTTTCCTCTCAGATGGATGGAGGAGGCTGCAGTCACAGATGTGGAGCGGAGGTTGGAGCAAAGGAACCAAGAGCCTGAAAAACAAGTTAAAAAAACCTCCCCTGGTTTAAATATCACCACTGCATTAAAGGATATCTTTTTCTCCTGTGAGCTATGGGTGTATTAACAGGGGAAAGGCTGTGCAGCAGCTCTGCCAGAGTGGCACTAATGGGGCTGAGAAAAACACTGAGCATTCCCAGCTGGTGGCGAGCAGCACAGGGGCAAAGAGAGCCCATGCCTTGTAGTGTGGGGTGAGGGAGGAAGACCTGAGCAGTTCTCCTGCTGAAGTCACTGAGCAGTGAGCTTTGCCTTTCCTGTGGTCTCACTGAGGTGCCCTAAAACCCCAGCTGGTTGGTACCCATGCACTGTGGAGAGTCTCAGTCTTGCTCCATGGGGTGGGCAGACAAGGGCTGGTCTGCTGAACAGCTGCATGTGGGTTGGGTAGACAGGCTGATGTCCTTCCCTGAGACTGGGAAATGTTTCCAACCAAACGTGAAGCCAGGTGGGAGTCCTTGCCAGGGAAGCAGAGGAGGACTTGCTGCTAATTCCAGGCTCACACCCTGATTTGGCAGCTTTGTGAAGTCTCACAAGTCTCGGAGGTAATCTGGTTCCCACTTCACACCTGGAAAGCCCACATCCCCACACATGTATACAAGTAGATGGTGGTGCTGCCATAGCCCAGGACAGCTAACATAGGGCCAGAAGGAAATATCAGCTCATCCTCCAAGCACCAGAGCCAGCTGCCCACCCTGGGATTTCCCCAGGGTTCAGCCCAGGCTGTCAGGTGCCGCCTCCCCACAGCATGGTGGGACCTGGGACTCACCCTCATGCCCCATTTACTGTGAGCTGAGGATGCCTGACCTCTCTGCAGACCTCCCTCACTGAGCACTTGGACAGCTTTTGTACAGGAGCCCCTCCTTGCAGAAATAAATGCACAGAACAGTGGCAAGAGCCGAGCACTGGACTGCCATAGGGGATCATTCTTGCTGCTGCTGTTGCTGCTGGAGAAAGCCACAACCATGCACAATCCTGAAAGACCAAGAAGGATGGAAAACCAGCCCTGCAAAATGACGAAGACACATGAAGGGCTGCAGAGATTTTGCTTGTTGCTCCCTTCCTGGTTTCCACTGAAACAATCACTGTAAGTCACTCCAGGCCATTTGCTGGGGTCTAATCTTATGCTTCTCCAATATTCCTGGGGCTGTCAGGACAGAGCCTTTCAGGGTATATAGTCAGTTTGCCATGTGGGCTACAGAGAGGAAAAAAAATAGAGCTTTTAACTACAGAAAGGAAAACTTATTAGTCTTTTACTGATTAAAAAAAAAAAAAAAAGGCTTTTCTGTGTGAATCTCCTCTACGAAGCAGCTGAGCTCATCTGCCAGTGGCTGGGAGGGGCTGGCAATACCTGGTGTGCAGGCACTTCCCCTCAGGACCAAATTTCCAGCACTTTGTGTCAGATAAAAACCATTCAGGGGACTGAATGCACTGTCTCCTGCTGTCAAATGTTGATGTGCACGGAGGAAAAGAGCAGCAGTGCTGTGAGAGGCTCCCAGCTTGCAGGCACAGCTCTGCCACAGCAGCAGTGGGAGCACTGGACTGCCAGGAAGGATGCAGGGGGTGTGATGGAGGAGCCCCCAGACCCCAAAAGAAGGCAAACCTCTCTGCTACAGACTTTTCTGACATACTGGGAGCACCAGTCCTGGGCTCCTTGTGTCCTATTAGAAGCTGAGCACGGGTCAGCTGTGTTGTGAGTGGAAAAAAGGGAGTTTATTCACTGCCATGGTAAAAAGGAAAGGGGACTGTGCTGTGTTTGTCAGGGCTTCCAGAGAGCTTCATGCAGATTGTATGGAGCTGCGGGAGGCAAACAAGGTAAATAAGGACTTTTTTGGGATAGCCAGGGACATGTGACCTGGGAAATGGGGGTTGTTGCTGAGAGCAGAGGAGATCCACTGCCTCAGCAGACAAGAGACACAGAGGTGGCTTTGGGGACTGTCAGAGCATCAGGCTTGGGGAACACCAGAGCTTCAGGAGAAACAATCCTGGTTCCCAGCCTGAGTCAGTGCTGACCTCCAGCTGGCCATGTACATCCTCCTGACCTGGGGGGAGGGAGGGCAGAAATAAAGTGAAAATGGTGCAGGAAAGCTTGGAAAAGGTGAAGGGCAAGCACACCCATACCAAGAGGTAGGGAGGGGACCCCAGGCAGCAGCACTGGAGCATGGTGGGATCTGAGCAGCAGCATGCTGGAGCAAGTACTGCTTCAGAGCTTTTTGCTCAGCCAGCCCACCCCTTGATTTTTAAAGCTCAGTACCCTGCTGCCACCATACTGCACTGCACCAGCTTCCTCGAGGACTTCAGTCCACCCAGTGCATCCATCCCCCTATTAGGCTGGATGGTGTCTTGAATCAGGTCTTCTCCAGCCTCCCAAACACCACAATGTTTATACCAGGATGGACTGAGCAGAGCAAGAAACAAGAAGTCTTATGCCTCCCAAACCCTGCAACCCTTTTTCCAAGGTGAATTTTCATGCTGGTCTTTAGGATTTGCTTGTTTGTTCCCCTGCTGGCCCCAGAAGCTGTGGCATGGCAGAGCTATGAATGAGAGCTGAGTCACTGTGGCTTTGCCAAACCAGAAAGCCACCAGCACTGGACAGGGAGTGAGTTCAGTCACTTTCTTTCAAAAGGTCTCACTTTGGGCCTTGGGGATGAGCAAAGAAATGCCCCCAAACCTCCCCAGATCCTCCCTGAGTCACTCTGGAGGGAGCAGCAGGCTCTGAGAGAGCAAACTCTGGCAGAGAAGAGGTGGAACACACTCACCTGCATGGCTGCAGCCAGTGGCTCTGCACACTGCTGTGACCTGGTTATCTTCACATCCAGTTTAGAGGAAAGGAAATAAGACAAATAGATAAAGTCATTGAATAGAGACCTGCCAGAGGTTTTTAATTACCATAGTTCAAAAGGCAAGAATCCACACCTGGATCATTGTTGAGAAGCACTCTTCCTGTTTCCCACACTCAAAACATTTGCTATTGGCACCAGTTGGAGACAGGGACTCACCCAGGTAGATATTGGTCCTTTGTGGCCTTCCATACACTTACCTTACACCTCCTCTTCCTTAGCTAGAGCTGCTGGGAGAAGATACACCTTCACCTCTTCCACAGACAAACCTGTCAGCTGCTTGACTTCTGTCTGTGTTACTGCCAAAATTCCTTCTGAACAGCATTAGGCACACGAATGGAGTATCACCAGCTGATTAATAAATCACAGGCACAGCATCAATACTGCAGAACGGGAAAATTTCTTTCCAGAACAGGGTACCTGCAACATTCCTACTGCCACACCAAAAGGAATTGTTTCACTTTCAGATGAGGTCCTGGCTTACATACTTGTTGCTTTTTTTTTTTTTTTTTTAATAAAATACCCCCTAGAAATGGTATTTTCAAAAAACAAAGTCTGAAAGAACTGAGCTTGATTTAAAGAGAGAATAACAAAGGCCTCTTGATACATGTGAGACCATTCCACGAGGACAGGCTGTCCTCCCAGGTTACAGGGAAAACAAAGAAACTACTGGAAATTGCATGGAATATCTGAGACAGGTCCTAAGAAAGACCTTTAACAGTGAGGTGAGAGAAACACTGGAGCAGACTGGAAAAGCCACAGATGACACAGACACACATCAGCTAGGGATGGTCCAGGCACATTCAGTCCTGCCTTTAAACCTGCAACAATTATTGTCATTTTTCACTGTCTTCAAAAGTCATGTTATATCTCAAGTATATCTCAACAGTTACAGCTGACTCGCCAGGTCTTGCCCTTCTAAAAACTTCTGTCCCAAACCTTTTCTGGTTATTGAATATAAGAAACAACTATACAGAGGCATTTCCATCAAATTTTACTTGCCAAACAGCAGCTGAAAGAGCCTGACATCACTGTGCTGTAACTGGTTACTCATATGCAATTGCTGGGAAAATGGAAATTAATGTATTTTGAATTTTGTGGTTTTGGTTGGTTTAACCCATTAGCTTCCAACTGCAGGATCAGGCGTCTCTGACCTGCTCTTTGTTTTGTTATGAGAGGGTGACATTAGGCAGCAAGACTTTTTCTCCAGTTTGCTCTGATCCTATTCAAGAACATCCTATCGTGGTGTCTCCTCCTTTCACTAACATTTCCACTGCGAGCTGTACTTAAGCAACACAACATCACAAATACAGTTCACTGGCAGCAGCTCTGCAGGCATCCTGGTGTTCATCAGCATGAATAAATCATCTGCAAAACTGGAGGAGATCAAAAGGAAGCAGGCAGCTTCTGTGCATGAATACTGACAGAACTGAAGGTGAACACCCCCAGTGTGAGACTGCAAATGAAGACAAATTTAAAGAAGACACTGTCTGACAGTCTCACACTGGATGGTTCCAGTGTAGGGGGTGCCATGATCCCACAGGAGCTGCACAAGTAACTTCCATCAGTGTTCAGCTGGGAAGGGTTACAAGATCATCAGGGACAGGGGTTTTGGTTGCTGTGCAGGCAGCTCTGCTGTGGGCAAACATCCCTGCAAAACCAGCAGACCCCAGATCAGAACAACTTTCAGGCATGTGTGTGGGACCAGACTGTGACCCTGACACATGAGAACCGTGATGCCCTTTCAGCTGCAGCACCTGGTTGCAATAATAATTTAAAAAAACGAAATAGATTTAGCTGAGCCAAATTAAAAGTCAGTTTCCCGATTCACCCTAGTAACGGTTTCTGATGCTCAAGGAAATAGAGTCATATAAAATCTTATTCTTGTGATTACATTTTTATTTTAGCTTCAGCAGCTGAGGAAAATGGCCTATCTTACCTGCCTGTAATAATAGAACAGAAAATCATAAATAACCTCAATGATGCACGAAAGATTCCAAATGGAGATTCCATTTCATGCAAATTTCAAATGCATGAAAGACCTTATTTGTCTATAGACAAATTAACCGTGCAAAACTTTATTTGAAGCCCTAGAAAGATATACTCACACCAGGCTACCAGGCTCCTGGAATATAAATTTATTCCCATTTCTCTTCTGCTTTCAACCTGAGCAGAACCGAGTCTGATGGCTGCCAGGACGAACCAGATCTTTGCTTCCAAGCTCCCTCTCGTGGAAGTTCTGCTCAGCACCAGGTCCAGGTGACCATTCCGTGTGCAGGGATCAGCACTTGGGTACAGCAGCAACACCCCGCCGTGTGCCTCTGGATGTTGTTCTTCCTTTTCCAGGCTGCAGAAACTCTGCAAAAGCTATCATCAGGCACTGAAGAAGGCAGTTTTGCTGTGAGCAAATGCAAATGATAGCGCAGGTGGTATCATCAGAAGACACCATTAACTCATTTTTAATATGTCTGTTTTCAGTACTGCAGATGTATTTTTCAATAGGGCATTTGGCAAGTCTGTGCAAATTCATAGAATCATAGAATTGGCTGGGTTGGAAGGAACCTTAGAGATCATCAAGTCCAACCCTTGACCCACCGGTGCGGTTCCCAGCCCATGGCACTGAGTGCCACATCCAGTCTCATTTTAAATGTCTCCAGGGATGGAGAATCCACCACCTCACCAGGCAGCCCATTCCAATGTCTGAGCACCCTCTCTGTAAAGAAATTCTTTCTAATATCTAACCTAACCCTCCCCTGGCACAACTTAAGACTGTGTCCTCTTGTCTTGTTGAAAGTCGTCTGGGAAAAGAGACCAACCCCCCCGTGGCTCCAACCTCCTTTCAGGGAGTTGTAGAGAGTGATGAGGTCTCCCCTGAGCCTCCTCTTCTCCAGGCTGAACAGCCCCAGCTCCCTCAGCCTCTCCTCATAGGGTCTGTGCTCCAGTCCCTTCACCAGCCTGGTTGCCCTTCTTTTGGACCTGCTCCAGCACCTCGACATCCTTCTTAAACTGAGGGGCCCATCTAAGCAGGCACAAAAAGTATACTAACTTCCCAAGGAAAACTCAAATAGGTCATTAAAACTGTCAGATGAAATGTTGTTTAGCAGCCACTGGAGTCAGCTTTCTTCATGGGTTTACTTTCATTTTAATGATTTAATGACCAATGACTTTCCTATCAGTGCCATCAGTTACAGAGAGTGTTTCCTAGCATTAGAATAATGCAAACAGATTATAAAAGATCCATTCTGTCAGCTCAGCATACATTTCAGCATTTTGAGAACACTTGTTTAGGCAAAAATGTGGTGTCCATTTTCTCATCCTGTGGTGATTCAATTGGAAAAGTGTGATTAATTGCTTTGTACTGTTATACCTACATGCTTTATTTTGCTTTCCAGGAGTCCTGATGAGGTCACAGTGTTGGTGGACAAGGGAAGAGCAACTGACCTCATCTACCTGGACTCATCCAAAGCATTTGACACAACATCTTGGAAACTAACTAAACTGAATAAAATCCGAGAAACTAACCCAATGAAAAAAAAAAAAAAATTGGATTAGNGGTACAGAGGCAGAACTGTGGGCACTGCACATCCCTTCCTCCAGCAGTGGTTATCCATTGTTGTCTTTCAAAATTCTCCACCACCTCCACAGAACTGCAGCTTGCCCAGCACACCATCTATGCTCTGTGTGCAGTTTGCTTTTTTGTTCCAACAGAAATCAGCTTTGCTGAAAATTCAGTTTATTTCATTGTGTTTTCCTGTTGGAGCCATATTTCTGATCACATGATGATTACTATTTGCTTTTAAGAAACAGGGCCTAAGGTCTACTACAGCAGCAGGATGAATCCCAAGCTGATGCTTTATCATGTTCTACGCCAGTTCCCTAAAGGACAAGTAGTCCTTAAGGAAATATATTTTTTCTGTTCTGTGCTGACCAGATAACTTAAATCTATTACCTAGGCAGATCTTCTAAGGACATAAAACTGAATGAAATAGCCTAGAGGAGGGAAAAAAAGAAGAAAATTTAACTTCAAGAGACAGAAATTTCCCGGAAAGCTGAATATCTTGTTTACTGACTTGCAGCCATTTATCAATAATACCTTTTAGCAGAAGCATAAAGTCTGAAGCTGTTACATTACAGTATAAAAACCATATGTAAGGTGCTAACATGTTTCATATTTGAGAAATTAACTTTGTTTTTTAGATTCTAACCCACACTTACGTTCTTGCAAGAACTCCAGTTTCAAAATAGTTTTCCAGTGCTGGTGCATCTGAGTTCAAGCACCTCCCCATCTTTAATACAGCCTTCCACATTATGCCCCCAGGATGGAAGTGCTATGATTACAATTAATTTATTTTCTTCTACAACTACAAAAACAATTCAGGTCACCCAGTAACTGGCAGCATAGACTGAAATCCCATGCAAGCCTAATCACTGGAAATATGATTTGGAGGAAGTCAGTCACTGCTAGAAAGATGTCACAACACACTCAGACAGAACCAGCAGAACATCAAGGAGAACAGACATCACAAACCAAAGATAAACAGCAGAGCATGCCCATCAGTGACTATTTTGCAGGTCCCTGCAGCATAAGACTCTTTCCCATCAATTATTGCTGTTACTGCTCCAGACTTTTTGTAGGGACTTAACCTCAGCTTTGAAAGAGAGCACTGGAGAGAAGCAATAAAGTTGATTTCATACTAAATACACTGCTTTTATGGAGAATAACAAATTTCAACCTTTACAATCTTGTTACCAAACTGTATCATCTCTGCTAGCCAAGCTGTCCTAAGCTCAATGCTGCCCTCAGCAGAGCCAAGAACCTACTACAGGTAGGATATGACCTTTGAATTGAACAAAGCTGCTCCTGATCTACAGCTAAAAGCCCATCTTCGCTGCTCCTCACAGCTGTATTGACCAGACAGAGATGAAACTGGCTACTTAAAAAACACAATGCAAAAGCCACATCATTTTGCTGTCACAGAGTGCAGAGCACGGGGCCACCTCATCTCTCACCAGAACTTCTCTGCAGCTGCAGCATCTCTGTGCTCACCTCCTCCAGCTGCTGGCTGGGACCTGACTCACCAAATACTGAGGCACCTACCAGCAAATCAAGCAAATCAAGCTGCCTTTTCAGCAGAGATAACTTTAACAAGTCAACATAATATTGTTTTAATACCCACATCTCATTTTAATGAAGACAAGACACTCCCACTTAACTTCAAACTGTAATTACACCTGAGACTATTGGGCCAGATAACAGCATAATGCTCCCTCCACACCAGGTGTGGCCAGCAGCTCACCCTCCACCCCTGCCAGGGATCTCGGGTACTTCCCCCCAGGGCTGTCCCCACTGTTCATGGGGTTGGTGGTTCATACCCAAAGCCAGGCAGCCTGCAAGGCCCAGCTCTGCCCACATGAGGGATTAGTTTGTGTGTCACCCATACTCCATGGGAGACTGGGGTGGGGAAGAGTCCTCTGGTCTGTGCTGTGGTTCCTTCCTGTTCTCCAAACACGCTGCTCGGGATGTTCCCCTCCTCGGGCTGCACAGGAGAAGCAGGACACTGGGGAGCTTCCTGCAGGGCCACTGTACTTTTATAACAGGAACTGTTAAAGCAAAGAAAAAGGCTGTCCATGAAACCCCATCTGTACAGCCCACAAAAAGAGCTAGCCCAGGTTTAAAAGCAAAATGGTGCTATCACATCTGTTTTACAGAGGACACTGCCCAACCATTTGTACAGCAGTGGCAGAATTCACTCTCAGCACCAAGTTATTGACCTTAAACATAGATCTCGTGTGCTTCCTTGAAAGTCCCAACCCACAGTGTTGTACTGCCCCTTTGAAACAAACCAGTGGTGTGAAGTCACAAGGACTCCCTGGCTGTACCTGGATCCACTTCCCTGACTCAGAGTGGGGACCGGAGGCAGCTTGCTAAGTTACACTCAGTGCCACAGGGAATTGGGAATATTATTGCTCAATTACAACTTATTTTTAAAACCTGACCCAGACAGTCATCAAGCCACTTGTTACCTCTCAAAGCAGACCTGTCCTGTCAGCTACCACACTCATGTTTACCAGTCAGAAGAGGGGCATGCTTCACCCCAACCCCTGGTGTGGAGGTAAAGTGAGGTGTACATTTCATCCAACATCACTTCAAAAGGCCAATCTGCCTTTCTCTGTCATTTGCCTCTTGAGATGAAAACTACTCCTCCATCGCAGTGGAGGAAGTGCCAGCAGGAAGAAGAAACAGGACAGAGACCTCCTTCAAGACAAGGATAACATTATTTTATCTGGACAAGGGGTGCTAAGAACACTGGGTGGTTCTGCCTATTTAACACATCATTGAGGGATGATGATACCTCAGTAGAAATTTTAGTGTTTCTAAAGTTTAAATCATATTTTACATTAATACCTGCCTTTCATTACAAATGTACTGCTAAAGGTCAGTACTGAGGACCTAGTTACAGGGCCTAAATGACAATCATTTGGCAAACTCAAGGCTTTCATTGAGTGCTTAAGATAACTGTTATCAAATTGCTTTGGGCACTTTTGCCTGGAAAGTTTTCCAGAAAAATCTGCTTCTCCTGAGGCAGAGCTCCAAGAGTGCTTCCTCTGCTGTGTGTGGGGTGGTGGAGAGAGCAGCTACGGAGAGAGAATGTAAGATTGTCACAACCCACAAGGTGGGTGCAGCACTGTCACATCTCACAAAGTGAGCCCTGCTCCCCAGAGGTGGGGGCCAAACCAAGTATCACGTCCCACAGGGTGGGCATGGGTAGAGTTCCCCAGAGTGGGGGTCAACCCAGGGACATTTGGACTGGACCCCCTTGCTTCCTAAACTTGAGAGAGAAGCCTGGGTGAGGCTGGGCCCAACCCTCCTCCTCCTCCTCTTCCTCCTCTATTTTATCTCTTTTAACAACCCATCTGGTGAGACGAAGTTTGGGAATTCTCTGTGTGGTACTCAGGAGTAAGGTTATTACCCAGGAGGTCTGTATAAAAACACAACTTTACTTAAAAGTGAGTAAGCTTATAAAGCATGGCAGACTACAACTAGCAGAATTATAAATGATGTCACTTTGAAAGCAAAGGATTGCAATTTAGCAAAACTTAAGGAAGTTGTCAAAACAACAAGTTAAAACTAACAAAACTTAACAAAGCAATGGGTAGTAAAAGTTAGAAACTACGTTAACCTCATGTACTGAGATAAGGCTAGAAACAGAGACAGAGAAAGGAGAGATAGGAAAGATATCACCACCCTTGGATCCAGTGATGATCTTGATAGGAAGTTCAGGTCCTTGGAACACATCCAGCATTTTGAGTCTGCCTCTTTTATGCTGCCTGACCCCACCATTTCAGGGGGGGCTTTGGGATATCTTGCAGAGACAGGTGTTCACTTGGCCCCCTCCAGATGGGATGACACAGCAACAACCCTTATTTCTGCACATGCCCCCTCCCCAGTGTCCTTACCCGGGGCACACACAAGATGTCACTCTGCCTCTGCAGGGTGCAGCTTGCCTGTCCCTGTCCCTTATGGAATAAGGACAGTGTCCTGCCTGTCAGGGTGGCCACCAAACAGAGCAAGGTGGCAAGGACAGTGTTCAGCTTAGTGGGATGGCCACTAAAGGAAGGGGCTGCTCCTGTGAGAATATCAGGGTGGTTACCCAAGTGAGGGTCTCTCCTTGAGAGAAGAGATCCAGAAGGCTTATGGAATGAGCCCTCCAGTGTCCACTCTGTCAGGGCAGCTGTTAGGAGACAAATATTCATTTTGGGATTCTATAAATATGTCAGGACTCAGAGCCCCCTTCACACCCACAAACACAAAATCCTGTATGAAAAATAAGGACTTGGACAAGACAAAGGCAGATACTTTTTTTGCACAAAGCTTCACCATACTGAACTGTGAGGGGCAGCACCTCTGCTTTGAACAAGCTCCCCAGATCAGAGCTGTCCTTGCCTTGCTTGGGAAGATAAGGCACAGCCCTCACTCCACTCCTGTCTACTCAAGAGCACCTGAGACTGCAAGCTTTAGACCCAATCTGGGCACAGCTGTACACCCCATTTCCCTGAGCTGGAAGGGGTGATTTGTGACAATTCCAATCTGGTTACTATGTTTAGAACAACCTCATAAAAAACCACCAAAAAGCCCAAACCCAAAACCAACCAAACAAAAACCCAACACAACAAAAAAGGCATCAAAAAGCAGCTTGTCAGCTGAGCCCACTCTAGAAAAAGAAATTGAAGACAAACTAGTCACCCCAGTTTGGTAATACAGTTATCTATTTTATTAAAAAAGTTACAAACAGGTGGACTGTAGGGTTGTCTTACAAAATGACAAGAATGAATTCTACTGGAAAAAACTTTTTACAAAGTATTATAGGTAATTGTTCCATTTTTGCATTTGTTATTCCAGATTTTGCCTATCACTGATAAAGATACAGTACATTAGATACATGATGTCAGGTTACATTTTTATTTGCAGAGCCCTACTGCAGTGATTTGAACAACTCCTAAACAGATGCCATAGTAAAGACAATACATATTGCATTTATTATTAGCCTTTTACTCTAATAAGCAACTTCACATGCAATCTATTGAGGAATCCTAAAATAACTTTTGGTCCCTTTTCCCCCCAAAGTGTGCTGAAGAAACCATCTCTTGTTTTCCCAGTCCTGTCACTCTAAGCTAGTTCAAGTTTTAAGGTTTTTTTCTTTTTTCTTTTTTTTCTTTTTTTTTTTTTTTTTTTTTTTTTTTTTTTCCAATGAACCACTGATTAATATTAACCAACTTTTTCCTCCTTAGACAAAGGAAAACTAAGATCTTCATGAATTACTTTATTTCCTATTACTTCCTTACAACCTACAAAAGAGATCAACAACCACCACTTAAAAAAAAAAAAAACAACAAAAAAACAACCTACTTTGAATACAAGGTTTGGTTTAATTTTTGATATTAAAGTGCAAACCTAAGCATTAGCCTCAGCCAGTTTATCAAGTTTGTACAAACAGGGGAAAAATGTTCAAGTAACCCCACAGGAAAAACAATAATCAGGTGTTTGAATAACCAAGCAGAAAACCTGGTGTCCACTTTTCAGGATTCAAATTCAACACTGAATGCAGACTCAGAATCTTTATTTTTGCTAACACTGTTAAGCCAGCCTGCAGTATTACCAATAAAACACATTAATGTTGAGATACTGTACTGGTGATCTTTTATTGTTTCAAATGCCATCATCCACAATACAATTTGTGAGTTTAAAACTGCTTAACCTCATATATCCATCACTGCTTTTACTGGAGCTTTTCTAAAAGTTATTTTGCTATTACAGGGAAAAAAAAAGTACATTTCTAGAAGCATGTTCAAATGACTAAAGCTGGGCTCCTAAAAACCTAGAACTTTGGTGCAGTAGGTGAGCTGCAGTTATTAAATTTCTGCAAAAAAACCAAAAGACATTTTAAACCACTGCTAGAAAAAGCTCTCATGTATGCAACATGTTAATAAAACCAAACAAAAAGATTCCATCTGTTCTTTGTACATTTTAATTCTGCTCTTTATACCTGTGTTATTGTTAAAATTTTCAAGTATTCAGAGAAAATGGTGATCAGGTAAACAATAAGAAAGGCAATGGCTGTTTAAAGCACACTTGCAGTTAGTATCACTGTAACCTGGTACTTTTCCCCTTGTTACACTAACTTGTCTCCAATATTAAACTTGTTTATTGGAAAAAAAAAAAAAAAAGCAATTTGTGACAGTGCAAGAAAAACTAACAAATATTGCTTTAAAATATTATTCAGAAAGACAAATATTAAGAACTATAAAATGTAAAGTGATCTTATTTGCATTAGATTTACATGTGCAGAGGTCTACTTAGATGTCTCAATGTGCCAGGAAAAGCTGAGCTGACTGACTAGGCATGCAGCCCATTTTGTAGGATACATTATCCCTTTTCAAAGGCATAAAGAAGCTATTTGTAAACAAGCAAGTTCAGGAACTCAGTAGAAGGAAAAGTGTGCTGCTGTTTTGCAATGCTACAATTGTCATTTCTTATTAAGGGAGTCTGAGAAGCCCATTATTGCAAGAAAAGAAACATCAGCTGGAGACTTAACATCCCATTCCAAGTAATCCCTGTTGTCAAATTGGACCAGTTACAATATCACAGCTGCATTTGCCAAGAAAAGGGATACAACATCCATACAGAGGTGTTTTCAGTATCTTTTCATGACACTGTCACACGTAAACAAAAAGTCTCAAAGAATGACCAACTACATTGTAGGAGAAACTTTGCAAATAGAAGTAAGCACTGATGCGAGGTAATATACAGAAGTAACCATTTGTTTAAGGCTCAATTTATTCTCCATTAAAACTCTTCTTTTAAAAGGCATTGAGTAGGTAATACTGAGTTTAAGTATTTAATAAATACAAGTTCAGAATTGATTAAAGAAATCAATTAAAATATTAAAAATGAACTCTTGCATATTAGCCATTATATGAACTTAGAAAGCTATAAAAGGACTGATAGATAAAGAACAGATTTTCAAACTTATGGTAAACACACTAAGCATTCTGAATAAGGTGTGTGGGTCCTGGAGGCCACCAACCTTATGCACTTAGATGTATGGCAATGTGCTGTAATAGAGACAGGTTTACCAAGGCTCAGCTCTGCAACCTGGGCTGAAAGTTCTCCAAAGCAGCATCTGTGCAAGTTTCCTCTGAGTTTTATCTGCAATTTAAACAAAACACCTAATGAAAGCCATTTCCAATACACATTCAAAGTGAACTCAGCTTCTCCCACAGTGTGGGAACAGATGGTTTTCCACCCAGAGCTCCAAAACACTGCTTTATGCAGTTCCCCTCTAACTCTGGTAATACAAGAGGCAAACAGGTAAGAACTTACTGCTATGGAATTAGCAGCTGCCCCTGGGGGACAGTGAGTTGCTTCTAAAGATCTAAACCAGACAGGAAATAGAAGTTCTTGTACAGAGATACATGCACTAGACTTTGCACTGGTGGGGAGGAGGCACTGCATCACCCAGTAACACCCAGTCATGGCATTGTGCACAAGTTCTGGGAAGAGGTAGACAAGCCAACTCATTAAGCGTTGACATCTGAGTTCCCAGCATTTAAATCCTCTAAACTGCCACTAAAAGAAACCAAACCACCCTAGGCATTCACCAGACTTAGCAGGGACAGAACTGTAAGCAAATGTTCTCAATAAAGCACAGAAATGTAAGCAGTGTTACTAATGGGACTGCTACAGCTTTGTATTTCTAACAACTGGCTTGCATTTCACAAGATTTATCTGAAGAGGTATCCCAAAAGCCCCAGCTGAAGCTCAGCATCTGCAGGAACCTGCCCTTCACATGCACAGGCATGCACTTCATTGAAGCACGACCCTTGGCTTCACAGAGCTTTTGAGGAATCTTCTCTACTGCTGAAACTATTTCTTTGTAGAAGTCAGGACTTTGTTTCCTACTTTTCAGCTGTTGCATTTGCTCCCAACTAACAGTTTGTCACACTCAGGGTACTCTGACACAGTCAGGGTTCCCCTTCTTGCTGGTCTCCCCAAAACATTCAGAAGCAGTAGGCCAGCACTCCCTTACTGACAGCAGCACACAACCAGGTTTGGATTGCTTGTCTGCAGGTTTTCCAACTGACAGGAGTTCTCACCCAGCCCGGTGAGCATGGGTCATCCCCCCCCCACTGCTGGTCCATGAGTTTTAGATGGGGAGGGTTCTGGTACTGTCCAAACTGCAAACACTTAGCTTTTAGTGGGGATGGATTCAAACCACTTAACTGTTGGTTAGAGCACAGGAAAGGCAAAAGATTTACAGTGCAGCTCCTCATCCTACTGGCACTAGATCCATCCCAAAACTTCACCTAAATCCAGAATCCAGTGCTATGGCCAGCAAAGAGCTGGGGATAGTAAGAAAAAAAGAAAGCAAGAAATGTTACTTTTATCCAAGTGGTTTTTTAGCATCCCTGTGTTTGCAGGTTAGAGACCTTCCACTGCAGATTTGTCACATTTCCATTTAACTTGTGCTTAGGTACTACAATTAGCACCATACAGAACCTCATCTGACTTCACTTGCCCATTGAATTTCTACAGCACTCTTATAGCCTCTTCTGTGAGCAGGCAGGAGGGAGGGGGATGTTAGAAAACCCAGTAGGATAAAGTTCTGTGTTGCACAGCCATACAGACTGGAATATTATACTTTGTTTTTATCCTTAGAGCAGAGTACTCTTGCTTCAGCACTTACTAATATCACTTAGTCATTAATGGAGGGGACAGAAATTGCTACCCATCAGGCTTTCTTCCCAACAGGAAGGTGTGCTGTAGAGGTATTAGTGATTTAGAACACCCTCAATGCACTGGCACTGCAAGAGGTGCCATATTATAAAGGTTTAAAATACAGAATGCTGCCATACTGAAAATTCCAGAGAAATACAGAGAGCAGCTACTGGAAATCTCAAACCTCTGAATGCAAGAGTGAGATGATGGAAGACCACTGTAAAAGCAGGAAGGGGAAGAGGAAAGACAGTGTGCAAGCAAAATACACATTTTTAAAACAAACTCTGGCTTATCCTGACTATGCAGTTACATTCCATCCTTCATGTCACCCAGGACAGCTGATTGGAACATGAATTTAAGCAAACGCTAATCACAAATGTCTTGAATGAACCTGTGCAACATCCATGATACTTGGCAGATCTGTAGAAATACCAGAACCAAGCAGAGGTCTGTGGCACCTGCTAGTCAAAAGTGATACAGAAAGAACCTTGGATATAAAACCAGGTCCACCATACAGTTCACTTCCCACTGGTTTCCCTTCATTCTGAACTAACTGATCCACAGGCAGAAGACAGACAAAAGAACACAAAGGTGATGAAGATTAGGCTAGAGCAGAGCTATAGTTCAAGACCACTTCCTACACACAGGTTTTCACACAGAGAGTGCCACTTCCTCTGTTTCACTTTACCAAGGAGGGTTCACCACCAAAGCAGATGTTCAAGCAGCAGCAAATGTTCTCTGGATCACAGATAAACAGAAGAATTACAGAGCTGATTACAGCTACTGTAAAACACCATCAGCTGCTTTCCTACACGGGAGACAGGGAACATGAAGCCTACCAAGAACCAGGACAAGTGATGGAGTTCCAGAAATGGACTGAATAGCAATCTGCTTAGGAAGGGAAGACTTGCTTGTCTAGCACAGGTGATGAGATTAGAGTGGGCAGAAGCAGCATCACCTAAAAGCAAAAAAGTATTTTTCTGCTAGAGGCTTGATGTGACACTGAGCTAGGCAGAATGAAGGAGAGGATGTGTGTATCACACAAGCTTAGGATCCTCTCAAGAGATCACAAAGACAAGAATGCAGATGTTTTGTCTGAAGCAAGAGCACGGTTAGGAAACTCATCAACTCAAGGCTGAAGTTAGGATTCAAAGAAATAACATACACCCACCCTCTCCACCTGAATTTCACTTTTAAGGTTAAATTTCACTTTTAAGATTAAACTTGGTTTCAATGCTAAGTCCAAAACTGGTCAGGGTACAAAGAAGCCTCCCTTAGAGGTAACCAGTTCTGGAAGTATAAATTTCGTGGATAAAGGTCTTGATTTTGTCACAGTTGAAGACAGCAACCTGCACAAGATTAGAAAAAAAGTAACACAGTGCCTTGGTGTAACCTTTGGCAGGACACCTTCAGGCCAGATACCCTTATTTGTCTGCCTTAGAACTGGCTAACACTTTGCATTACTAGAAGCAAATCAAGATACTAACCCTGTAAGCACTTCATTAAAAAAGCAGTGCTTCCTTTCATTAACTACTTCCCAAGGCTCTGCAGGAGTTAGGGATTAGTACTCCAACACAAGCAGTTTGCTCACCTTTCAGCAAGCAAATCTTGAACTTAAACACAACTCCTACATGGCAACAGCAGCTTTTCCTTATTTCACAGAACTGGAGATAAAAACATTGATTATCTTCAGTGTGACAGTGCTAGTGTCATGAACATCTAGAATTTTGCATTCACAAAGCACTTGATAACAATCTCAAAGATATGCTTTGAGACTTCACTCTCTGACCTTGCACTCAAGATTAAAGAGGATACACAGCCCAAAGCCTCCAGTAATAACCTATTTTCCCTCTTGTCACTCAGACAGAAAAAGCTCCTTTGACTCAAGCAAGAGTTACTACCATGGCAGTCAGATCCTAAGCCTCAATCAGCACAGCTGTCAAGAGGGACAGCTCTTTCCCCTGCATTTTCATGTCCTCCACCATCTTCATCACTTGCCCCCAGAGATCACACTGAATTGTTTGCCAAAACAGATCCAATTGACAACTGAAGGTCTAATGGGCAGCTGGCTGCACACAGAGTGCCAAGGGTGCAGAAGAGCCTTTTTCAGTATCACAGGTTCAAGCTCATGGTGAAATTCAACCAGCAAGGGCTATGAAGGCAAACAAGAGCAAGGGAAGCCCAGAACCATCTCACAAAAGAACAGAACTGCTGCCTGCATGGGAGGAGCAGATCCATTTACACAACTGGATGAAAAAAAAAAAAAAGAACTCAAAAAACCCCAAATGTGTGAAGGGGCAAAAAATAAAAACTAAAGCAAAACCCAAGACAGGAAGCTTTATGGAGGCCCCTCTGAACAGGGCAGTCTTGCCACACCTCTTATGAGTCACTGGTAAAGGAAAGAGCTGTGCACTGGGAAGCCATTTTATAGTGTGTGCTCTGCTCTGGAGATTTCAGATGAAGAGCACTTTGCACACATCCTTAACCAGGACATGTGGGCTTCCAGCCACTTGTCACAACTTGGGATGGTTCTCTTTTATTCCACTAATAAGGCAGAAATGTACTTTAAGCACACTTCAGTTTCTGTACTATTGAATTTGTTTATTTGAAACAGGTTCAAAGTCTTCTCATCAAAACTACCTGGAAACCTGGTCACAATAATCCTGTTGAACTCCAAGGTAATTCTCATTACTTGAAAATAATTCAGATACCAATTACACCCAATAATGAAACCTACTGCAACATCACGAAACACTGGTAAGGATAATGTACTGTCAAATACAGCACTGACACTCAAAACAGGTGCAGATGAGATCATAGAATCTGTCTCATTGCAACATCACTTCAAGTAAATGCAGTGTTCCCTGACTGACCCTGCTCAACTAATGCAAGAAGTCCACTTGACTCAAGTAACCACGTGCAAGCAAATGCACAAGTTTACAGCTCCTGTGGAGGAAGGCTACCTCCAGGTTAGACTACTTCATTTCAGACTACTTGCCACACTTTATCTGTGCACTTAAAGAGCATAATTATGCACCTGAATCAGTTATGACTGTTTCACCAACCTGCTCTGTATGGCCATGATTGAGGTTTTTCTTAATTTCTCTCACTGGACGATGCAAGTTGTACAACACTGATCTTGTTTTTCAGGCAGGGAAGCATAGTTCATTTGCCTGACGATCTCAGCAAACAGTTCATCCACCATTGTTTTGCTCTTGGCTGATGTCTCCATGAAGGGACAACCCCACTCCTGAGCCAGGGCTCTTCCTTCTGCAGATAACACCTCCCTCTCCGACTCCAGATCCACTTTATTGCCCACCAGGATGAGAGGAACTTTCTCGTATCTCTTCACCCGGACAATCTGGTCCCTCATTGGCTTGATGTCCTGATCAAACAATCCAACTGGTTAGTGCATGGAAGAAATCACATGAAACTGCTATTCAACCAACACAGAAGCACATTTTAATAACCCTCGCATGCAACTGAACATTTAAAATACTTCAGAAGCCTTCTAATGTTTATGCAGATCCAGAACTCAGAGGAAACTCATCTTTAAAGGAAGTTCTTTTCTATAAATGCCCACACCTTTTAAACAATGTATGCATGTACATAAACAGAAAGTGACTAGAGAGGGACTTCTGGTTCAGATTAAGACAGAGCACTTTAAAGCTGATTTCAGTTTTCTGAAAAAAGATTGTTTCAAGTCTTAATAAGATGTATCATCAGTAGCATGCCACTGCACAGTCATTTAGGAAGCTTGTGTTTAGTTTACAGCTTGAGAAAGCCAGTAATTTAAATAAAGTCTTCTCACTTCTGGAATGCTTGGAATAATTCACTGTGAACAGATTTAATCACATGTAAGTAACCAAATTAGATCCTGTAAAGAGATTTTATTACCTAGAGATGCATTTATTCAAGTCTGAGCTAACACCAAGAGTTTACACTTGAAAGTCTGAGTCAGCCTCCTCTGCCCCCAGAGTGTTTTAAGTTACTATCTATCAGTGCTACTAAGTTCTACAAATTCTTGCATAGTTCCAAGACAAAGCAATTAAGCATCTGAAGTTTCCACTTTGTAAAAGAACTGCAGAGGGTGGTTTACACCTCCAGCCTCCAGAGTAAACATGCTACAGACAGACAAGAATAATTAAATATTAACAGGGTGGATTATACTAACTCTGTGCCCATTCCTTGAAGAGTGGGGACTCTGATTCCCCAGAGCAAGCGAAAACGAGGGGAGAAGAATCCCAACATCCCTGCTGTTGTTTCCCAAACAAAGGATGTCTTCAGCTTGCACTAGATCCAGGCTTCTACTAAGATAAAGCTCAGCCTTCAGCAAAAGCAAACACACTGCTCCAGTGGGGGTGTGTAAGGTTTTGCCAAGCACCTGGAATGCACCCAACTCAGCAACTGAAGCCAAGGCAAGAGTTGCAAATCCCTGTGCTGAGTGCAGTGCTGCTAAATCCACATTTCCCCCCAAGTAACATCCCGTTTCTAAAGGCAGCTTACAGCAGTCACCCACTGAGACAGTTCCTTTTTTTTTTTTGAGAGAGAGAGTTTGTAAGAATCAGCAGAAATGAAATTCAGACCCACAAATGATTGCATGTGGCTTGCTTCTCCTCTCCAGTGCACCACCTACACCGTGAGAACACTGAGCTTATGCTGGACAGGAATATATTTTGGGAAGAGGAGGTGAAAATCTGCAGTTTACTTAGCAAGTCACAGTTGCAGAACAGTAAGGCTCTCCTCAAGACCAACTGAAGAAATATATCTTTAAAGAAGGAGGGAGGGAACAAGGGGAAGTCTTGATTTTAATATCGAGGGATTTCTTCATAAAAGGGGATTGCCAAAAGATTTCCATGAGGGAGTGTGAGCGGGTCATTGTTCTCCAACACAGCACAGGATTTAACAATGGTGCCACCCTGATAAGTACCTGCAAAGCAAGCAGTTTTCCCTCAGGAAGCAGGGCCGGTACATGCCCTTTCAAGCGGGGCATTTTCACTTTTGCCCCTTCGGAGATAAGGAGCTTACGGGCACACGGGGCTAACGCTAAAACTTCCCCTTGGGCCCAGCGCCTTCCCCAGGGCTCAGGAACCGCAGTCTCTGAGGAGGGGAGGCCCGGGCCAGCCGCCTGCCCGCCCCGGGCCCGGTTACCTGGAAGGACTGTTGGTTGACCAGGCTGTAGACGAGGATGAAGCCCTGCCCGTTTTTGATGTAGAGATCGCGCATGGAGGCGAACTGCTCGGTACCCGCCGTGTCCAGGATCTCCAGCACCGAGGGGGACGAATCCACCTCGATCTCCTTGCGGTAGAAGTCCTCGATGGTGGGGTCGTACTTCTCGATGAAGGTCCCGGTGACGAACTGCACCGTCAGGGCGGACTTCCCCACCCCCCCGCTGCCCAGCACCACCACCTTGTACTCCCGCATCGGGACCCCCAGTTACTCTCCGCTCCTCCACCGGGACCGCCAAGGCCCGGGCCTAAGGCAGGCGGCAGCGCGGCCCTCGCATAGCCCCGGCCCGCCTGAGGAGAAGGGCGAGGCCCCGCTGCTCCCGCGGCGTCCTGAGGGGGAGACACAGCCGTTAGGGCCCGGAGGGGCTCGGGGTAGGGGTGAGGGTGGGCCCCGCCGCCCCGCTGCTCTCCTCTGCTCTCCTTACCCCCGCGCCTCACTCCATCCCGCCGCGCCTCACCCGCGGGAACCGCCCGGCAGCGGCCGCCCCCGCCCGGAAGGTTTATGCTGCGGCACCCGAGGCGCGCCCCTCNNNGCCCAGCTCCCGGTCCGGCCCAGCTCCCGGTCCGGCCCAGCTCCCCGTCCTGCCCAGCTCCCGGTCCGGCCCAGCTCCCGGTCCGGCCCAGCTCCCCGTCCTGCCCAGCTCCCGGCCAGGCCCGGAAGAGCCGCCTGCTGTGAGGCCGAGGCGTTGCTGGCCGCACCGGAGCCTTCTTGCCTGAATAAATGACTCGAAATCCGGGCAAATAAACGCGTTTCAGAGACCATTTTCTTGAGGAGCGCGTCGTCCACCTCCCGCTGGGCAGCGGACGGGCTCCTCGGGGCTCTCTGCCCGGGAGAGGCTTCCTCGTTCGGCTGCTGTGGGGGAAGGACGGGAGGGTGAGGGGAGAGGGGAGGGGGACGGGGGATAGAGAGGGCATTTCCCTGGTTGTACATCCCTGAAAAGTGTGCCAGGGATACAGCGGGATCATAAAGAGATGTTCCATTCCAACCAGACCACCTGCAAGGTCCTGCCCTTGGGCTGGGACAGAGGGTAAGGGGAGGGTGTGAGAGCGGTCCTGAGGAGGAGCTGGGAGTGTTCCAGCTTCTCGTCTGTGTCCTCGCAGCCCAGAAAGTCGGCTGTATCCTGGGCTGCATCCACAGAGAAGTGGCCATAGGTTGAGGGAGGTGATGCTTTCCCTCTGCTCTAGTCAGGTCCCACCTGATTTAGAATCCTTATCCCAGGAAAGACAGAGACTCTTGGGTCCAGGTGAACCCCACAAAAATGATCAGGGGGCTGGAGCACCAGCTGAGAGGGTTTGGTTTGTTCAGCCTGGAGAAGATGGGGGAGACCTTCCAGTACATAGAGGGGGCCTGTAAGAAAGCTGAGGGGGACTTTCTACAAGGCCATGTGGTGATAGTAGGAAGGATGATGGTTTTAAGATGAAAACAGGTTAGGATTTAGGTTCGGTATTGGGAAGAAATTCTTCACCATGGGGGTGGTGAGGGGCTGGCACAGGCTGCCCAGGGAAGTTGTGTCTGCCCCATCCCTGGAAGTGTTCAAGGTCGGGTTGGATGAGACTTGGAGCAACCTGGTCTGGTGGGAGGTGTCCCTGTCCAGGGGGGTTGGAACTAGGCTGGTTTTAGGGTCTTTTCCAACACAAACCATTCTATGATTCTGTCATCTCTTTAGAAGCTTCGTCCCGTATCCTTTTACCTCCTCAGCAAAGGACACCAGCTCTCCCGGCTTGCCTGTCATGTACTTGGCAGAGGATTGGATATTTCCCTCTGTTTTCCTTCCCCGCCTGCATTAAAAACTTGGCAGAACCAGCACTGACTCCCGAACGCTTCGCGGCTCACGGACAGCAGGGGTCACCAAGGGACCGAGCAGGGAGATGGAGCCGCCGGAACGAGTCGGATGGGCGGGCTGGCTACCACCCTGCCCAGGCTCCTAGCCCACCCACAGCCGTCCCCGGGCACTTTTGTAATTGACCCTGGCGTTTCCCCCACCAATGATTTCCTCCCGTTGTTAAGTAACCAAAAACCATAAACAGGTGCTTTCTTCCCCCAGATTCCCCTCTGTCACTTCATTGTTTGCAAAAAGCATTCACACCCGTAGGGAAGCTGCCATCTAAAACATTTGTTTCTAGGCACCAGGCTGCAGCTTCTCACTGTCTGCAGGACTTCATCAGACACGTGTGGGACCTGGGATTGTCCCTTTCTCCTGTGCATCACCTGTTTGATTTCAAGTGTGAGGCAGACGCTGCCACCTGTCCCTCTTGTGTCCATCCCAGGTTCCCAGCAGGCCCCAGAGGTGCTGGGTCCAGGTGAAGTCTCATCCCCAGAGGCAGGTAAGGGTCTGTGAGGTGGCTCTGCTTGTGGTTGTTTCTGCAAACAGCATGATTTTATTCACTTTATTTCCATACTTACAACATGTCCATTACAGGGAAAGCTCAGTGAGGACTGCTACCACACCCCCCCAACCCCCCAGAACAAGTCTTACACAAGTTAGCAAAATTTGAGTCACTTTTCTTTATTTCCAGTAAGTAATAACTGCCTTTGCCACTGCCTCTGGAGTTGTTTTGTCAAATGAATTGGCAGCATGAGGTAGATGTGCCTGGATGGAAAATATTCCTGTGGCCACTGAATGAGCTCCAGAAGGTACAGAGGTGACATTAACCCAGGCTGCCTCCTACTTCAACCCCACTGTAAATCATGAGTAGTTGGGAAGCACCTAATGCACTCAAGGAGCTCAGGAGAAAGGAAAGATGCAGTTGCTTGCAGAGGAGCTTCCCATCTAATTTTAGCCATGACACAACCAGTGACAGTGACAAATGGGGGGAGGGAGAAAAGGGGCAAAGGGGGATGAGGGTGGCAATAATAAGATTACACGGTCACTTAGGTTCATTATGTGGATGTCTTTCTGGCACTGCTGGCCCATTATGTTTGTGATGTTGGGAGGAATGACTAAGGGAGAGGAATTGGGATAAAGAGCACAAGCTATAGGGCAAATAGTCCTGCTCTGGCAGAGGGCTTGGACTCAATGATCTTCAGAGGTTCCTTCCAACCCTGACATTCTGTGATTCTGTGGTAAGTAGAAATAAAAAAAAAAAACAAAAATGTTTTGGTGCAATTTGACTTAACCAGTGATGCCTCACTCCTGGCCTAGCTGGGCATTCCCTTTGGGTGAGTGCAAGATTGGAAACCTGGATTATTTTCTTTCTCCAGGTCTTTGGTGTATGATCAGTATCAGTTTCGATTCCCAGAAATTTACTACCCAATTTACAGGACTTTATACTGACCTTACATACCTACAGCTGAGAAAAATGTGGAAGGCTGATGTCAGAGTGCACCCAACTGACTCTTCAGTATCCTTAAGGTGAGTTGTTTTCTTCATTAAACAGTTTGCTCAGCTATTTCACTGCCTTGGATGCCACCACGTATTTGGAGCCACAGGGACAGGTGGGGATGTGGAAGGTTTCAAAACTCAGGATGGGAAGAGCTGCTTTTGCCATAAATGGCCAAGCCCTGAGCAGCCACTCGGGGCACCCCTGCGATACTGCCACTCCCTCCCTGTCACCACCTCTGTCTGGGTGGAGGTGTGGCACAACACAGGTCAAAGGCCTGATTTAATCTCTGCTGCCACTTTCTTTCCAGCTCTTTCCAAGGACAAAAGCACAGGACTCTGCCCTCACCACTCCCCCAAGAGGCCTTGCCCACTCCCGACAAAACAAGCCTCCCAAATGAGCATCTGGGCAGGATCTGATTGCTGCAGTTGATGGACTCAGCTGCTCTCTGCCATGCCCACAGACAGCAACAATACAGCAGGCTCTTATTAAATTAACCTGCTAAGACACAGATCCTGCAGGGACGTTCAGGGAATGGCCAGATGGCACAAGCAGGGACAGGAATAATTGCAATTTCCATCTCACCAACGTGAGACGCAGATCCTGCCTGGTGCTGTGTCCTGCAGGGAGGCAAGAAGGGCAGGCAGTGCCTTGTGCTGCAGAGCCAGCCCCGAGAGGGGCCAGAGGAACATCCCCAAGCTCTGGAGGGACAAGAGTCTGGAGTATCCCCTAGGGATATCAGTGTGGGACTGCATCACCTCCCAAACCCAGCCACAGCGTGGATGCTGGTGCTGGTGCTGGTGCTGGTGCTGGTGCTGCTGCTGGTGCTGGTGCTGCTGCTGCTGCTGCCTGTTGCACACTGTCCATGCTGTAGTTATTGACCAGCTTGCTGCTGTGACTCACTGTGTCTGCCCCAGCTATAACCCAGGCTCTTCTTTGCCAGGCAGCCTGCAGCAGACTGCCAAGTTAAGGCATCAGGGTTGATGTGCAGCAGGGCTAGCCTGGATTTCACCTAAGTTACTGTCTAGCTGGGCACGTCATTTGCATAAATAGATGCAAAACCAGCTTAAGACCTCGTGTAATTTCTTCTCCGCCTCTTCCAGTGGTTTTGCTAATCCACTTACTGTGCCTTATGGTGTTCAGCATGTAAGCTGCAGGGTAGGGACTGGCTCCTCAGGGCTCACACAGCTGCAGGAGCACTGTGGCTCTTTCAAGGAGGTCCTGTCGTGCCAGTTGTGTAACCATAATGACAACTTCTGATTTCAGATCCATTAGATTAAAGATTACAAATACATTTTAGGGGTCCTAGACTCCTAGTTCCAGGGCTGTTTCAGGCAGTGCAACCTGCAGAGATACTTTTCTGCTTCACCAGTTTTTTCCTGTCAAAATAGAGATGACTATGAGGCAAATTCTGAGGACCTTTATCAGAAATTTATTCTTTTCTGTCACCCCTCAGCTTTTAGCCATGACTTTAGTAGCAACAAAAGGCATGCTGGCACTTTAAAAAAAAAAGGCAAAAGACATTTTCCAAAGCAATTACTGATAGCAGGGCAGAAGTGGGGCTGCACTGAATTATAACTGATACAAGGAGATTTTGGGGAAGAGAAGCATCTCTCTTTGGTCCCTATGCATAGTACCAGATCACCAACCATTTAGAAAAGTTTGGGCCAGGAACTGGTTGTTACTCATGAGCAGCACTGCAGGGGAAGATGCTGTTGCCACACCCTGCCATGCTCGCAGCCCTCACTCCACACCAGCCCTCTCCTTTGGTCATCCCCTCTGATGCTGTGTCCCCTGCCTGCCAGGTCCACATCCCACACTGGGGCTGGAGTGCAGGACTCTGGGCAGCAACAAGTCACTGCTCCATGTGAGGACACTGGTGGTACAGCAAATGAACTGGTTCCACAGGTCACTCCCTGTTTTCTGCAGACATGGAGTTATCACCTCGTTCCTTCATGGTCCAAGCTGATATAATCTGTGCTGTTATGGCTGGGCAGCCCCTCCACCTGTGTCACTTACCAGATCCATGTTGGTCCCTTGCCAAGTTGCAGCTCTGTGGCTCCCAAAAAGTGGCCCGTCCTCCATCCACATGGCATGGTGCCAGCATGGGATGCTCTCCTTGGGTCTGCCATAAATCTCTGTGAAGCTGAGGGGACAGGGCTGTCCTCAGACTTGACTTTGTCAAATCACCAACACACGTGACAGCATCTCCCTAGAATACATATATACATATTTTAAGGTTTCTGTCCAACACAGTGGTAGGGTGAAACTGAAAACACAGCTCCTTAAGGCTCAAAAGCCAGAAGGCAAGAGTGAACTCACAAACCCAAGCCTGTTACTTTAACATCCAAATTAAAAAAATGGAAAAAAAAAAAAGGAAATTATATATTTATATAATGTCAAGATATATTTTTAAGATTTGTGAGAATAAAGCCATTTGAAACTGATGTCTTAACAGCAGTTCCTATTTGCCTTAAAATTCCATGGGTTTCCTTTTTTTATTGTATTCCTGCAGCAACTGCAAATCAAATGCTACAGTGATGTGCTAGCTTGTACATGAAATGCATTAGCAAAAATGAAGCAGCCAGCAATTAATTATAGTGAAACCCTCTGCTTTATTCCTGCTGAGAATGAGAGAGAAAATGCAAAATTCGACTCAAATGGAGTATTGAGAAAATACTTCACTGTGATGTTAATCTTCATAAGCAAACACATTTCTTTTTTTTTAATAAATTACTCTTCACTTGAAATTTCCTCATAGCAAAGTGACATGTATTATCTCAAATCATTAATTCCTCTGTGCAGACTCCAGTGAAATTGGTGCCTATTCCTTGGGGCAACCTGGAGCATCCCTTCTGGCTGGGCTGGGATGCACAGACACAGGAAATCTGAGTCCTGGCAGCTCTCGTGACACGTGGGACCTACATTTCCCAGGTGGGCAACACCACCAGCACCCATGGCCTTGCTCACCCACTGACAGCACTGACTTTCCCCCCAGCTGAGGCCACACATTCATGGCAAAGTCACCAGAGGGTCTGGTTGTCAGGCATGTGTCCCCAGGCAGCCACTGCTACGTGTGGCTTCCATGAGGGTGAAGTCAGGTCGTGAACTGAGATGCTTCTGGAGGGGATCAACCTGAGGATGGAGGAAAAGGCTTTCCAGACAAGTGCACCAGCAGAACTGTGAGGAATGGCCAAGCAGAGCTTCTCCCCAGACTGCACTTGCAAAAAGCTGACAAAACTGTCGGCGAAGTGAGAACGCAGAGAGCTTATTATGAGACACGTTCTGAGTCTTCCTGGCAAGGGAGGCCAACAGTGCAAAGCTGCAGGTCCTCTATGCCAGAGCCTGTTGCCTCCCCTGGAAATGACACCTGGCCATTTGGAGGCAACCCAGGAACCACTGAGGATCTTTGCAACACCCTGGAAAGCTGCAGCCTGGATAACATGTGGCATCCAACATCGTCATCCAAGGATGCCAACCCAGCAAACCTCCTGTTCCAGGAGCCAACTATGGCAGCCAAGGGGTTAAAGTGCTTGGCAGGGGAAGTTCCTTGGAGGAGAAAAGCACTGAAACTGCTTAATTAGAGTATTCCAATTAGATGGGGTTGCAAAGCAGTTAGTTTCTCAACTTGAAAAAACCCAGAATATTTGCCAACCACGATCAGAAGCAGCAGGGTCTGTCAACAGCCTCACTGGTGCTCCCCACACTGGGGAAGACTCCAGAGGTCTCTGCTGTAATTGCTCCTGATCTTTAGTATTTTGTACTGCAGTTTAAGAAGTTGCTCAAATTCATTTTGTGGATAGAAGCCAGTGATCCAAACCCCAGCTCTGGATCTCTGCCTGCAGCAGCAAGGGGCTGCTGGCTGGTTTGTTTGTGCAGAGTGGCATTTGGGCGTTTCCTAAAGAATTCCCTGATTTACACCATCACGACAGGATGAAACTGGTGGCTGATGACAACAAATGTGTCTCTGATGGGCCAGCATTCCCCCTGGCTCTTGAGGCAGACAGCAGCATTTTCTCTCCCTGCATGGCCAAATGGAGCCACTGCCCATGCCAAGGGTCCACTGCCTTCTTCATCCACAGCCAAGGGCATCTCAGCATCAGCAGCTCCTAGGTGAGCCCAGCCATGCTCTGAGGATGCTCTCACCTCTGATTTGGGGCATGGCAGACACTGAGGCTGGGCCAGTGCTGGGAGCTGGACTCAGGATGCTGGGGGGGAGAGTGCTGAAGCTCATCCATCCCTGGGTGAATCCTTATCCACGGGATGGCAGATCTCTTGGAGCTGGTCCGTCTGCCTCATCACTCAAGCTTTTCTCATCTCCTGCTTTTCACTTTCTAATCATTCCCACAATACTTAATCCCACACCAAATTACAAATTCTTCCCTACCCTCTTAAAATTCTGCAAGTCTCTCTCTCGCTCTTTTTAAAAAATTTTTTAAGCTGCATAATTGTGAAGTGTTTCAAATCCCTCTGCTTAGTCCTCACACCTTGTGCCACCACTATGTTTTGATCACTTAACACGGGATCTTACATCTGCTTGATGCAAATTTTTCCATGTTCCCTAGAAAGAAAATCACCCTCCATTAGCCAGTGCTTCAGAGGGAATGAGAAAGGATGGCACAGCAGGAGCAGAGGCAGCAGCTGAGGGGTCCCCACCCTGTGCTACACCTCGAAGTGAAGCTGATGTCTGAGTAGTGTTGGGGTTTGTGTCCTGGCAATATCTAGGTGCTCTTCAATGGCTTCAGGTGAAAGGTTTTGACATCCTCCATCATCACTGCCCCAGGCAAGGGCAGGGGTGTGGCCAGGCTGTGTGGCTCTGGGGGTCCCCAATGCCCTCCTGCTGGCAAGGTGACTGCCACCATCCCTGGTGTCTCCTGCCAAGGCTCAGCACAATGGGAGAGGGGACAAGAATCCACTTACCTCTACACAGAGACACTGTGCCAAGAGCATAGAAAACTGATCTCTGGCTGCTGGGCCTCCCTAGCACTTCATGCTGCTGAAATAAACCACCAAGCCCAGTCTTGGAGAAGACAGAGCAAGAAAATAAAAGTTTTCTGCATCAGGCTTATTTCTGCCTAGGGCCGGGGTCCTCCTTGGGGACCCCAGGAATGGTTTTCAGAGAGGATGTGCTGGGGCCACTCTTGGATCCTACAAATTTTTTATTTTCTGCTCATTCTGGCAGATCTGGAGGGAAGGGGAAGGGGGAGGGTGGCAGCTGGGGCTCCATGGGCTGTCCATGTGCACTCTGCACCAGCCATGAGCAGAGGGCATTGCTGAAACCAAGCCCACAACTTTGTCCTGTCCCTGCAACAGCCCCATCTGGTGCAAAAGCTTTCCTGGGGCCAGGGCTCTCCTGCAGCTGCATGTGTCAGAGTTAGGAGGTGAGGAGCAAAGTGCTGAAATGCCACTGATAGGGTGGGATGGGGAGAGAAGTTGCTCAAGGGACTCCTCACCCACCCCCTAACACTAGGACTGAGATTTGTCCTTCACAGGAGTGTGGGACATTTGCCACAGATATCACCACCAGTGACCCAAGATCTAGCTCTAGTACTCTGCTGCCTCAATGATTACCAGGTTAAAAGAAAAACCCACTCTAAAAAGGGGAGTCTGGAGGCTCCTTCTCCTCCCAGCATCACCCCCTGAGCTGACCCATCCCCAGCTTCAGCTGGGGGATGCACATTTTGGCAGGCAGCCCCCTGCCCCCTCCTTGCCAAGCTATCCAACAGCAGTGGGCAGAGCTGTGGTAGTGCCAGGCACCTGCAAGCAGGGATATGGGGGCACCACCACCACCACACCCTCAGGCTGGACCAGGGGAGCAGAGCTGTCACCCCATCCCCAGGGCAAGTGCTGCTGGAGGGATGCTTCATCATTTGGTGGCTGGTGGAGGACACAGGTCGATGAGGAGGTGGGGAGAGGCAGGGGAGGAGCGAGGCAGCTTGAGCTGGAGCTGTGTGCCAGGAGCAGCCGGGAGGGCTGGCTGGTGGTGGGTGTTGGTGACTCATTATCCCTGATGGCACAGGGATCCCTGATGGCCATCCAATGACATATTTGCTGCCAGCAGGACAGGCTTCCTGCCAGCACGGCAGCCCCAGAGTCTTGCAGGGGCTCTGTCAGCAGCTTGGCTGATGCTGGGAAGTCACTGTCTGCAGCTTTGGGATGCACAACCCCAACCTAGGTGGGTGACTGGGTCCCTCTGTCCTGGCAGCAGATGCCCCAATACTTGGGGTGAGCAGAGGGCTGGCTGCAGGCGTGGGAGCTGCAGGGTACAGATGGGCAGTGCCAAGTGTGGGGAGCCAGCACAGCACCCTCACCTCCCACAGCACCCACCCTGCTCACCCCAGTGCCCTGGCTCATGGCACCGGCCCATGATGAGAAAATGCTTTTATAACACTGTATTAAGTGAGAAATCTGACTCCACTCCCCATGCCATGCCCTAATACAGTGCAGACCTAAATACAGCACTAATGCAAAAGCTTAAAGGATTTCCCATAATTGAGCAAAGCTGGCAGAGGGGTGAGAGTCTGGTGAAGGGGCACAAACTGCAGCCCACCTCCCCCCCAGCACAAACCAACACTGGTCCAAATCTGGCTGCAGCTCCCAGCCTGGGACTGTGTGATATGGGGGAATCAAGGTCTCCCAAGGCCTCACTCTGCCCATCCTGGTGCCCCAATTTGCTGTTGTTACCCTCCCCAAAATCCCCTTGATTTATGCATTAGCAGAAGCAGCATCACTACCAGTGAACTGCCACCCCCCATCCTCCTGCTGCAGACCCTGATGGGTTCTGCCCCTGTACTCAGCCCTGGTGAGGCGACACCTCGAGTACTGTGTCCAGTTCTGGGCCCCTCAGTTCAGGAAGGAGATTGAGGTGCTGGAGCAGGTCCAAAGGAGGGCAACCAGGCTGGTGAAGGGACTCGAGCACAGACCCTATGAAGAGAGGCTGAGGGAGCTGGGGCTGTTCAGCCTGAAGAAGAGGAGGCTCAGGGGAGACCTGATCACTCTCTACAACTCCCTGAAAGGAGGCTGTAGCCAGGTGGGGGTTGGTCTCTTTTCCCAGACGACTTTCAACAAGACAAGAGGACACAGTCTTAAGTTGTGCCAGGGGAGGGTTAGGTTAGATATTAGAAAGAATTTCTTTACGGAGAGGGTGATCAGGCATTGGAATGGGCTGCCCGGTGAGGTGGTGGATTCTCCATCCCTGGAGACATTTAAAAAGAGACTGGATGTGGCATTCAGTGCCATGGGCTGGGAACTGGAGCGGTGGGTCAAGGGTTGGACTAGATGATCTCTGAGGTCCCTTCCAACCCAGCTAATTCTATGATTCTATGGTTCCTGCCCACCCCAAGCCCCTGTTGTGGGACGGGGTCAGGGGGGCAGGACTGGCCACACCTCCCTCCCAATGCCCAAACCTGCTCTGAACAGGGCAGCTGCCAGCACCTTCTCCTCTCACACCCCCTTAAACCGTGGGGCTGGGGTGGCTTCCTGTGACCCTGAAAATACACTGACTAACTCTGCATTGCTCCCACCCCATCACTGCTGCATGCTGGCTCAGAGAACAGCAGTGGTTTGGTGGGCATTTTCCTGTGTCTCCTTTCTGGCACAGCAGTGTGACCCTCAGACACGCTCACCCTGCTGGGCGAGTGGCTGATGGCTTGGATTCAGGCTGCAGGAGAAAGTAAGCAGTATTTTTTCTTCAGCAAGAGTTCTTCCAGAAGCTTTGCAAGCACCTTTGCTTTGGAGCAGACATGTGCCCTCCAAAACACCACTCAGCATCCCTTGGCCACCCTGGTGTTGTCCCGAAAGCAGAGTTCATTGCCTGGTGTGCCATGAGCCAATCCATACACAGAGTTGAGATATTTGCTTTAATATCCATTTCTGAGGAGAAAAGGGAGCAGGGTGGTGTTCTACAGAGCAAGCTTCCACATCACAAGTGGTACTTTTATACTCAAAAATCGTGAGAAAAAATGGTTATCTCTAACATTTCCTATCATTTGCACCCATGACTGCTTAGTAATTCCTTGCTTCCATTTAAAGGGACAATGCTTAAAAATGTCACCACACATGCTCAAGGACTAAAGGGCTTTTTATTAGTAGGGGTCCCTCTGCCCTATGGGGGGTAGTTTAGTATGTTAATATAATTAATATATTAATGGTATATTAATACAGTGAATCAAATAACTCAATGTTTTTCTAGCCAGTGCTCAAGGCTGTACCCAAGATAAGTTGTGGGGAGCTGTGGGGAGTGCTCCTTCCCATCCCTTTCATCTGGCTTGCAGGTGTTTTGCAGGCCTGTCTCAAGGCCAGGCTGTTGACTACTTGGATGTGTTTTTCTCTAACTGGAATCTAGTTTTGTCTAATTTTTACTGTTTCACTGTTATGTGAGCCCTCTTTTTAATCTGCATGTCTCTTTTGTTTTCTTTTATGTGATTTTTCCACAAATGTTATGGGTTTCTTTTTTCTAAAATTTTACTGATTTCCATTAATAACTGACATTAGTGATCACCAGGAGCTGATGGCCAGCAGAAGCCCCTGCAGGCATCCAGGTGCTGCTGACTGGGAGCAAAGCATAGGGCTGGCAGGGCTGCAGGGACATTGAGGACACTAGTGGGGACATGGCTGCCAAGCCCTCCCATGGCTGCCATAGCACAGGCAGGACTCACAAAAGCTGCAGCAGAGAGGATGCTGCAGGGATCAGCTGAACTGCAGCACCACAAAGCGTTAAAGCAGAAGCTGTATTGATTATAAACACAGGCTTCAGGCACACGATGGCTGCAGAGGGGAGGAAGGCAGCAGTTCCCTGGGGAAGGTGCAGATAACATTCACCAGCGAATAATTTACATGCACAGTGGAGCAAAACAGAAATACCTCTGCACAAGGCAGCTGCAGCTGCAGAGAGAGAAATGGTGCAGCATCATTACCCCGGCCTCCTGCCTGGCCTGCAGCAGCCAGCGCGGGTGTCACACTGCTGTCACCTTGGGGCTGGATTTACACCTTCTGATCCAGGGCAAGGGTAGTGGGAACAGCTGGGGGGAGGACAGAGCACACGGGTGCTAAACAAATGGGGAGATCCAGCCTGAAAAAGGCAAAATGAGGAAGAAAGAGCAAAGGCCTTTGCAGCAAGTGCCTTCCCGCTGAGCTAAGCCTGGCTGGGACCCCACCAGAGCCAGCTTGCTGGGAGCCTGCTCCTCTAAGCCCATCCCCATGGCCTTCAGGCTGTGGCTCTTCCCATCCCTGCAGGTCCTGCTGCCTGCAGACCCCCAGAGGACTTCCAGACCCCTCACAGGGATCACATTTTGGGATATGCTGCCGTTTCAGGGATGTACTCCAGGCAGGGTCCCACATTTGCTGGAAGAGGCACATTGACCCATGGTCTGCATCAACAGCTCAGAGCACAAGAGGGGATGCGATGTTCCTCCTGCTGCAAAATGCTCTGACATGACTGCTCCTGGGAAGGGTCAGCTGCCTGACTGCACTGAAGAGGGTATTTCAGATCCACACTTCATCAGGAATTAGCCAAACATTTTCTTCAGACACCTTTTTCTCATGACAAACAGATCAAAATGCTCATAATGAATAAAAAACTGGTTTTGGACCACAGAGGCCGATCTGAATATGGAGCAAGTCTTGAAAACCAAATTTTGCTCCCTCATGTTTTCTACTGATGTTTCAACAGCTAAAGCACTAAATGGATTTTTTTTTAAAATTTTTTTTTTGACTTGGCTCTCCTGCAAAAATGTGCTCCAGTGGAGAGGAAGATATATGGGCCAGGTGCTGCAATATTTCCAAATGACACATGCTGTAAATACAGTATCATGTAGCATTTGCTCAGATCCTTTAATCCAACTTTATCTATAAAGTGGTTTGCAGCAGGTTTTCCTGTGACTTCTGCAAATGGGCCCCAGGCGAAAACCCACATCCCTGGCCCAGGGGTGCAGCTCAGCCTTGAAACAGAATTTAAAATCTCTTTGTTAAAGGCCACCCCTGAATTTCAGTGCTTGCATGGGACTCATATCCCCAACTCTTTCCATGGGGGATACTCTGCTCAGCACAGCTGCTGCCTCCAAAAAGCCAGAAGGCTCAGCCCTGCTGAAGGCTCTCAGAATATCCCCTTCAAGTCCCCATCCACTCTCTGTAGAGAAAGCCAAACCAGGGGAAAGCTGGTAATGAAAACTTAACTGCTCAGCCAAGATCCCACAGCATGCCTGGGGAAGCACCATCTCCACTGCTTAGGAAAGTTCTGGGTTTAGAAACAATTCAGACAGCTAATGGTGCCATCAGACCAGGCAGGAGTCATTTACAGAAAAAGGCTGAAAGTGGCCTTGACACAAAAAGGCAGTCAATTAACCTGCAAGCAGAAGTCAGGGAAACAGGATGATGAAACAGCAATGGTTACATAATTTGTAATGGGCTCAGAGCTGTCTCTCCCTTTTCTCAAAGTCAAGGGTTTGTCCTCCTAAGGGTGATGTGGAGGAGTGGTGCCTGCACAGCCTCCTCTCCTGCTGTGCCTCTCACCACACCACTCCAGCAGCTCTAGCAGACCTGCATCCCATGAAAACACTCATTTTCAAACTCCTGGTTTTCCCCAGAGCCAGATTTTTTAACTCCTTTGGCAAAAAACTTGCTTTTGGCAAAAGGGACAAAGATCCCTCCAGTGCTGACTCCTCTCCCTCGTGTTGGCATCAAACCTCTCCTGTTGCGTGGCCTGGGCTCTCCCATCGCCTTGGTGTCCTGTGTCAAGCAGCCTGGATGCTGAGGCCAGACCACCACTCAGATGCTGGTGAAGTTCCATCTTCAGGGGCTTTGCAATGACATCTTCTGCTGCCCCTGAGGCAGCTGCAGCCAGGCACATCCCCAGGCTGGTGCCTCCAGCTGGACCCAGTGTGTGCCAAGCCTGGCTGATAAAAGACAAAGCTCTGAGGGAGCAAATGGCAACCTCGAGCCAGTTTCAGGGTAAAAGACACAAAGGTGGTGACCAAGGTGGCAACGCCACTAAGCTGTTTTCTTACCTCCAAATCTACGCAACATCGCAAAAGGAACAAACAAATTCATCAAGAAGCAATTTTTCTCTTGCAGAAGTCTAGACAAAGCTCAGCAGCAGTTGCTCTGGGCCATGGTGAGGCATCCCTGGGCTGTGCCAGAGGTGTGAGCCCAGCAGTGCAGCCTGGGGCTGAGCTGGGCACTTGGAGGAGTTGGGGAATCCAGGCTGCTCCAAAGGGAGCTTCCTGTTGTATGGCTGCAGTGGGACGTTCACAACCATTTCTGACACAAATGCTGAAAGAGAAAAAATTAATACACACATCACTGTGCTACAAAAGCTGCAGGTCTTTGAATAATGGTCAATTTATTCTCCATGGTTATCTTCAAATGCACAGCTCTGATCTCCTCTCTAATCACATCACAGATGGGGTCAGAAAGGAAGCATGAAAAAAACACAAACTAAGCATACCACATCAGAGGGTCTAAGGCACAAGCGAAACAAAAAGGCAGCATCTGGGAAGTTTTACTTTTTATTTTTCTAAAATACAAATGTCTTTCTCGTGTTAGTAACTTTAATGTGATAGGCCAAATGCATCCAATAAAAAGGAGGCACTGGCTACAGAATTCAAAATACTGAAGGTACTTTATGGAAAGAAATTTATTCTATTGTTCTACACTTTAGATATAACATTGAATCAAGTTCATTAGTTATTATTTTTACATCAGAACCCTTAAAGTTTGGGACTAATAAACTTGAAAAGTTTTTAGAGTAAACTCCTATTAATGTGTAGATATGGATCCATAAAAAACATAACCAAGAATTTTATACACTTTATTAAAAGATCAAAAAAATAAACAATAACAATATAGAAGTAACATACTAAAATGAGTAGCATTATGCACATTATTCTAAAGCACATACAAGCACTACAGCAATATAACATGGCAAAAAGAAAAATAAATTCAAAGCGTACGCCCTGTTGGTAGCAGTTGAGGGAATGAACTATCTTGTTGAACTGATATATTGCATTAACCTACGCCTGTCTGGATCCAATGATATTTTAATTTCTTACAATTCCACAGGGCTAACTGTAATCATTTGCATATATTGTCTAAACTACACCATTAAATTGATACCTAGTATTTCCCTTACTTTGTTTTACCAGAAATGCCTATGAAAAGAAGAATGTGCTTCGAAGATCTACTTTACACAGTACAGTATAAATGTTTTTATATATTTAAATTAAAAATTTACAATTTAGGAGAACACTCTGATTTTAGTGATTGCCTAAAATACAATTCTCTATAAAAAAAAATAGTGATCTGTTGTCAGGTGGTATAATAGTGTAGGGAGTCTTGGTTTGTTTTCATGATTTAAAATAAAAAAATATAATTAAACCAAAGCTAATTAGAAAGAAAAAAAATCCCATAATCCAATCTAAGAATGGTCTTATCATCCCCTCATCTGCTAGGATACAAAAGCCATGGCAACAAAATCATTTGGCTTCCACCACTATCAAATAGCATCTGTGTACAGTAATAAAGAACTGGAACCTTGTAATTCGGTGTCAGGTAATTCTCTCTGTTGTGTGTTTGGAAAAATAACTTCATTTTATTTAATAGTTGTGTTATTTTTGCATGCTTAAATATCTCATTTGAGAGGCATATGGAGTTATTTTTGATGATAAAGGATGTCAGTAAAGATCACTAGCAAAGATTTTAGCAGTGTTGTTATGATCAAGCTCATACCCCAATGACCAGCTACAATTCATTTCACAATAGTGCAAAGTATTTTTCTCCCATAATCCTATCAGTGAGAAAGGAATCAATTACAAAAAATTGATCACGGCAAAGGGAAACCTTAATCAGAATCAGCTAGAATTAGCTGATTATTTTGTATTAAAGTCTAGGTGATTGTAATACTCATGAAAAAAGGCAACACCTTATTCCCCCCCTCTTTTAAAGACACAGGTCACTGCATGATGCTACTGCGTTGATTCAGCAAACCCCGTGGTACCCAAACCCCGTGGTGCAGTGCAGGCTGGCTGGGCACTCAGTGCCATTGCAAGGAGTCACAGAATCACAGAATGTCAGGTTGGAAGGGACCTTAAGGATCACCTGGTTTCCATCATCAGTTGGACACCTCTAAGATGCCAGCAGCAGTGGCTGAAGAGCAGGTCTTGGACCTGGCAGTGACACCTTAGCCCCCCAACCCTAGAATGGGCAGAAAAGGGAGATGGTGACATCAGGCACCACCACACACTGGTTCTGCTCTGGGGTGCTCAACTTGTTCTTAAGTGGGGATGGATCAGCCTTCTGGCAAAACCAGTAACCTTTCTGAAGCAAATCTGGGTTTTGCAAAAAAATACCAAACCCAAACAACCCAAACCAAATCCGTGTTCCAATCAACAATAAATGGGTCAACATAGGCATTTCAGCTTCTCCAGACCTCAGCCTGGTACTGCAGAGCCCTGGTGGCTCCACCACCACAGCAGAAAGGGAATCAAGAGGCTGTTCAGCAGGCTGGGGGACCACAGCATTCCTGTGATGGCAACTCCAAGGGGCTTGTTAACCCCAGACAGAAGCACCAAGGTGGCCGTGATCAGACTCCATCTCCCCACCCCAACATCCATCTGGCAGTGCCATCTCAGCAGGCAGCATCAGCCAGAGCTGCTATGCTTAAAAGAACACCATAGAGCAGAGGAACCAGCCCCAAAAAAACTCAAACCACCCCCTTCCTTCCACTGCTTGGCTGTCCTTTCCATTTTGTCAACTTGCCCCAAAAGGTTGAAAAAAAAAAAAGAAAAAAAATTAGCAAGTTATGGCATTTCAAAATCCCTCTGAGATTTAAAACACTCACTGCAGTGACAGTCACCTTTAACAGACAAACACAGCAAGAAAACAGGTTCTAGGAAAAATGTGTGTGTACTGCCACAGACCTATCAGTCCTCAAAAGATTCACTGAGAACACAACCAACAACATGACATCGGGTGTGGCTGAAAACATGGGCTGATTTAAAAAGAAGAAAAAGTAATTTGAATCTTTGCTAGTGACCTTACGAATTAATTAAGCACTGTTCCCATTTCTCTGTGCTGCAGGTTGGAGCTGACCTGTTATCAGTCTGCTGTATAATAAGCTATGGCAAACTACAAAGCTTTTACAACAGCAAAGCAACATCATGCTTTCAGATAAGTTTTATAGCAAAAAACTCCTCCTTTTCAAAGCCTTAGTAATACCTATCTCTTTTACAAACTTTTCCTGTATTATTACAGACTTTTTTATATTCAAAATAAGTTCCAAGGATTTCTTTCGTGGACTATGTACATAAGTGCAAAAAAGGTGTGTCTCACACATTCGTACACTAACTGAATCAGTTTAACTGCAGCATATTTGTATCTTCAACACTGTTACGGGGTCATTCCACAATATTTTTTTTTCTTATGTACAGTTCTTGCTAATATAAATTAGTATTAAAATAGTTATATGCTGAATTATTTAGCCCTGATCATAATGTAATTGCGTGAGTGTTCAATTTCTGGAGAAAAGGAAATAGCAGGCAGAGCTACAGTACTGAAACGGATTAATTCTGAATCCCCACCACGTGAATGGATGTGAAATGAAAGCCAGACCGGTCACTACGTTGCAAATACAGCTGTCATGTTTTTGAAGTGAAAATACTGTGGAATAACCCTTGCCACACAACAATTTCTACAAGCTATAAAACCTGACTCTAAATCCATGTGTTGTAAACTTCTTGACTGAAAAAGTGACATTAAAGACACAAATTCAGCGTTCACATGGGACTTTGGGATTTTAAAAATATTCAATCATATCTTTATCTGACAGTATCGAACTGTACCTTTAACAAGCTCATACTGTTACACATCACTTTTAATTTACATGTGAAAATTTCACAAATAATGTATACAAAGGTAGCCATGTTGTAGTTTTGTTGCCATAGCAACAACAACTTAATATAATTAGTTAACAATGAATCTATCATTGTAGGAGTTACATACAAAGTTAATTTTGTTCTTAAACTGTAAACTATACAAACTAGTTATGGACTGTATTCTATACCTTACCATGCTTCAGTGTTGGTTTAAAATATAACTAAATGGGCTGAATACACGTATTAAAAATCTTAAACTTTCTCTAACTCTCCTTCAAAATTAAATTCATTAGTTACTAAAGATATCAAAAAAGCAATAATGAAAACCTTAAAAACTAATGGTAGAGAAATTAAAAATATATGACATGAATTAATGTGTTGTAGCCTAGTAACAATGCGTTGTAGCTATATTTACATTTGGATTAGGCTATCAACATTTTTTTTAAAAGTTATTACAGTCTTTAACATACAGTATATACTCTAAGGCCTTCAACAGGCACATGGTAAAATCAGGTCAATATCAAACTAAATCCATTCAACAGGAATGGGAAATTAGATTTTCCTCATAAATTTCACCTCTTTCAATTCTCATGTCTGTGAAATGTACAAGGGATAAACAAAACCAGGACTCCAGTTTCTCAATCACTGCGTGCCCGCGTGTCCTAGAGCTACTCTACCACGTCAGCCAGCAGCCCACAAGCTGGAGGAGAAGACATCTCACCTGGCACATCCACCTCCTCTTCTGGCCAGCTCCACCCACCAGTCACATCCCCATCTCCATCGCTGCCTCAACAGTGGGGCCCAGCCCAGACCCTGCTGCAGAACCGGTACCGGGGCGGCTGGCAGCCCGGCTGTGCCACCAGTGGGGAACACTCCGAGCACGGTGAGAGACAGCAAGAACAGATGGATGGATGGATGGGTTGATGGATGGATGGATAGATGGGTGGCTGGCAGAGAGGAAAAACCTCAGAGTGCTGGGGAAGGGGGCCGGCGCGGGCTGGCCAGGGAGGTAACAGTTTCTAGAACATCACGATGCAAAAATACAGAGTCAAAAATAATCAGCTAGAAATTTCCAACTAAAAAACACGGCTGATTGTGAAATCATGTTCCAAATTACTAAAAACACTGTATTTAACAAAAATAATCTTAATAGTTTTATGAATCCATTTTATTTTAAATCCCTCTTTTATTGTCTGCTTATGTTACAGTTTAGTAGTAGTACTTTTTATTGAAACTACTAACAACCTTTTTTTGTGAAAATGATCAATCTCAGCTTTCATTTTCCCTCTGCATGACCCGTTTTATCCAAGTTTCAGCATTTCTTGCATATTGTTTGCATAAGGCTGAGAGAAATGGACAAAGAGAAATAACTTTGGATAAATAAAAAATATAGGTTCATGGAAAGTGGGAAGCTTATAAAAATGTCACTAAAATTATATTGATTTAAACAAACTTACATACATCTCTTGTCAAATAAAGGATGATATTCACGCTTTTATGACATTTGTTTAGAGTCACTAACTAGCTTGGTGACTTTGTAATAGTCTATTTAGGAAATTTATAGTCTGGCGACTTTTTTTTTTTCTTTTCTTTCTTGAACAAAGAAAATTAGAGCAAGTCATTGCACAACTAGTTTAAATAGTGCTACCTCAAAATGGCATTTTTGCCGAGATTGTTTTGAATTTGGTGAAGTTTAGTGCTTCAAGCTTTTCTTTCCTTAAACTCATTTACAAATTAACTCTAAATTTGCCAGCAATATAAAAACTGTTGTGGCACCTAATATAACTACCCTGAACATCCCTCATTGGACCTCTTTTAATAAAAAATAATCCTTAAATGTTTTTTTTTTCAGTGCTTTAAATGTGACAGGAAAACAGCTGTATTCTAGGTTTACATTCTATGCACATCTATGCCAGATGTTTAAGTTGATAAATAAAATAGGAGGTTACATCAAAGTGTCAAGATATACAAAAATCCATTTAGCACTGAAAAAATTCCAACCTCCTTGAACTCATAAAGCCATACAAGCTTGAATGCATCCTTTCTGGCTTAAGAAGATCAGTTCTGTTCTTTGTTGAGGCACTGGCACAGGTTGTGCAAAACCCATTTTGATACACAAATAATTTCAAACAGGAAGTACTCAAATCCACTTTTTCCACTAATAATGTTACAGTTTTGGGAAACAGAAACTCAGTGGTGAAAAGAACAGGTATGTGGTCACCAATATAATGAGTCACTGATTTCAGGCAACTGCTGCTTGTGAATGCTGATGGCTGGGGAACATCCACGGACACAAGTGGCTGTCAAAAGACAGGGAGGGAGACAGGGTTCATAAAGGAGGGTCTCGGGGGGAGGCTGGGGATGTTTTTTCCCCTCCTCTCAGGATTTGCTGAAATGAATGGAGAGATTCCTTCTGACTCAAGGCCTTTTTAAGCTGGGCTCTTCAAAGGTTCTTTTCCATGATTTCCAGAGGCAAATGGTCAGAGCCTGCCCTGGGACACAGTGGCTCTAGATGCCTCTCCATCACTTGGGGGTTGTGGAGATACACATCTAGTGAGCTATCTGCACTCACAATGCAGGAGAGAGGGGGCAAGGAAAGTCTCTACCCAAGGTCAAGGAACTTGCCTGGTAAAAGCCTGGTTGTCAGATTTTGGCACCCTACAGGACCACTGTGAGCTTGGGGTTGCTGGAACTCTGGACACTGGAAGCTGGCTTCTTGGTTTCAGTAATGATTCTCTTTTTCCTTGTATGCAGTTTGTGGATTTACAGCAGCAAATCCATCTCTTCCAGAATGCAAATGATGCATAGCATAAAGCTATGACAGGGTTAACTTTGCCTGTATCCTCAACTAAAATGCATTCTACAGCCAGATTGTTCAGCAACGCAGCATAGTGACAGGGTGGGCTGTCCAGGGTGCACGGGCTGGGAATTCTTATATTCATGTGTATGAAAAGGAGGTATTGAGAACTAGCCCTTGTTGTGCAGCAAACATTGCTCTTGATCAAGTAGAAGGTGCCAAAATAAATCCACTGACCTACAGGAGCTCCATGAAGATGAATGTTTATCTACAGTAGAAAGCTTAGGCTGAGCTTTTCTTTTTCTTGCTTTGTTACTGCTGCGTTTGCTCTGAAGAGCCAGAGATCATGGGGAAAAAAAATAACCACCCATTTACGGAAAATGGTGATTAAATAATTGATGCATGCTAACAAAATTTCAGGAAGAGACGCATAAAACTTCAGGCTGAAATGTTTCATCATGCTTGGTGGAGACAAGCCCCTGGGCTGCTTGGGCTCAGGCATGGCTGTGGGCCCACTCCAGCTAAAGGCTGGCATTTGCTCCTCTCCAACCCAATGACTCTTAGCCCAGCTGAAGCTGCCTCACTTCACCACCTATTTTTGTTTGTTTTGACTGCACCATGAAAACAGCAAGAGAGATTGTGCGCCGTTTGCAGCTGAGAATGCACTTCAATGGACAACAGAACTGCAGAAATCCCTTGATGTGTACCACTGTCTGAGCAAATAAATTCCTGTCCCCTTACTGAGCCTGGGCTTTTGTGGTTTTGGTTTTTTTCTTTTTTTCCCAAAGTTTCCAGAATCAGCTCATTGTATTGAAAGAAATACCCTGAACTGGACTAGAGAGAGCTGTCCTTTCAAATTACTTGTACTAAAAATTTGGAGGCTCTATCCAAAGGCAAATTTTAAATGATAAAAGGAGCATTCAACACAAGCAACTTTAGTTGATGCTAACAGCAAAATCCAGCAAAGGGCAGAACATTCCTGTGTCGAATTTTTCAAGCACATAATTCCTGTTTCCCACAACAACATTCTTAGTAAAAAACAAACAAAACCCCATAAAACCTACAGTATATGAAAACTTAAGACATGACAATAATGACAAAATGGTATTGAATATACTTGATAATGATGTACACTTTAAAACAAATCAATAGACTATGATGTAAACAAAACAGTAAGATAACACTTTAAAAACAAGACAAACATTTATCCATCGATAGTATACAGTAAACCAACAGTCCGCTGTGCAGATGCACTTATCAGGATGGTAGTCATAAAATGATTAAGTGTGTTAAAGTAATGTGTTATAAAAGTCTATTATAATTTTCTACTTGTATATCTCATATAACAGAGCGCTGTTTGTTAATTGTTTCTATAGTGCTTTTCTTTTTTTTTTTTTTTTTCTTTTGACATTCCCATTGATCAGTTTTTGGTTAACATGTAGGCTGCAACAGGCTTACTGTAGAGGTGGTAGAGAATGATAGAGGGAAGAGGGGATATATACAGAAAGGCCATGCGCAGCTTCCCACCAAGAAGTCTTCGTGCTCCATAATTTTACTGTTCAGATTTTCAACATGGTCTGCTGTAGGGGAAAGAAAAAACAAAACCAAAGAAAGTGAGAAAAGTTAAGAGAGAGATAAATAAGTATTTTAATAAAAGTCATTCTGATAAGAGATGTTTACACCCCCACCCCATTGCCCAGGAGGTTGCCATTAGTTTGCTGTAGAGTGAGAACATTTTACTCCATTTTTCTGACGTAGGATGAAATTGCTAATAGCACACTTGGCATCCTCTTTAATCTGCACTTAGGGCTCTCCATTTCTAGTGCACTTCACGCACATGGACAAGACAATTAGTGAAAGAGAGAGGTGTGTAAATAAGTCTTATCTTTTGACATGAGGGCAGGCAGAGAGTGAGGGGGCCAAAGGAATCTCCAGCCCCTGTTTAGCTCCTGCTTCCTTTGGAGAGAGCCACAGAAAAGTCCCATTAAAATCTGATCCTAAAAAGCCATGAGCCAAAGGCAAACTGGGGTCAAAACCAAACTGCAAACACAGAAATCCTGTGCTCTGGGACTTCTGGGAGCAAATCATCTCTACTGGGACATAGACAGGGAAAGGCCCCTTAAAGAACCCAACACTTGTCTCCTTCAGAGCCAGGCCAGCCAGCCTGGCTACCAGGACCATGGAGGAAAACAAAAACCTTTGCCAGAGCAGCAAGTGTTGCAGCCTTGGGAACTGCACCTCAACTCTGCACAGCACCAGACAAGGTCCTAGTCTGGCAAAACACTTGATCACACAGTTTCATATCCTTGGGTGGCAGGATGAAACTGTGTGTCCTTGAGACAGTTTTTTCACCTTCAGTTTAAAATATGCATGGTGCAGCATAAAAATGGTCTTTAGAGGGGCTGTGAGCACTAGGGATGCTGGGTGACACTGTTTTCCAGCCTCTGAAGGTGGTTTCTGTCCCCCAGGTGCTCGGTGGTAAGAGGACAAGTGCTTCTGGCAGAGCAGTGGCTCACACGTGCTCACACAGGCCTCATGAAAAACGTGCTCCTTATCCTTATCCATGACCCTTTCCATGTCACTTGATCCCTAAGAAATGCCAACAGATTCAATGGGTTGACACTACAGCTTTCAAGCAAGGCTTTTTCATGGTCCTTACCAGCACAGCTCACACTGTTCTTGCACAGACTGTGCCATGCTCCTTACTTGTTAAAGAAATACATCCCATGGAAGTTCTTTGCCTAGTCTGAAATCACTATCTACTGACAGTGTGGGTTTAAGCACACACATACATACACGTAAAAGTGAGGAGATATCAGGAAAAAAGAAGCTTCCTGAAATAAATGCTGAAAACAGTCTTAAAAGAGTTGAAGAATGCAGCTCTTTCAGTGCAAGTGATCTCCTTATCAGGAGGAACAGACTGTCTTGCATGAGTTATGGAAACAGGTTAATGTGTCAGGTGCCACGTCTGTTGGTTGGCAGAGCTGTGCACTGTGTAATGCAGAACATTTTCACTAATGAGGGTAGCTCAGCATTCACCCCTAGACTAAAAGGGGTCCACGGAGACAGTCAGAGAGCCATTTATACATACATATGTATACATGAGCCATAATAAGTTTATCTAGGTCAACAGAGATAAAGGCTGCCACCAATATGAGTAATTTTGGCTGACTGCTAAAGATAACATTAGAGAACTGCTTGTCAAATTAACTTTCAGCATTTAAGTACATGCCTGAGATATGTGACCTAAGAAAGAAATGGTTTGCATATCTGTGTATACTAGATGGACTGTACTGGGACAACCTGGTGAGCTCTTGTTGAATTGGCTGAGCTGCTCTTTAGTCTCTTGGGATAAAAAAACCCACAGTGATGAACTGGAACCCTCAAGGGGTTTTCTCTCATGAACATCAGCTACCACAAAGAAAAGGAACAGGAAAATTACACTGCTGCTACTACTGTGAAATAATACTCTGTAAGTCAAAGAAAGGACAAACTCCATCATTCCCACCCAGAGAAAGCCAGCAGCCCAAGAAAGCACAGGATCTGCAGACAAGGTGAAGGACATGTTGCTTTCATCCTGATCTTAAACACATACGAAGACCTAGGAAGAAACCCACCATGAACCAGGCTCCTTCTGCAGCTGAACAGCAGATGTCTACTCAGACCAAGCCAGCCTTGCAGATGCAGAGCAGCAGATGATGACCCAATCCTGTTTACCCCAGGAAGGGCAGTATGCTGCTAACAGCACAGGAGAAGTTGCATCTTTTCAGCTGACTCATTACCAGAGCAGTCTTTGCAACAAGAGCGCAAACCCCTGAGGCATCTGCAGGCAGCTGGGAGTATTGCAGAACAAGAGTAACCTGTAAACACAGCTGTCAGACTCAGGGGGATGCCAAGAAGGGAGGCTGTGAACACCATAAAACATGTATTTTAGACACAAGGAAACATTGCTTGTTATAAACCATTGGGCTGATCCATATCCGTGTTGCATCTGCTGAATTTTTGTTGACAGAACATGAAGCCACTGGGGTCCTTCAGGCTTGGTCCCTGTGCCCAAGACAGCCCCTGCTTTGGGAAATGCAGTGCCCTTGTACAAAGTAATCCCCAAGTAAAGAGAAATACCAAAAAGGAACTTACTGTTCTATCGGGAACTTCTACATCTGTGAAACAAACATGCTGCTACTCAGTTCATCTACTGATAACTGGGATATCTACAGCAAAAACAAAACAAAACAGAACAAAACACATTAAAATATTGTTTTGAGATTAGGCTGATCATTCTCTCTTCAGTATTAAGTTAGTAAGTACAACTGTGTCTTATAAAACAGGATCCATTCCCAAGATGTCTTTACTTCACCACACATTAAGTACAACACAGCCGCATCCCTAAGAATGCCTGCGGAATACATGGTGATTGTACTGGGATTTTAACTCCATAGACTACAAATAAGACAGAAATGCTCTCAAACTATCTGGCTGAAACAGGACTCATAGAGCAATGCTGCACAGGAATTTCTGCTTTCTTCTCCTGACCAATGTGAGAATGAATAAGACCTGCACTACCTGAAAATAACACCAAAGCACAGAAAAAGACTAGCAACCCCTACTGCGAGCAGTAAAACACTGCCTAGGACTTTTGCAGGCATAACTTCTACTGAAAGCCTCATGATCTCACACTAGGAGAAGACTAGAGGATGCCCCCTGAGATATTACTGACATCCAGCATGCCTAACAACCTCCTGCAGAACTCCGTGACACCCTGTTCTCTTTGCAACAGCTCTAAACCTGAGGGCATGAGGAGTAAAAATGCTAAGATTAGTATGGGGTGAAAAAAAAAAAGTGTTTGAAATGTCTCTGGTCTAGCTGGGAAAAGTTGTGGCACACCAAACTTGTCAGGAAGTATAACTAGGACAGGTTGTGTGTATACAGTTCAAGACTGGTGTGGAAGCAGCCATCACAATTCAGTATCTTCAGAGGAAAGTTCTGGAGAGAATTATGGCTTGGCAGACATGCATGAACTCCTGTACACTTATGGCAGTGCTACAACGGCATGTACTAAACATCTAGAGTATTTCTGTAGGGATGGGTGACATTACTGGTGCAAACAAGCTTCAGATTTCATAGCCTTCCCCCCCCCCTCCGATTTTTTGGGTTTTGGTTGTGGTTTTTTTTGTTTTATTTTTTTTTTAGTGCCACCTTGCAGTGGAGAAAGGCTGCTTTGCGCTGTCACTTCCACTTTCCAGCCAGGAGAGGACATGCCAAAATACCACAGGGAAGGATGCTCAAGGTGGTATTTCTGCTTGGGACTGAAAGCAGAAGCGCTGCAGGTCTTCTGTGACAGTACAGCCAGGAATTTTACAGCCTGCTTTTTTGGGATTTGAAGAAGCACCTGCACCCCTGCCAATCGCCCATCCCTACACACCAGCCGGGCTCACCTCCCATCTGGCATGTGGCAGGACGGGCTGGTGTCCCTGTGCTGATCCCCAGGCACACACACACACACACACACACACACACACACACAGAGCACACACACTGCCTCTCTGTGTGCCCGAGCCTGTGCCGAGCCGAGCCGGTCAGAAAGGTGCTTGGCCCCACGCAGGATCTGGCCCTTGCCCGGTCCTCGAGATCTGAACACGTGAAAGAAAGCCATTGAAAGGGCCAAACCTGATTGGCGGTAGCTGTTGCAGCGAAGGGGACGCTGGTGGCAGGAGTTGTTGCTGCAGACACAGTGGTGGGCGTAGCACCGTGCATCATGGGCACTTTCAGAAGGGAACCATGGAAGCGACATACGGGAGGGTGGAGCGTATATATATATATTTTTTTTTTTTAATTTTTTTTTTTTTTTTAAATGTAACCATGGCAACATGTGGTGGATTTGGGGGCGTGGCAGGAATCACAGCAACAAGCCATGTGACATCGTCATGAAGGACACATCGGGGCGCAGCATGCAATCACAGTGCAAAGCAAGACAGCGTTGGGAAAAAAATAAACAAGAGAGAAGGGGAAAAGCCAATTACAATTATAATTAAGGAAAAAACCAAAACATTCTCAACACTTAGTACATTTATAAGCAGAACAATGATGTATTAGACTCTTAGGGCCGAATTTCCAAAGGGGGGAGAGGGTGGGTGTGCTAGCAAAAGCCCACGTCAGCTCACACCCGTGGGGAGTTAGACACAGCCAGTGCACATCGCTTTGGGTGGGGACATTTTGGCAAGCGCACCCTCCCGCCCACCTGGGAAAGCTCATCCCCTTCCCTCCCCACCCCGCCAGCAACCAGAGGTACATGATGCACTCTGCAGTGGCTGCTGCAGCCCTTTCACCAGATTTTCTTGCCTCTCTCTCTAGTGGGAACAGTGTTTTGGCGCAGGACAGAGCTGGTGGCATGGCAAATGAGCGGTTGGCAGCCCGAGCTCTCTCTGTACAAATTCAGCATGCTCCTTTCCACCCTCATTCTAGAGTAATAGGCAAAACTCCTCTCTTGCAGGGCTGGGGAGGGATAGAGAGGGGAGAAGAGGGAAGTTTTCCCAAGAGGGAAATACACACGAATGCATCTGAGCAGCTACAGTTTGCAGAAAGAGCATCCCTGAAAGGACATGACAGCAGCAGGGAGCTTGGCAGCCTCCTGAAGCTGTGCATCCCACAGCTCACAGCGCTGCAGGGGATGCTCCAAGGCACACATGGGCATCTCCCAAACCCAGGCTAGGTTTGTAGGGCAGGGGAGCCTGCAGGAAGGCCTGGCTGTTCCTGCAAACACATGGCAGGGAAGCCTTACTTGCCTTCCCCTCCATCCCAGCAGACATGGCCAGCCCCAGCAGGGAGCAGGTGTGCCTGTGGGCTGGGCACACTTCAGCACGTGGGCTGGGATTTCCTACAGGGAAGTCTGTTTTGAAGGGCTCAGCTCACCACTAGGCAGACAGTGTATCCTCTCTGTGCTATAGGGATGGGGATGTTTGAAAGCAGAGTGCTTAGCTGTTCCTGCCAAAGCTTTCTGACCTGCTCCCCAAAAGCTTTGCACCTTTCCTGGGGCTTGGGGCTCCTGCTCCCACCTCTCTCCCTCTGGCTGAAGCACACACACACCTGGATGCTGGGAGTTCTGTATGACCTTGGTTGGGGAACCAACGCTCACCTTTCACCCACCCTGCTGTGCTCAGCAGCTGTAGACAGAGGGGAAGGTCCCTCAAAGACCTGCACAGGTTCCCAGTAAGACCCAAATGCTGAGCCTGAACACACTGGACCCCTACAGCATCAACAAGCACGTACTCAGCCTTGCTGCCTCACTGCATCCCACATGGACCAGCAGCGTTATCTCCCTGTGGTCCCTTGTACCTGTACAGCTGACACTTCACTAAAGAGATGAATCTTCAGCCAGTTCACAGTTTAAGCCCTGCTTCTCTCACTGCACAAGCAGTGCCCTACTCTGGCAGAAGGGCTGACCCCAGAAGTGCTCTTCCTTAGTACTTTTATTTAATCAGTCTCCTAAAACGTCCTCAGGACAACTGAAAATCCAAACTCTAATCCACCTGATGCCTGATACAAAAAAATAAAGCAACAAGATCCTCCCGTCACTACTTCTTTTAGTTGGATGACTTAAATGGGTTGTAAAGACATTCAAGTGATAAATTTTTGTCTCTGTAGCAGAAATAAATAGGGGTGAGAACACATCACCTTGCATTCTCTTATTAGTCACACAAAACACTGCACTGCACAGAAATTAAAAGGGATACAACCATTTAAGCCTCAAAGAAGACAGCAGATAGACAGTCACACCACTCAGCCACCCAGGTTCTCACTGATGCACACTAGCTTGCTGTCTCTTTCAGATTAGGAAAAAGTTGAGAAGTTTGTGTAGAAAAAAACCTACCAACGCTTGCAGTAGGTGTCATGCACAGAACTGACCCTGCACACCATGCATTGAAGCGTGGAAAGATGAACAAAAGGGATATTTCATTAGTGAAGCTTCAGTGTTAGAAATCACTTAAACTAAAAAGCAGGTATTCTCTTTGCAGCATTCAGTATTTAAGCACATGCAAACAGATTCTGCATATTTCTACATAGTTTAAAATCAGTTTTAAGAGATCATAGCAAACCAAATTAATTCTTGAATTCTTGGGTAGTAGAGAATGCAATTCTTCTCCCACCCTGGTATTAAACTATATGATCTATCCTAGAAATCAGGGCTGTTGGGGTTTAATTTCTTTTTGGTATCAGGTATGTTATTTCTTTTGATCATGTAAGCAGGAAGCAAATTGCTCCTTAAGGAATGTGACACTCATGTTAAAACCAACTTTACAAAAGCAATTTATCCCTGCAAGCCAGGGACCAGGATTCAGTCTCTAGTTTAAGCTGAAAGAGGCAGGTTTTTTGTTTTTTGTTTTTTTTTTTCCCCTGGGCTTGAAACAATTGCAGTGATGATGCCATTTCCCATAGACACCCTGCCTTTCTCCTCTACCACAATCCACAACGCTGATCTCTCAATAACTGAATGGGAGGGACTAAGAAAAGCAACAACTTGCTGCCGTTCCCCATGGTGTGAGCTGCTATGTGCCACTTCTCTGCTTTGCCTTCCAAAGCACTGCAAAGGCTGAGACCAGATCTGCAGTCTGATGCCTAAGGGAAAATGGGGATGTGTAAACTCAGAGATCTGTCCTCTGACTGGAAATTTGCAGCTCTGCCCAACATTCATGTGCTCAGATGAGGAGAGGTGCCAGCAAACAGACCCTGTTATGCACCAGCTCTGTGCATAATTCCAATGCCACAAAATGAGGCACAACAGCACAGTGTGAGTGCTGGGAAAAAGTAATTTACAGTGCTCACATCAGAAACTTGCGTCCTTCCATCAACTTTAACAACTGCAACCTCGAGGAAGGGGAGTGTGTAGCCAGCTCAGGGACTTGGCATTCTCAGAGGTGTCAGTGTTTCCTGAAGAAGTATTTTGCTTGGCACCTAGCACAGTGCAGTTCAGTAAGCTCAGCCCAGTCCCTCCAAGAACACTTTGCAGAGCACATGCAGGGGGGTGGCTCCCACCTGAGCTCCTCCCTGTGTCTTGAGACAAAACCCCACTTCCCTGGCAAGACATTTTGGGAGCTGCTGGGTTCTCAGTGCCTCCAGAATGGGAAAGCCACATGAGCACAGGGTTTAGGTCTCACCTATTGGAAACCACACTCACACCTGAGACATTTTGGTCTCCATATAGCACTGTTTCTAAAGCTTTTACCCTGACACCAAGGACTAGTAAGGCCAAGGAACAGGTTCACTGAATGTTTACCAGAAGAGACCAGCCCAGGGAAAACACTTATAATATTTTTCTAAATACTATCTAGCAAGTGAATAAACATTAAACATTAAAAACTCTGCCCATTCAATTTTTTTATGATGCTCTGCAATGATAATGATACTGAAAATGGAGAGATCAACTCTGGAATATTCCTAATTTGGCCACTTATAACACTACTCTAAGCAGGTTTTATTTTTCATTTGGCTGCAGGGAATAGAGGTTAATTGGCTAGTCAGCAGTCACATTTGCAATGACAATATTTTGAGTCCTGTATATATTACTGAACTGCATCTTTCAATTTTACTTTGAGAGCTTACAGGTACAATAAAAGCTGGGAGTTAAATTGCTTTTAAAAAGCCTAGGCTATCATACTGGGCAAAAGACAAGCAAGAGGGAAATACATGCCTTTAAAGAGGATTATGTAATTCGTATTTACTAAAGATGAACTGTTCCCTCAATAAACATCAGGGCTACTGGAATATGTAGGTCACTGAGATAGAAACTCAGAAAAGTACCTGCTGCTTCAAGTGAGCAGGCAGAGAGGTCCACAAGACATTTTAACATGAGTCCATAAGAGTGCTACACAAGAGTCAAAGAATTAATTTGGGATTAACTAGTTGAACCATAAGGAGGAGAAACAGAAAATATGAATTCAAGAAACATGCAGACATTTTTCTCAGTTTCACCACTCAAAAAAACCCCAAACCAAACAAAAAAGGCAAAGGTATTCTTTACATGTAAAAAGCTCTGAATTGTAGTAGGTGAATGAAAAATAAAAATAACAAAGCAAAACCTTAACTTTTCATCCATTTTTAACACAAAACTGCACACTGACACCCTGATGATTTTTTTTTCCCCCTTATAAATCTGCTCATAGCTCAACACTCAGGTAATAAAAAAGATAAACACGATGCTAGGGAAAGAAAGGAGACACTTACCTGTAGGAATGAATGTAGGCTGTTGCAACTGCATGTTGGCTAGAGCCTGTTGGTAGTGGAAAACGCTTGGGTTAAAGACTGTGGTGGCACCATTGTTTTTTTCAAGTGCTGGCCTCTTTGGTAAAGGTTGAAGTGCACCAGGCGGCAGGGCCTGTGGATAAGGGAGTCATTAAAGACAAGTGGGAGTAAAAGAAGGGGCCCAAAGGTAGACCAAGCATGCAATAAATAATAGGGGCTCTTGGTTGCAAATCACCTGCAATTTTATCAACTTAGCAAGACAGGAAAGAGCAGCTAAATCACAGTAGAAGAAGTAGGTGAAACCACAACTTCACGAGGTAAGCAGCTAGTAAATGCAAGACCAGTAGGGGCAGAGTCCAGAAGGAGGAGGGATTCTAAGGCAGCTTTTCAGCAAAACTGACTTGGGCACACAGGATTAAAAAGCATGAGGAGAAGGGAGAAGTGATCGCCTGGACAGGATACTACAAAGTGCAGTTGCAGGCATCAAGCATTTAAAAAAACCAAACCAAAACAACAACAAAAAACAGGTAAGAAATACAGTACATGACTAAAACCAAGACTAGCATAAGCAACAAATGCCATGGGAATAAGGGGTGCTTGCCTCTGCCTGTTTCAACACCCACCTACACGTATGTGTGCATAAGTGGAAGCGTACATGCAGCTGACCCATGTGTCCAGGTGGTAAAGCAGGAGCTGTTGCTAATTACATCCATAATGTTATACTCATAGTAAAATGCATTTCCACTTTTTAGTAGAGAGGATGAGCAACAGAGCCAAGAACAGGCCTAGTTCTTCACCACTTGCAGCTATGGCACAGAACGGCACCAACAGATTTGGGCTTACTCCCAGTTTCCAGGTGTCCTCCAGCAGTTAAACACTGCTCACTTGTTACTAACAGTGAAAAAAGCCATTGACAAATCTGGTGTTCCAACAAGATCAGGGTGGGCCTTGCCATCAAGCAAATCCTCTCTTTTTGTTCTATCACAGCACCAGGCTTCTTCTAGCCTGTCAAACCTGTTTCATGATCAGACTTGGTAAAAGGCATTAACCCAACTCGGGAACTTTCCTCAGTGAGTTACTCATCATTCATCGAAGCATGTCTCAACAGCAAAGTAGTATGTCAGGTTCTTAGGAGACAGGAATGTTTCTAATGATTTACAGCTTTACATTGTACCCAAGTAGAAACACATTTTTTTCCTCCACATTGTGATAGAAAAGGGTCCTTTTTAATTATGCCCTGCAGTCCTTTTGCACGTAATGCTCCCATTGACGTCAATGAGATTTACGCACGTGGAAGTCATGCGGAATCGGGTCATTTCTGCCTAGTTGTTAGTCTGGATCATGCAGAGAAGCAATGGCTGAAAAATAAGGTTATCAGTCCTGTTGTTTTTTAGTGGGTGACAGTGAAGGGTAGGGAATGGAGGAGGCTTAGCAAATGAAGGGTTAAGGTTACAAAAACAGTACTCAGGAGAGATTTTAAAGCGTTATGAAGATCAACACACAAGAGAATCTAAGTGAAAGCTTGCAACAGTTTGCCATCTAGAAACAGGTTTCATTTTAATTTGCTTTAGGAGACTGCTCATCTGAGAAATGTTAAGCAAGATACTTCCAGGCAAAAAATTACTCCATTGTCTCTATTCACATGGTGGCTTCAATATTACAATAAAATAAATAATAAAAAAAGAAAATTAGAAGAAATTGCATTTGCAAAACTGCCCTCAGACATGCACACATCCTTTGCTAATGCTAGTAGGCATTCAGTGCCAGCATTAGGATTTAATCTTAGGTAAAGATCTAAGAGTTTCCATTTCTATAGGAGCCCTTATCAATATCTATGTTAAATCTGATTGTATCTACATCTCGTCTATTTAATGACAACCACATCAATGTTCCTCTAGGCATGGGACAGATCTGCAGTCTGTTGAGACTGAAGTAGCTCCACTTACATCAGAAGTGTTTTATAGACTTAGACTGAAGAACTTGCAGCTTAAATTCATGCCTCTTAGTGTGCCTGACTACAAAATATTCTTTTTCAGATGCTTCCAAAATCTGTTTCAGAAAAAAACCCCACAACTAATTATAGCAAAGCAACTGTGCCAGACACATAATGGACTTTTGACTCCTTGCTTCTTGGCCAAAGGCTGTCACCACCCCAAAATGCCCATTATCCCATAAAGACAGTGCCAAAAGCAGAACAGCTGAATGCTTTGAGACCTTGCTGTGATGCCCTGGCTCTTTACACGCGGGACAATTCCTGAGCCCAGCACTGCAGTCAGAGTGAGAATAGAAACACCAACAGGCCACAGGGATTTCAAGGCACAATATACTACCCCATCCTCTCTCTAACATGACCCGTCTTACTACCCTGCTACAGCCCCTTGGAAGCAAGGGAGAGAAAGGAGCTGTGACAGTCCCACTACTGCTCCCTGAACTGCACACCCTTAAGAAATGCCTGAACAGCAGCTAGGTGGAGAAACCCAGATTCCGAGCTGCAGATCAGCTCTGACACAGCCTTCTGGGTCACAAGCAGGGACAGAAGCCAGGAGCCTGTCTCAGTCTGCAGAGGGTTTGACACAGCCTTCTGGGTCACCTCTCCTACCCTGGCAGCTGGGGAAGCACACTTCCATGAGCACACCCTGAGGATGTGGCTCCTTCTGTCTCCAGCCTATCTTACTTTTGATATGAAGGTGCAGGAGGGCCCAGAGGGACAAAAGGATTTGGCTTCACCACTTCTTCAGCACTTGTGCTGAGGTAAGAGCCCCAGGTCAGGAGCATTGCTCACTGAAAGGTTTATCTGCAAATGCTTGGGAGAGGTGTCTTAAATTGCATGTGATGTAGTTGGGCCAATATAGCTCTCACATAGGGAACTACCAGGGACACTGGAGCAAACAAGTGTGTCTTATTTGTCAGCATTTCTGTAATAGTCTCAGGACCTGCAGGAATTTTAACAGCCCATGGAGAGACACTGCACTCTCCTGGTTCTGAAGGAATCCCCCAAGTGTGTCCCAAAGCACCCACAAAAGGCAATGGGAGACTCCTCACTACATATTCTGACTTTACCAAATTCTGTAGCAAGTGCCTCCCTGCTGCAGAACAGAAGCTAGACTAAATCCTTATAGCTATAGAACATACTTTGTGACTTTACCTCATCCTGCTGCTTGTGATTTCCCTTTGGACAATCTCTGACTGTCAGAGACATAGCAGTAGCCTCTGGCACTATTTCCAACTTCCTTTTTTGCCTGTGTTTGTGTGCACACAGAGCTACGCAACCTATGAAACACTATCAGACCATCTGCACTGGTGAAAGGGTTAATTCAGTTCAGTATCCATGTGATAGCCCACACTGACCCCAACGAACAATTCCCACTACAAAAATGCCTCTCCTTTATGGGCTGAAAAAGCCACATCCCAGTTGGAACTCACGCATCTGAACAGAGAGGTTTGTGCCACTTATCTGCATGGCATGGAAAGCAATCTTTCAGCATGACTGACAGATAAAAAAGCACTGCATGCCAAAGTCAAAATTTCCCACGTGCTGGTTAACAACCCTCTTGCTATTTTTTTCAAGAGAAGAACTGAATTAAATATTTGCAACAAACAGTTTAATTGCACCTCAGAATTCCCCTCAGATCACCATTTCCTGAGTGCAAATCACACTTCCACCCCTTCACACCTAGCAAAGATGGGCTGGGTCTGCATCTGTCTTGTTGCTTCAGTCCAAGACACAATAAATAAAAAATGATGTGAGAGAGGGCAGAGGTAGCACCTATTCCCAGGAGCAGAGCAGAAGCAATCTGAGCAGTTTCCTCTGAAGATTACACTTGCTCTTATCACTGATGTGGATCCTTCTCTGGAGTATCCTTCCCAAAGCTTCTCCATGAGCAGTGGACAGCAAGAAGCTGTTAAGTCATTTTACAGCATAATTCTGTAACTGCTGGTGGAAGCTGGTCCCCACCAAGGTTTCCTACTGCTGATGCTTAAAACTCTTGATAAGCAAGCCTCATCACTACTTAAAAAATCACAATCAAAAAGAAATCTTTAGAGGGGAAGGGGAATACATCATCCTTGTTTTCTTAGCTCTGGGAATGAGAAGCAACACCAGCTTTACAGTTTCAGGGCTCTGTGTCCACTCTTCCCTTTCCAACCCCTACAGATGGGATACAATTTTTTTCAGGATCTATTTGATCCCTCATTATTTGGGGTGAACAGGAAAAAATTTTCTTCTACAGAACCAGGACTAACAGAATACTGGGAGGATGGTTTTTGTCTCACTGAGAGTGTCCTGAAAACAGGTGAAACATATCTGAAACTCAGAAAATAATCAAAGGTAGCTTAGATTAAGACAGCTTGCAGACAGCTTGTGTCTGAGACTGAAGGCCTCTGTCACACAGGGTTATGGGGGAGGAACCTGAGACAGTGCAGCAGCAGCCACCTCCCCAGCTTACGAAACACACAACCAAAGTCCTGTGCTGCACTTGACTCAGTTCCCAGCACAGATATCCGAGGGTGCTGCTTAGGTGTCTCTCTCTCTCCTAAATTTGAGTTGTGCCTGATGCACAGAACACCCTCCTGCCAGGCAATACCAGCACGACATGCCAGACCAGACCAGGCTGTGCTGCTGGGCATACCATGCAAAGTTGCTGTCTCTGTCCCGCAGCACCCAGTCCTCTGGTGCACATATCCATACCCAGCACACAGCAGACCTAATGATTTTAAACTCTCAACAAAATATTGCATCTCCCAACTCCTAAGCTGCCACTGTTTGGAAAAAACACTTTAAAACCCAGAGCTGCCTCCCCCCATGGATTATTCCCTGCCTCCAAAACAACATCCAGGCTTGGAGGAGGCAAAGCTGAGACCACTAATGGATGGTGTGTGGCATGTCTGAACGCACGCTGCAACATTTCTGGCTGGAATGGGCAGTCTCCCCAGGTGCTAACACAACAGACCAGGGGTGGAAGGCTTTCATGCAGACTAAGATGGTTACGTGCAAAGCGAGAAGGTGAAAGGTCCAAGTACCAGGTCAAAGGTTGCCTCCAGCGGTCGCTTCAGTGATCTGACAGCTGGCTGAGTCTTAATTAGCAGGCAGCGAGCACATGATGGCAATGGGCCAGGGAGGGGGGTCAGGCACAGTAACAAAAACAGCAAGCAGAGGTGTGTCAAGAAAGAGCAACATTTTGGGGAGGTGAAGAGAAAAAGAAATTAAAACCGAATGCATTATACAGTATATTAAAAAGAAGAGGCATGCACAACAAGGGGTGGCTGAGTGATTTCTTGGCTTAGTGGCTAGTCAGCTGTTTTTTGCCTCAGTAAGTTTCACACTTGATGTCATCACACAAGACATGCTTTAGAGCACCTTCACACAGCTGGCAGGGTGGGTCAGAAGCGCTCAGGGACTAACACCTGCAGGCAGACTGGTACTGGCCTTCAGCTCTAATTCTGCAGCTACATGCCATGCAGAGGTCAACAGGAGCATTTGTGGCAAGGGAAGGACCACTGGTAAAGAAAGGAGGTTCAAGCATATGCTGACGTGATGTCCTGAACTGGGGACTAAGCCTGACCCAGTTCATCTCCCTGTGCTGCACTGCCTTCAGCCAAGCAGAGTCAGTAAAGCTACTACTTTTGCATGTCAAGTAACAGCAGGAATGAGACCCTCAGAAGTATCTTCTGAGTTTAGATATGAAGTAATTTCAAATCTGTTCTAGCAGGTACACCCATTTGTCTGGCATATGTTTTTTGATGCAAGAAAACTGGGCACAATTCTTGCCTTTAATAAAGTCTTACTACTCAACAAGTATAGTAAATACATCAAACCTTGAAAAGTCAATTAATAATGTAAGTTGTTTTGGTAGCAGGGGTGATACAACAAGCCATCAATAAATATTTTAAAGATTCTTCTTAACGGCATACAAATAAGGTTAATTACATTTTTAAGAGAAGCCAGCAGCATGAATAAAACATCCACTGGCTCTGGTTAAGTAGCAGTGTCCTAGATAATTAGTAATAATGTAAAGATTCAATTCTAAAAAATGGAAGAGTTTCATTTCAGAAAGTTCTTTTTCAACAGACCTGGGCTGTTGCTTCAGCAGTGACAAAAATAGTAAGAAATCTAATAAATAAACTCTGCAAGACAGCATAAATTAGTTCTTCAAATTACATTCCAGGTAATACTGACGCTACATGGAAGGCAGTTGTTCAGTTTCTAGAATGTTCCCTGTTTTGCATGACATTTCACCAGGACCAAAAGGCAACCTCTTTTACTGTCTTTAAAGAAAGCTATTTAGAAAAACTTTAATAGCCTTACTACACTTACTTTACTAGATCAAAAATCACAAACTTTAAAAATATTTGTTATAAAAAAATAAAATCACAGAATCGATGATGTTGGAAGGGACCTCTGAAGATTATCTTAGACCAACATCCTGCTCAAAGCAGGGTCACTAAAGCAGGCTGCTCAGGACTGTCCAGGAAGGTTCTGGGCATCTCCATGGAGGAAGCAACTTGTTGCAGTGTTTGATCACCCTTAGGCTAAGAAAGTTTTTTCTTAAGTTTAAACAGAATTTTATTTCATTCTGCACCCACTGCCTCTTGTTCTTTTACTAGGCACCACTGCTAAGAGTCTGCCCCTGTCGTCTTCTCCCATCAGGAATTTATACACATGGATATGATCCCCCTGAGTTGCTTTCTCCCTCCACAGAGAGAGCATCCGAGTTCCCTCATCTCTGGAATAAACTGGTGCCATTAAACCAAATTCAACAGGATGACAAGCATCCACTCCAGCTGGGAATATCATCTGGTAAGTCCTCCTTGAAGAAGGATTTTTTTTCAGAAATCACAAGTCAAATTAAAATGCAGGTAGGACCACCTCTACTGGGTCCATGGTATCAAACAAGTCTGAAAGTCATTCTTGGAGTCTTGTCCTTTCACTAGCCTTGACAAAGGTACCAGGCACAAGTGAGCTAGGCTTGAACAACTGATACCTGCTATGCTTTTAAGTCACTGGAAATTTTGCTACTGACCCTACCAGGCCAGGATCTCTCTGTAAAGGATGTATTACGGGATGCACAGTCTTTGCTTTTGTTGTGTACTCAAGAAGCTAAACTAACACCTATGACTTAGCCAGAGAAAGTGCTGGTTTCAGGTCCTACTCTACTAGTATGATGATACCTCATGATTCATGTCAGAAAATCCCAGGGTTCACCACTGTGACCTGATGTAGTGAGATGCCCTGCTCCACTCAGAGCTTCATGGTATGGTGAGCAGACAGAAAGGATGAAGAGGTGGGATTCATATTCCACATGCTCTCAGCTCTCTACTCAGCCATTACAATGCACTCTGCTTTTCCACAAATGACACAAATGAAATCTCTCAGCAATGGAAATACAGCTTGGTGATAGCTCTACTTACCATTGCAGCTGCAGCTGTCTGGTTCACCTGGTGCTGAGCTGCCTTGATTTTGGCTTGCAGGTGTGCAGGAGGATGAAAGTACTTGCATTTCTCCCTAGAGCATCGACCTTTGATGTAATCCATGCAAACTGTAACAGTATTTTCATTTGTGTCTATCATTGCAATATCTATAGGGTGAGCATAGCGGCAATCATTTTCACCACGTGTGCAATTTCCACGCTGAAACTCTCGACAAACCTTCAAAGAAAGTCACGTTGTTGAGAGCAGAACACCAAGGAACTCTTCATTCAGTATATTCAACATAGAATGCCATCAGTTCAGCTGCCCACATTAAACTGTATACATATCCTAAATTCATGCTCATTCTAGGTAGCACATACACCAACAGTCACAGAGGCAACTGGTGCTACTCACAACTGGTTTAGGGTAAGAAAAAAAAACAACAACCCATGAGACTACCAAGGGCTATCACCAAATGCAAGTGAAGATCAGAATTTGTGCAGAATGGAAAGTGATCCCAGAAAATGATGTTGTTTGGTCAGAACTTCTGGAGTTCAGGACTCCTTCCCTACCTTTAAAACTTGTATGTTACTAACTCTGATATTTGTGTCTCAGCTGGATTATGTATTTGTGATGGAACATGCTCACAGGCAGCACGTTTAATTCTAAATGTTGCAAGCTGTTGTTATTTGCAACATATACCTTTCCTTAAATATCAGAAGCCTCTTCCACATAAATAATCTCGCTGCCTTCCACAATAAAATTCTGACCCTGGGGTTACATGACAGTGCATTTGATTACAATACAATTTGGTTTTAAGGTGTTAAGAAAATTTCTGGCTTTACAAAGATCATGCAGATTCTCTTAAGCTATGAGCACTGAAGTACCAAAGGCAGAGAAACATCTTTCATAAAATGGATTTGGCAAGGTTTCTTAAGAGCTTTCTGAAGAACTAAGAAATTCCTAAGGACTACAGCTGGTGGTGTTGAGCACATACTAGTGCACTATCAGACTGAGTGTGGGGCAAGGTGAGATGTTACATCAGAACAGAAGCAATCAGCAAGGCAATAAAAAGTGTGTAACATAAAACAACATATTTTGAAATTACATCCTTCTCCACTACCTCCCTGTCTTATAATTTACACCTTCAGGGGCCTCTCAATTTAGTTCCTCAGCTCTTATATCCTGCAGAGCCTCTGCTTAGAGTTTGAAAGACATTTACAACTCCTCTAACACTAAGACCCACCATGCCCAGCCAAATGCAAAGGGAAGAAGGGAGAAAACATCTTTCCAGTGTCCTGTAGCAAGCATTCCCAACAGTTTAATGCTTAAAGTTTTCTGTAAAATCTCAATAAGGCCATCTCAACATAAGGGAAGTATATGTTACTTCAAAAACATCTCCCACTCAACTCAGTGAGTCAACTAACCATCCACATGCATTTTTCCAGTATGGCAGATCACACACAGAAAATAACAATCCCCAATCCCTGACAAAGTGCTCCCAAATTTCCAGGGCCCTCCAAGGATTTGAGATGAGGCCCTGCATGAAAGCCTGCTCAAGCAGAGAAACAGCCCTGTGTCAGGAAAGCTTTGAGTTGAACTCTGCAGTGCTACATCAGGACGTCACAGCAGAGATCAACAGCTGGGCCCACATGCCCTGTTCGTTCCTGTCAGCAGTATCATATCAGATGTCTAAATACCTCCAGTTTGTCCGTACGCATCAGTTTCTGCCCAGCAGAGCCTCCTGGTACTGTAACAGCAGGATTTCCAGAAACCAGGACAGGAGTATTTGGTAAAAGCTCTGCAGGAACCAAGCCCATCCCAGGAGAAACATGACTCAGGTAGGGACTAAAAGCCATCGTGGGGCTTGTTGCAAGCGATGGAGTCACAGGAAACGTTGTCTGCATAGAGAAAGAGGAAAACCAACATATTAGTTAAAAGACTCTGTCTTGGATTACCCATCAAAGCCTTTCAGCACCTTCAGTCCTTTTAGACAATATGATCAGCAACAAAATCATCAAAATGCTGTGCTCTCCAATCTATTCATTTATTGCCGTTTTCTTGCGATCCATTTGTTTCTCCTGACTCACAGATTTGTGACTCATCCTGAACACAAGGCATCTTTATTTGCCAGATCAAAGCATATTGATGATCTTCATAGTTTAATGACACAATTAAGGATTTCATGCCAGCAATTAGAGCTGGTCCAAATTAAAGAGACTTCTCATTCCCAAATAAACATAATAAACATTTCAGCTCCTGGATGCCTACACTGCAGGGCTGGATAGAGACCTCAAGATTAGCTGCAGCTCCCGGACCTGGAAGCATGTATCTCCATCAGTGTGGTTCAATTCACTATCAGCCTACCCTGACCTCCACAGCTAGTAAGGCTCAGGTAGATAAATGGGATCATTTAGACTCCAGCAAGGCATCTCTGCTACAGTATACTTGCAAACTTAGCATCCTGCACATCTGAGGTTTGTTTCAGACTGTCAGCAGCCTCCAGGCAAAAGCAATTTTACAGGAGTATCCTGAACCTATGCTGCACCTGAATGGCAGCAAGAGGGACACCAAACTCACTAGTGCAACAACCTGCCTGACCTCATGGCTCTGCCAAGTACAGGTGGGTCGTGGGCTCCGAAGAGCCATGGACAGAGCATACCTGAGGAGGTGGGCCAGCACAAAGTCCAGGACCCCAGCTATGCTGTGAGGAGTCTCCCTGAGGAGACAGAAATAAGAAGCCATGAAAATCATGGCTGCTTCTGATCCCTTCATGGTGTTTGACAGACCCTGAAGCATGGCAGAGCTCCAGCACCAGTGGCCAGGCAGGTCTCCAGTAGTCCGGTCTGGGAGAGGAACTGCTCTTGTGCCAGGCAGGGAAGATGACACCAAGTTCCTAAGCAGGTGCTCAGTTTAAAGCTTGTGAATAGCCCTGATAGCCAGAGAGTTTACAAGACTTTAAAGCACCAGATCTGAGGAACATTTAAGAATGAAACCAGTTCCAGATAATCAAAAATTCCACTACCCACCCCAAAAACCACAGCTTGCAAGCCAGAAATCTTGCTTCTGAAGCAGGAGCTCCAGCAGCCCCCAGGGAAAGGAGCCTGTGACTTGCAAATGATTTTTATTTTCCCTCTGTCACCAGCTCCACTGTGAACTCTGGGTTACAGTCATAGCTGTTCCCATTTCCAGGTGTATGGGATGCCCCACACACAGTGGTGAGACCCTCAGCATTAAATGCAAGTGAGCTTACAAAATGTCCCAGGGTATTTTTTGGCCACACACATCATCCCCACAATTTGTATCTCTAGTCCTGTGGGTTTCTATAAGAAATCACACATGGAAAATGTGTTTATTGACAGCACCTTCATCCCAGTATTTTCACATGCTAGGAAACAGTTTGCTGTGATCAGGGAGCAGGTAGCCCACAGTAACATCAGCCAAGCTGTACTAACCTTCATTTAGCTTAAGGATGACCTTCCTAAGGTCAGAGTGACAGCAAGCAGCTGCTGAGCTGATGGGAAAGGGGATGACAGGTCACTGCCAGCATACATCCTACTTTCTCCTCCACAACAAGCAGCCACAGCCTCCAGAATCAGCAGTGCTTGGTGCATTAAGTGTAGCAGAACCAAATAATCCTCTCTGGGAGGGAGCTCCAGTTTTCCTTCTTTTGAGTCTAGGTCATGCCCCACTTCAGCTGATGGGAGACTTTAACCATTAAACCCAGTGATCCTCCAGTCCAGAGCCCCTTATTAAATAATTCTCTACTCTCCTTCAGTTCTCTGAGGCTTTCAGACATTTTACACCTTTTGCTGCCAGAAAAAGCTCTTTAAGGCTCTATCAAAACACTGTGACTCCCTGAACACTTCAGTGAGAAGGCAGCATCCCCATTAGGATTGTTTTCTTCTGTGCAAGTACCAGTAGTTTCAGTGGCATCTGCTGAACTTCTGCCACCATTTGTACAGTAAAAAGTATTTTGAGGAGTTTCTCCAGCCTGGCCAGTCTGCACGGGGTTATGCTGGGGCCTTACACATGTTTTGCATACCCATAGTATGTCAAACCTTGCAGCACATGTTGGTTGCACAAATGTGTGGGAAAATCTGCCCTGTGTATTTGCAGAACCTAACACAGAAGGAGTCCTGGGTATCCTGACAGAGCAGGTTTGGCACAAACATTGCTCCAAAATTTCAAGAGATGCTTTAAGGCAGGCTTCCTCTGCCTGGGCTCAAACACGACCAGGAACCAGTCCAAGCACCTAGCAGGGGACAGAGGGGAGATGTTCCTCCCACTGCCCAAGCACAGGATGCCAGGGCATTTGTGCAGCCAGGGAGGAAGGCTGAGTGTAATTCACCTGACACCAGGTGGGAAGGAGGGCAAAATAATTGCAAAGAGATGATACACCATCCTGTTTCACCAAAGCCACCACAAACTGGAAGACAGGTCCCCAAAACAGTTCCCATGACCGTGTCCTGGAGAGCAGCCCCTCTCCTCCCTGGGCATGGCTGGCACGGGCTAAGGGATCTGAACCCAAGCTGAAGAGAACAGAGGCAGGATGTCTATGAAGAGCAACTGAGGATCTAGCTGTGATCCTGGGGACCTGCAGAGGGGTGAATGAAGGAGCAGCATGGATTTTTATCACTGTTGCTGGTTGCTCAGCTGTACCCATACTCTGGCTTTTGCTGCCACATTCCCAAGGTTTCACAGTAGCTCCTTCTGACTGCCTGAAGTGTGTGCCTGATGCTGCTGACCAAAACTTGACAGCTCTGCTCCACTCCTCACCTGACTGACAGGCAGTGTTTTAAGGGGATGCACAGCCAGAGAACGAGCAGACCTCACTCAACACATTAAACCTAGAAGCAGTGGAGCTTTTAAGTCTGAGATGTGCTAAGCGCACTGAAAACTGCTCCTTTGTAAGCTGGCATCAGGGAGCTCTGTATTTATTGTGGCTGATGGGAGGAAAAGATGGTCTGTGCTCCTTGCCAGCCCTGACTGCCTGTCTTGGATTGGGAAATCCAGTCTGGCTCATGCATCAGTACCAGTAATAAAGATGCTGCCAGCCAAATCTCTCCTCCCTTCACGTCTGTGCAGGTCCCTGTGCCAGGCCTGTCCTGAGGGAATTTGAGCAAGTTTCTTCCTTACAGCCAGAACCCAACTGTAATTTTCACTCCCAACAGCACTGCTCTCCCCAACATACCTCCCATCCACCTCTTGTGATCACACACAGCCAAGAGATCTGGCAGATCAATATTATGACTGTACACTAAAAAAAGAATAAAAGTCTCAACGTAGCTGTTGGTGCGCTCTAGGGCAAAACAGCCAGATTGAAAGTACCAAAATTGCCCATGCTGCCCCCCTTAAAGCTCTTGCAAAGTCATGAAATACGGGGACAAGTTTCTTTGCAAAGTACCTTTTATTAACCATAGCACATGCAGGCACTAACTGTAACTCCTGAGCAAAGGGAAACAGGTTACAGTGCAGAGGCCATCAGACTGGTAACAGCTCTGAATAACAAACTCTGACAGCTCTGAGCTCCTCACAAACCCTGAGCACAGAAGCCATTGAGTTGAAGGCTTGAGCAGAGAGAAGAGACCATCCCAGGGTGGGGCATTTGTCACCAGTGATGATGACAGAATCTGGAGCAGCTGATTTTGTTAACAAACTAGAAGTTGCATTCAATTTGCCTAGGAGAAATTGTGTTAAAGAGAAAAAACAGAGTGGGTGTGAAGAGGAAGGGAGTGGAATGGCTGGTGTTTTGTTGAACACAAGCACTGTCTCAGCTAGGAAGTGTTGACTCTTGAGTTACCTCAAACCCTAAAAAAGGAAAGCCTGAAAACAAGAGACCCAGTCTAAATACAGAGGTGTTGATGGCCTGAAGGAGAGGATACAGGTCATTGCTAAGCACATGGAAAGCAAACAAAAAACAACAGCAGCTTTTATTACAGTCTGGTGATAGAAACAGAGAAGATAAAGATCTTGCACTGACAAGGTGGAAGACCCTGATATTGAAAACATAACTGATGTTGTTCAGAAAAGCAAAAACCTGTATTCCCCTCCGATTGCATGGGTCTGGCTGTAAAAGCACCCCTCTAACAGGTAGGCTGAGCATGCTGGAGTGAATCCAACCACCCAAAGCATCCAGCAACCTTCCAGCACAGATGTTCATTTTCCCAATCAGACAGCAAGGACAAGCTCCTAGCTCAAATAATACCCCATTTTGGGGCTGCTGTACTTCAGAAGTCAGGTGTTAGCACCCCACAGCACTGTAACTTGTCAGGTACCATCTCCCAGATGGGCCAGGGTAGATGTGTTTGGTCATTCCTGATCTGTCTTTGGCTAGAGGCTGAAACACAGATTGGGTTTTTGCTGCATGGAACAAATGCACATCCAAAAGACCTGTTGAAATCTGCTCCAGCACTTGTTTGGAGCATGACTGGTCACAGGAGTTGTTCACTCTGTACTTTAACCCCTCCATCAGCACCCATGGGCAGCAGCAGGGTCCTGCTGCCCCAGGAGGGGACACAGGGCTGCACTAAAACCTGGGTTGTCCCCAGGGACATAAGTGACTCAGCTGTCCAGGCACAGCCTTGTCAAGGCAACCTGGGCTACAAAGACCTTCACAGGAAGAAAAGATTAAGAGCTTGAAAACAAAAAGAGCTCAAAGAGGGAAAACAACTTGCCAGGGCAGCAGCAGAGGCAGCTGCAGGGCAGAAGGGGAGGAGGCAGGTGTGTCAGCTCTGCCCTGCTCTATCCCATTACCTGTTCAGGCACAGCTGAGAAGGCAGAAGCAAGCAAGCCATTGCCCTGCTCCACCAGGTGAATTAGGAGCCAGTGCTGAAGCACCTGCATGGCCAGCTCCAGAAGTCTGTCTTGCACTGCTGCAAAGGAACAAACCAATATGGAAAGGGTAGAAATCAGAGTCAAGGGCTCAACACTTTTCAGGTGATCTTACTTTGTTTGGCACACACAGACCAAAATGACCTGATTCTGAGAAACCAGACATAGCACTGACCAAAATGGCTCTCCATATTGATGCCCAAGTCCAGCTCTATCCATCTTCAACCTGACTTTTACTCAGAGACAGGTGTGCAAAACCTGCCCCAAGAGCTTCCAGCACAGCTCAGCCAAAGCCAGCAGTAAATGTGAACCTGGACTTTCAAAACTTTACTGGAGCCTTCACTTGGCACCTACACAGTCTGTCCAAGGTCTACCCCAGACAAATAAACCACGCTGAGCAAATACTCTCTGCTCCATGTCCCTGCCTGACTTGTTTTTAAGTGTTGTATGAAGCAGTCTGCTTAAAGCTGCATCATGGGCACCAAACACTAGTGTGTTCTGATCTTTGAATGAATGGTTAACAGCAACATCAGAGAGCAACCAGAGGCTTCAGAGACATAAGCTCACACTAGCAACCATTAATTCACACTTAGCAGGCTTCTGTGAGCACTGTGCAGCAGGCAGCCCACCTGGGACCAAGCAACACCTTCATTAAACAGCTATTATCAGGGTCCTGGCTCCTGGTTCAACAGGAAGATTAGCTCTTGTTGGGTATCAGCAGTCGTGCAAGAAGATCTGTTGATGAATACTGTGATGCAAGCTCATAGATACACTCAATGCCACTTCAGGAAACATGGGGAAAAGCTGCTGTGCCAAATGCTGCGTGGGTTTTTTTTATTTTTTATTTTTACACAGTAGCTTTTCTGATGAAAATGCACTTCAAAATGTCTATGCATTCAGCTATTGTTTGGAGCTATTAAGCACATCCAAATCTCTTCTCTGGAAAGCATCCCAATTAAGCAGGCATCCTGTTGATCAGCTTTCTGATCACATGGGATTTGTTCTGCTGCTGCATCTGATATAATGCTTTCTGCTTTGAAAAATTTCATGTGTAGCCAGAAGGAGGACCCACCCTTCTCATTTAGAGAGAGAAAAAATTCTCAAAGCCTGCTTCCACTGGCAGCATCTTCAGGAAATCAAAGGCAGGTGAAAGAGCAATCTCTTGTTTGTCCTGAAATTGGTGTGGAGCAAGTCAGGCAGCAGAAATTAGACCAAGAGCTTGTTGACTCTGAGCAGTGTGGGAAAGCAGGAAGAGATCAGACCTTGAAGAAGAAATTTTTACTTTTCTTCGTCTCTCATGACAATTTAGAAATTAGGGACTTTTCTCATTAGGTAAGGTTACCTCTGAAATAATAGCACTAACCAGACAACCGACAGATTCAGACTCAGAGGCAATTTAAAAGAAGAGTAAAAATGCAGGAGGAATGAACTGGTCCTGCAAGATTGCAGAATGGAAAGATGGGAACTCCCCAAAGAGGAAATCCCTAAGATGTTTTGACTAGCCAGCCAAAGAGTATCCAGTATGAATTCCCCACAGAGGAAAACCCCAAACAGGACTGGTTTGCTTTTAGTACAGGGCTAGGAAACCAGTGCTGCCATTTTGTGGAAATTCAGGATTTCTTTCTCATGCACATGTACCTTCATGAAAAGTGCACTCCACAAAAGGAGGTGCAAAGATTATAGCAGACTAGAACTTAAGGTGCAGAGCAACTAGAGACTTTTCTGTGTCCCATCTACTCTCCTACCTCACCTATCCATCTTGAAAATTGGGAGAATAAATAGCATTTCCCTAGCTCACACAGGAGGGTGAAAGATAAAACTAACACACACACAGGATGACCGGAATGAGGGTGAACATGGAAGAGCTTACACAAGACAGGAGGACACACAACACTGGGGAAATGCCCTAGTATGGTGGCACAGAACCACCATGGAGGGTTCTTCCCTCCTGAAACAGACATTGCAAGCTCTTACACCAAACATCACCACAGTATTCAGCAAGGCAGAACCCTTCACTGGTCTCTTAGGAGGGTAAACCAGTGACACTCCAGCTTTTCAAAGCCAGGGTTACAACTGCTGAGTCTGAAACCTCATCTGGGCAGAGAAACAAGGAACTGTACGTAGGTAGCACACAAGGAAGCCAAGTGAAGGTTGGATTCACAGACTTGCACATCTTCAGGCTGGAAGAGTCTACCCTATGGAATCAGCCAGACCTCCTCTGTGGCACAGCACAGGAAACCTCACCCAACATCTGCATGTTGCTGCAGTAAAGACATTCAGCCCCTATTCAAATGGAGAGTTCCTAATTAGGCTCTTGGTTAAAAACGTGCAGCGTATTTATGTCACCGCTGAGAGCTGCTTAAAGACCTCTGACATTTCTTAAAATATACACAGTGACAGACTCAAATCTGAGTCTGATAAATTAGCTTAGCTGATAAATTTCACCCCATCCTAGATAAACCAGCCAGCAGACACAAGACATCCTCTCCCTGGCATAATAGGGTTCTCCAGCCTGAAAACCTGTTTTAACTGATAGGCTAGAGAAAGACTAGGCAGGGAAGGCTTCTCTGAACTACCTGCTCTGCAAATACCCATCTTCCACAGGCTTCCCTGTCTGTCTGAAAAGAAGTAAATCTTCCCTGCTCTTAGTATTGAAGAGCATTACCATGAATAATTTCATAGAATCATAGAATTAGCCGGGTTGGAAGGGAATTCAGAGATCATCAAGTCCAACCCTAATTTGTGATAGGTCTGTGACATTAGCACAATCCTCTGCTGGGACAACTGCAAATTAAATGGGTCTCACTCCCAGACATAAAAATATATTAATGCCTGGGTAGGACTATTCTTCCCCAGTTTCAGCCCATCAGTACCATGCATCTAGTCTAAGGTAGTCAACTGGCCTCTTGCCACAGTGTGGAGAAACTCCAGCATCCTCACCCAGCATAAACAACTACCCAAAACAGAATCCATTTGGCCACGCAGAACTTCTGAGATGTACATGAATTAAGTCAAATATTCACTTCATGGTACAACCCCCTCCACTTAATGCCCTGAATCTCACAGCTCCTTAATTATCAATGGAAGCGAATCACAGTTTGCAAGAAGGCACAGACACCCCTCTGGAAAACACTGCCCAGCTTCACAGAGCTCAAACAACAACCTGAGCAAAAGAACAGAACTGAGGCCTCTGTGAGCAGAAAGGAAAGAAAGGAGGAGCAGTGTGAGCCCCACTCACTGCTGTAACTTACAATCGGCTGTAGCTGCGCGCCCGGTAGCATGAACTGCATCTGCTGAGCAAACATGGCTGCGGCTGTCTTCTGCTGGATCAGGTTGTTGCGTCCATTTATTTCAAGTTGTGTTTTTAAGTGTGGGGGAGGGTGGAGATATTTACAGTTCTCTCGGGTACACCGGCCCTAAAAAACATAATGGAAGAGCATTTCAGTGAATGTAGCAGGCAAGGCAGCCAGAGAGATTTAATTAAGGATTGTTTGGGTTACTGTAACAATCATCTAGGTGGAAGCAGTTTGGTAGCTACTGTGCCTCTTTTTGTGGTTTTTCTATAGCAGTGCAATACTTAAGAGCAACATGACTTCTCCTGCAGTAACACTAACCAAAGACTATCAATCTAAACCCCAAAGTTAGGCTTCCTGGTGTTAAAATAATCATTGCAAAAAAAAGAGAAGAAAATCAAACACATACCAGTATTTTCAGAAACTAGTGGCAATGTCTCCGGGAACAATAACAAAAATTCCCCATTTTCTTGTGTGGGTTGTTTTTCCCCTCAGTCCCAACACCAATTTACCCTGACAACCAGCCAGTGAGAAACAAAACTGTCTCCACCACTTCCCCAGCTGTGCTGGGTAAAATATTAAGACCACAGCTCTATAGAGGAGCAACTCTGATCTTCAAGATGCATGTACTGAGATGCTGAGAACTGGTACTCATAGAAGGAAGAACTGAAATAATTTCTCCTTCCTGCTTTCATTTGTAAAAGCTACAGTATGTTGCACTGCTGACTAATCCCCTCTTCCCAAATAAAAGTAAGCACCAGGGAAGCCAATGGTTCCTAAAAAGCCAAGGTTCACCAGTGCTACAGATCATCTCAACTCAACAGAGACCGGAACTTTTTTTGGAACAGTCCACAAACTGTGCCTTGATTTAGTAGTGTTTGCAAATAAATACCAGAAGTTTATTGAACACAGAAAATTAGTACCAAATGTTGTCATTAAGATGAAATAATCCTTGAAAATTAGAGGGCTTTTTCCCTGCCCTCTTTCTCTGTGTATTCCTCCCTCAAGAACCAGAGGCATACAAAACACAAAAAACATTTCATGCAACTTTATGCATAAATTTTATAAATAACTTAAGAGTAATTTTTTTCAAGGATGTTATTATTCTGTAGCTATTCAGAGCCTAACAAAAAAATGCCATGCCTGTGGACCACAGAGCTGTTTGTTGTGTGACAGATAACTAATAACTGTTCCTGCAGTCAGCAACAGAGCAGGACCTTCCATTGCTCAGCCTGTCCCTGGCACTCTTGTCAAGGACTGGACATTCAGTTCTTGGTCTCAATGTAATTAAGTTCACTCTCAAAAAAGGGGCACATCAAGTGACCCCACATACCTGCTCCTGTTGGCTGTGTAACCCCATAACCAGGTCCATCCCATCACACAACTGCACAAAGGGCACATATTGGTGGAAACCTCCAGGGATGGGTCTCTGCCTGCATCCAGGATGCTCCCATGGGGATTTTTAAGACCTGTCTCTGCTTGAACAGATACAGGAGGTATCACTGGACTATCTGGGTACCACTGCACAAACCCAGCACCATGGAACCCCCAGCATGCTGACAGAGGGACAGGTCACTGGAAAGCAGCCAAGGATCTGCAAGCTTTATGCATGCTCTCCTCTGCCCCATCCTCCTGGGGATAAGGGCTTCAGTGGGGACAAGGGCTACAGAGCCTGTCCACTGTGTGACAGAAGGCTGTAAGGTGGCACATCATGAGAAGCAAGAAGCTCCAAGGAGTAAGCAGAACTCCTGGGTCCCAGTTGTTATTCAAAGGCCAGTAATCAAATGCAAGAAGTGATGGGCTTAACCTGCTGGGACAAAAAAAAATCACCCCCAAACTTCATTAGCCTGCCTTAGTGGAGTGAAACTCTGTTCTGCTCCTGTAAGAGCCCAGTGGCTCCCAGCAACCCAACTTTTTGAGGCTTTTTAATGATATTGCTTTGGCTTCTCAGCAATTTAACAGCCCCAGATCCCCAGCAGCGAGTTAACTGCTCACAGGCTCTGAGGACATGAATCTTCATCACCAGAGACTTTACTACATCTGTGTAAAATGAGGGTAAAATGGCACCATGCAGCTGGATGGTGCTCAGACAATCCAGCACTACTCCAAGGTAAAATAACTGCATTAATTTGGAAGGAGAAAGAGACTCATCAGTACAAGGCAGGTTTGGGTCATCCTTCTCACAGAATCTTTCCAGCTGTACAGGACCAGGTCCCTCCACAGCCCTTCCCATCACCTGGGACCCTGCAAGAGCCCAGCATTGAAGCTCAGAGTGTAACTGCAGTATAACATCCCACCTCTACAAATCCTGGGGGGCTGCTCAGGCTGCTGCAGACCAGGAGCAGATTCCACAGGGCAGTGAGCAGCTACTCTATTCTAAGCTTCAGCCTTCAAGGGCTCACACATCAGCCACAGAAATTCCTCCTGGCCAAAACTTGGCACAAGCGCATTGAGTTGGAAAAACACCAATTTCTACCAAATTTTGCTAAATTTGTGTAGATGTTTCCACACTACAGGAATGGAAAAGATTTTAAAAGAGCTACTATTTTTTGTCAACAATACTTACAGGCCCATCTTCAACTTGGAAAGGAGTTCCCTATTATTCTAACTGAAATGTTTCATGTCATTGACACCAGTCACCCCAGCTTAGTGTGAAGCTTTGTTCTACTTTTTTCTTAAAACAGACTTTGTTTCATTTCAACAGGGGGTTCAACAAACAGAACATTTTTATTACTAAAAAAATAAGGCCTTTAGCCTGCAGACAGAGCTGAGAGCAGAAACCAGTGTCCACACAGAGTGCTACTGGTTTCAATGAGGATATGTAGCTGCAAAGAAGTGAGTGCTGTGCAGCTGCAATGGCTGTGAAGTGCAGCATGGCTGTCAGTCAGCCCTTAGAGGCCTCCTCAGGTCCAAATGGATCACGGCTACACAAGGATTCAAAACCACACCTTCAGTCCAGCTCCTCCTCACCATCATTTTGATCCTGAGTTTTATGACCCATGTTTCACCAGGACAGGTTAGAAGCCACAGCTGAATCAGGCTGCCCTCTCCAAACACCACAGTAGGTTCCTTCTCTCTCCGACAATGAAATTTAGGAACTGTTAATGTGACTGTGACACAGAATGTTCCCAGTTCAGATATCCATCTAGGAAACAACTTTCAAGGCATCTTGCTCTGAAGAGATGGGAACCTTTAGCATCCCCTGAACTCCAACACTGGTAGGGGTGATCCTTTCCTTTACACTTCCATCACAACACCCACAGTTCTCAGTGCTTCTCAGCAATACATACACTCTTCAAGACCAATTTCAGCTCTATGAAAGCTGCCAGAAGGACAAAGGAACTGCCATTTGTCACTTCTCAGTACCAGCTGTAACACAGCAGGGTAAACAACAGGGAACTGGTAGCAAATCTGCAGTGTGTATACTGGGCTGAGGATAAATAAGGACAGCTCCATTTTATAGCTGTGGCCTAGGAATACAATAGGAGAAAACAGAAAGGGAGTCAGGCCCCTAAGTTTCAGATCAGCATCTTAACACTAAAAGGTGAAGTTTTGCTGCAGTTACCAGCTGGGGCTCCAGCACATGGAAGTTACTATAGGACAGTCCCAATATCCTGTGCAGAGATCTCCTGAGACACTCTCCAAGCTGGGCTTTGCACCAAAAAGCACCATCCCAGCACCTGGAGTGGGTCCCTGTGTTTTTCAGGAAGGGACATGGCACCAGCCCAGAGCCTGACCTGTGTCAGTAACTGAGCCTGCTGGGACCAGTGCAGCCATCCTGTTGTACTGGAGTTTGCTGCTGTTAATTTAGTACGAATATTGACACCAGGCAAGGCACATTCCCACCCTGTCCCTGGTGGCACAAGAGCCTGCAGCCAGGGAATCACCACCCCACAACAGGCTCTGCTGCTGGCCTTGGGGATGTGCTATAGTTGTATTCTCTGGCTCTTTGCAAAATGGAAGTATTCTGAAGGACCATATTTGTCTGCTTCTTTGCCAACCCTAAGGACTGCACTTCCCCAGGCTTGAAAAATGGATATTAAAAATAAATCATTAAAAGATTTTAGAACATCTTCTCCCCTTCCCACACACTCCCCCACCCTTACAGTAGGCTGCTGGCATGTGATTGACTCTGTGTTGCCAACTTCAGTCATGCTGTGATGGTGCATACTGTAAATGGCTGGCATCAGAAACCAGCTAATGTGACAGCAGCTTGCAGTGCCACAAAGCCAGCTGCTCTGAGTGCAGCACTGATGGCAGCACACTTAAATCCAGTAGGAAAACCTGCAGTTACACCTGACTGGAATCTGCTGGCCTGCATCTTGTTATCTACATCCTAGTTTGGACAGATGCAAATAAGAGCATGCTGGGGAATGCACCAGGCTGGAGGAAACTATCCTAAGCATCCTGCACAAATTACCTTCTTGCTGGCTGCTACAGCAAGCTGAACTGTGCTGCAGAAACAAGGCTTCCAGCTCAAACTGAAGGCTGATGTCTGCACCAGTAACACAGGTCTCTTTAATCCTAGATGCCAGTGAGGGGTTCCAGAGCAGACACATGTTTCTGATTTTAATGACTGCACTGTATGTCCCATCAGTCACTGCAGTTCTCAAGTAAAAGTCTTTCAGCTTAAATGTTGCTCTTCACACACTGGAGGCTGTAGCAGCCTTGTGCCCTGACTGTGCTGTCTTTTCCACAGACACCAATGATGTGCAATGACTGACAGCAAAAAAAATGAAAAGAGACCAGGCATGAAAGAATTTCCATGTTTCACACAAAGCCAGGCACCAAAACACAGCTTGTCTACATAACTTTTCCCTGCATGAAGCAGCAGATTTCCACCCCTCCAAGAGGAACTCAGTGGGGAGGCACATTCAGAGATGTGCTGGCCCTGCTTACTCAGTGCCTGTCACTCTAGCACTGAGGCACAAAATGCTATCTGCTTTCCATTCCACTCAGCACATGCACAGAGGCTGCCTCCTGGCCCAATGATCCTCATTCCAGAGCCTTGCAGGGCTTTCACACATGCAATACAACCTTTACCACCGTGGTGTCTGTTCCCTCTGGGAAGCAGAAAGGGGGGAAGCTCTGAGCTTCATCCCTGTGTCTGTGCAGCACAGCTAACATGTACTGAGCAAACTACCCCTATTGCCACCTGCTCTCTAAGGAGAGAGAGAGGTAACAGGAAGCAGACTTGGTATCTGGTGAAGTCCAAGCTCAAAGTCCTTCACCCACCTTATAGGGTTCTGCAGCTTCAAAGTTACCCGTCCAAGAAAGCAAATTACAAGGATGTTCAGAGCTGTCCATCCACCACCCCAACTCACTGCTCACTCCAGCAGTTTGTCATTAAGCAGTCTGCTCCAGAGCTGAGCAACAGGCATGCAGCCTGCACTGTGTGGCTCATCCTGACACTCAGCATACAACATAAAATAGCATGGAAATAGCATGTTTTCAACTGGAAAACAGGAGGCTGGAGCCAACAAGTCAGCCTGATCATTAGTAAGTGTTCAGTCTCACAGACAGGTGTCCATGCAGCCAAGCTGTCATTTGCTGCAGTTCAAATCTAAGCTCTGGTGCATACCTGATCTGCCATTCCCTTCACCAGGCTAATGAAATGCTGTAAAGTTATGCTGCCAACCGAGTCAGTGACAACCTTGCAACATCCCATGAACACTGACCCTGCCACAGCACACCAGATAATTTCTGCTTAATAGCAATGCTTTTCTCCTCACAGTATTGGAGCAGCTCACTTTTACAGAGGTTTTAACATGTAATTATGTATAAAGCACTCCTCAAATGTGTTCTCCTGGAAAGTGGCTAGCCCACCTACCAGGATCCTAAAAAGGTCTAGAAGGATGCAGAGAAATGACACATCACCCCTAGGCCTAGACAGATCAACTTCACCTGTTTTCTTTGTACCTAATACTTGTGTATTTCCCAGACAAGGGACTCCAGTGCATCACCCCCTGCTCGTGTAAAGCTCTTCCTGATTCTCAGCTGCAGTTTTGCTCCTCCTGCAACTGAAGTCTAAAGCTTGTCTTACCCCACAGGGCCAGAACTGGAATCATTCCCTTCCTCTTTAAGAATGGTCTACACTTAAAGGCTGTAGCCACATCTATCCCCCTTCCTCAAACTCCTCTGTTCTAGACTATACAAACCATGTCCTTTTAATGTTGTCAGTGCAGGCTCCAAGATTTCATTAGGCTGCTCCCCCAGTCAGCCTGCACCCCTACTGGGTGGGGGGCATGTACAGGGCATGTGCTCCTGCTAACCCCTTCCTAGTGCTGTGCAGATACAAAGATTTTTTTAACATATCCTGTAGCTGACACTGCTGCTTATACTTCCCTGAGTGACATTTTCTTCCCTTCTAACAGCGTAACACTTTTGATTGACTCTCAACATGCCTTTTCCAGAATTACTACCTACCCAGCTATGCTGCATCCTGTATCATGCAGCTGATTCACTTCAATACAATATTTTGTACTGATTTTATTGAATTCATACTCCTTTTTAATGGACTGTATTTCCAACCTGTCAAGATTACCTGCAACTCCACATCTGGTTCTCTAAAATGTCTGCAGTTCCTCTTAGCTCAGAGCACTCTACCAATTTAACAAGCATATTCTATTCCATCATTGAAGTCATAAAACAAAAATGAATAGTCTTGACAAGTAAATCCTTATAGACTGCCACTGAACTCATTTTTCAACCAGTTGTGAATTGTCACATCAAGTTTCTCCCATGCTTCGTTCCCTGTCTTGTTTGGAAACTGATTTGTGCTGCTCAAAGACTCCCAAATCTCATGCCAGCACTCCATCCTCCCTCTTTCCCTCCGAGACAACTTCTCTCAAAGGCTTTCCAGTTCTACTGCTTTTCCTCCTCCACTCTGGACACCTGTAGAGATACTATAGAGTTAGTGCTCTGCACCCCTCCTGTGCCAGCACCTCACCTGCCATCAGACATGCACTTGTACACAACGTAGGGCACAAAGAAGCTGCTGTCTGAAGTTACTTGCAAAAGCAATAAAAGTAATACAGAACAGCCAGATGCTGACATTTTTCAAATGTAGGTGTAACACCCATTTAGAGAGGGCTCAAAGACTGCTGTTATGGTGTGGATCCTGCTGAGAAGAGATCATAGCTGAAAAGAAAAAGCAGAACTGCCAAATGGCAATCAGCCTTGAAGGGAAGGGAAGCAATTCAGACTTCCTATCATACAGGATTTTCAGTTTCCATGTATGTGGGTAAAAATATTAGGGTTAAGGTTAATCTGATAGCTTCCAGGTACAGATGATTTAGGCCTTATGAAATGTATGTTCTAGCTAGGAATGAGTACAGTTCATGAAGACATCATTTGCTGGAAAGAGGATTTAAACAGCCCATAAAAAGCATAAACCATAGTTTTCCAATGTCTCTAAGATGAGCTTTGCCTAACTTCTTTGAACTTAGAAGTTCACCTCTGGGTCTAAAGAGCCACCTCCCTGAACCTGTCCAGATGGAGAAAAAAAAAAATGCTAAAGCCATGTGTTATTTTAGCCCAATTCAGCTCCTCTGCAGTCACTAGAGAAAACTCTTCAGATTTTACGCTGTTCTGAGCAATGTTTGCAGCTGCAGCATGTCAGGTCCAGCTTGGGGCTACTGAGACAAACAGGGACATGTCTTTTGTCAGGGTACAGAAGACAAGAGCCAGACCTGCCTTTCCACACAGCTTCAGTGCAAAAGCCTGAGTATCTATCACAAGCTTTCAGGGCTACCAATGCTCCCAGCACTCTCAAGGCGGCCCCAGCTCATTGTGAAAAAATGACTGAACTTCATGGCTTCAACAAATGTAGGGTCAAGCCCTTTCTGAGAAAGTCTAGATTTGATTTTGACTGAAATGACTGAACTTTTGATGCTTTGCCTGATTTCAAATGAAAGCTGGTGACATTCAGCAGCTATGACATGAGTTTTGGCTACTTTTAAACCAAGAGCTCAGAGCAAAGCTCAGCAGCATGTGCAAGTGGAAGGCAGCTCAAAAGCCCTCAGAGCAAATCAAGCAGACATGCTGTGTTTGCTCTGCTGATGCATTCTTCAAAGTCTGCCCAGTTCTCTCCCTACAGCTCTGGGGTAGAGCCCTGGGAGGCCAACCAACAGGTAAACAAGTAACTGTGTTGAGTGCTTGGGCTTAAAAAAAAAGTTCATTTCCTCTGTAACTTTAAAAAAGCAGGTCAGTCAAGCTCAGCCACATCAGTCCAGGTAGGGCCTAACTCACTAAATGTCCAGGTAGAAAAACGCAGAAGGAAGAGGAAGCAGAGACAAAAATCCGTGGGTCTAGGACATTGGTGCTGCTCTTCAGCCTCCCATCTCACCTGTGTGACTGCTCTGCTGGAATACTTTTGATTTGCAGGGAGATGCAAGGAATAACATGAGGAAGAAAAATTACATCATAATTTCTGCAAATATATGAGTCCAGACAAAAGCTGCCAACAGTCAGCTGAGGGGATTGCTGAAGAAACACTGCTTGAGACTTGTAACACCTTCATCTCTTTGTCATTCTGGCCTTTCTCTAGGAAATCCAACCTCTCTCACAGACACAAACCAGTTCTCAAAAGCCTGTGCTCCTGCATGCTTCTGGCTAGGGGAATATGGTGTGTTGAAGCCCTTTCTTCCATCACTGGACTGGAAAGCAAGCTGCCCCTTGCCACCAGACACATGCTCACTGTGGCCAAAGTCCAACATGACAGGGCTTGGGTGATTACATGAGGACCAGCAGCACTTTGCACAAGCAGGGGACAAGCTTTCCATCACACGGCAGCATCAATTTATCAGTTGAACAATTTCAGAGAGTCTCCAGATGCAAAATGCTGGACACAAACAGATGCACAGCATGGATGAATCCCAGTGCAGATGCTGGTGCTTTAAGAGTGTGTAAAAAACAGCAAAGCACTTGGACAGGGGGTTTCTCAGGATCAGATGCACTCTGCTAGGATTCAAACATCCTTATCTAGGACTTGCTTACGAAGTCTGCAGCCTAAAAATGCTTGTCAAGTTTGTTTTTGTTATACAGCTCTAACCAGAGCAGGAGAGAAAAACAAAGCAGAGACAGCAGCATTTCTATGTCCTCAACTCCCTTTTTGGTATCACCTAAACCACTGACAGTTACTCAGAGCTATTGCCAAGAACTTCAAACCACTGAACTCAGCAGGCAAATCTAGCCCTGTACAGAAAGGATGGCACACTGGCATGGAGCTGGAGCATTTAAACCCCACCATTTTTAAAAAATGTTAATTAGAAACAGGGAGGGGGGACAGGACATGAAACTACAGTATTCCAGCAGACTCTAAGCAGCCACAGGCACCAGCCTGAACACCCAAATCCCCCATTCACCTGGCAATTAGGGAAGCAGAGAGCTGCTGTGAGTGAAGTTTTACTTTTGCACAGTGCTGAATACAGCAATGTTCTACTGATTTTCCCCAGGACAGCACAAAGAGGCCGTGGCTGTCCTCCTGCTTTCACGCAGGATTTCAATTCCAAGCTGTTTGTTACACTTGAAGGTTCTTAAAAACTCAGAGCAGTTACTTTGTTGGGGAAAAGCCCTGTAGCTCCTTCATTAGATTTTTACATCTTGACAACTCTTTCCAGCTCTGTTCTCCCTGCCAAGTTCTCTTCATTCAGGCCAATGGTATGCTCTGTTATGCTCAATGAAAAACGTGTATTGATTTTAACATTTTTGGTTTGTGGAACATTTTTGCTTGCTCCAAGCAATGGACAATGTTTACCAAGTCTAAGAAACATATATTTTAAATGTGTGGCACTGTCCCAGTGTATTTTTTTATGAGCCACAGAGCAGAAAAACATGTTTATCTGAGAGATTACTACCAGCAATGAACAGCAATCTTATTCCACAAAAGAGGAACAAAGACTTCATCAAGCTCTTTTTTTATACCTGCCAACACATTTTGATTAGGCTACATTTTGTGAACCGTATTAGTCTGTTATCACCACATACCTGAAATAAAGTTAAAATAGAAGTATCAACAATTTAGAGTTCAGAACTGATAATTTTTAATGTCTTTCGGGTATTATTCCACGAGTCTCCCAGGTTCAGGAATGTTAAAAGCACAATAAAATGTGTTTCTTTAATACAGTATCAAATATAGCCTCTCTCCAAGTGAAATAAGCTTTTAGAGACATCCCTGGCCACAGTCCTGCTTGAGCAACTGATCAATAACAATTATGAAGAATGCATTTAGTACCCGGTAAAGAGAGCACCTCTAGAAGCATTTTTAGCCCTGGGATCACTGCTTAGAGCAGGAGGTGAATCAGGTGATATCCTGAATCATTAATATTCCTGAGGGTGACTGTTTCAGTGTGGGACTATTTGTAAGTAAAGAAATCAATTCTACCTGAAAGATAGAAACACTGGCATGTCATTGATTTTCCTTCTGTAATAAATAAGAAAAAAACATGCCAGTCTCTGGAACAATAGGGCACCACCACTATATTAAAAACAAAATAAAAAACCCTAACACAAAAGAAAAACAAACAAAACAAAACTGCTTTTACACCTTTTGTTCCCCTCAGTACTGTCCCTCTTGATTGCCAGCGTTTTAAAATACCACATGCAGTTTCTCTTGTCCCTTAAACCACTTTTTCATTGCAAATCCCATAATCCAATTCTACAACTTTCACCGGCTGATTGAATCTGTCAAGGTCATATGGAAAGCTGATGCTTCTGACCTTCTTCTACCTGCAGTTGTTGAATATTACAACTGCAGCAGGAAAACCACACGTAGACAGAATCAAGCAAAGTACATTAAAGCCCAGGAGAATAAATGTTAAAGCTCTGTTTTCATGAATACAAATATTGGACTTGTGACCACCTCCATCAGCCTTGCTCCATGAGTTTACACAAGGGAGAAGGCAAACAGGGAAGCACAGAGATTGATAACCAAGTGTCTGACCAAAACCCTCCCTCCTGTCCTATGGAGGTCAAAGCCACGCTCAGAAAGCATCATTCTTAAAGCATTCTGGAGAGCAAAATGAAACTGGAAAAAAAAAAAAAAAAAAAAGAAAGAGATTTGTGGGTGGTTGCTTTTTTGTTGTTGTTGGTTTTAGTTTGTTTTCATGTTTGGTTGTTATTTTCTTTTTTTAAGAACTTGGAAGAATATAAGTAGTTGCCAACTGATGATTAGCCCAATTTTTGTTTGTCTTGTTGCTTTGGTCAGAATGCAACAGCTTAATGTGCACAAACAGATTCCTGGTTTTCAAAAAATAATGAAAAAGCTTTCAAAAAACCCATTAATTCCATCTGGGCTGACAATTCCCAGGGAGAATCTTCAGCCTGGAAAATATAACCCTGCAGGATGTGCTTCAGCCTCAGCTACTGATGAGCTGCCAGGGGGTAACACAGCAGCACCCTGAGCAGAGAAGAACGCTGGCTGGGCTCTGCTGAGCATGCTGATTGACTCCTGCTGGGGAACACCATGTCACTGCCACCCTGGCTTTCCACCCTTCATCTGGAAACACTAAGAGATGTCAGAAGTGGACACTATAGTCCCTCTGTGCAATAGCTTCAGCCACTGAAGGAGGTGGCTGCAGTGGAACAAGCAGATACAGCAGAGGGTAAAGCTCTCAGTTGCCCCTGAAAGCCAAAATTTACTCCCAGCTGCCTGTCTGAGCTCCAAGGCAGAGGACACCTTCCTGCTCTTGGCTGAGATCTGCAGATCACAGGAAGAACATCAGAGAGCAAAGCCAGCTTCCCTGTCCCTTATGGCTGCACACTGATGTCCCCAGCTCCCCTACTACCCTTCCTCCTCTCTGTACTGATTCCTGTCTCAATTCACTACTCCCCATTTGTCTCTTCTCTGTTGCACACTGAAGTCCACCCCTCCAGCCACCTTCTCCCACAGCACTGCCTCTCTGGACAGTTAAGTCTACCAAACACCAACCTACCAGACCACCAGGAGAAGGGATGATCAAGCAGCCCAACTCCTCATGCTCTCATTCATCTTCAAGCAAAGACCCCAAATCTTTCCGGTCCATGCCAGGCCTTAGATCTCACTCCCATGGTATAATGGGTGTGAAATGGGTGTAATATATAAGTTGCTGCTCATCAGAGGATTAATGGTGCAGATATAAAAAGCACCTTCTAGAGAGCTCTTGCAGCCTGCTAAGCACAGCAGGCCAGGACCACACATCTCTGGCTTCCAAAGAACGTCCAGGACAAACAGCACTGAACCAGAGCCCTCCATCCAGGAGGCAGCAAGGCCCCCTTTGCCCTAGGCAAATATTCCACCTCCAAAAGCTTTTGCAGGGTGATCTACTTTAGTGTCGTTTATTACAGCCAGTAACATATGCACATACAAGTTAGAAGGGATTTTTCTTTTAAGAAAACACCTTGAGAATTGTTGAAGAGGGGTCTGCATTATACAAAGCAGATCTGTGTCTGATCTTTGCTACCGCCTCAAGGGAAAGGGAGGTTAAGGCCATGTACATGTTTGCTAGGACCTGAGCCCACAAAGTGGAGCAGTCAGCTGCAGGGGCAACAGGAGAGGCCTTTTGCCATGATGGGTTTGTAATGCCAAAGATAAAGGACTGCCACCTCTATCTGCAAAAGCAGAATTTTGCAATAAAACAGTTCTAGGCTAAAACTGCGAGAAGCTGGACATATTTAACTGCAGTTCATATGCACTAGTCACAAGTGGCAGGCAGGCAGCCAGCCTTTAGATACAAGATGCCAAATTCTGTGCCAATACCTGAAAACCTGCTAATTTATGATAGAAGCTTTCTCTGGCTGAAGCTGTTCTAATAAATCTACCTGTCATAATTACAACATTCCTCATAGCCCCCTGTTCCCTAAGCCCGTGCAGTGGGCTGTGCAGGTTCACACTCCCTACCTCACCCAGCCAAAGCATGCTCTTGTTCCTGACTCCAAAGAGTCAAGCAATAAACCATTCCTAGGATATAAATCAGCATGGAGGCTGCAAGGAGGCTTTTTGCCTATTCCATATTCCACGCTGACTTACAGACCCAGAATTCTGAGTCACAATGTGATGTAGGGCTCAACGGCTCCAAAATTTAGAAACAGAGTTCTGTTTTCTCCATGCAGTGTTAGGAATGGGGATTATCAGAATGATTTTTGTAGAAACCAAGATTTCAGATGCCGAAAGGTTAATTCTGTGTAGCCACTGATTAGATCTGTTCCCTCTCCTGTAACAAGAGCTGTAGGACAGGACACTGAAAAGGTTATACAGCCTCACTGCGTGGATGTATCCACTTTCTCCTGCAGGATGCAACTTTGCTTTTCTAGAAATCCTGACCTAAATTCTTCCGAGTGGCACTGGTGTAAGTGCCAGAACAGCTCAGGAAGGAATGTGTTGTGTGTGTGTGCATTTGTGTCTGTTTGTAGGTGTGTATACCAGCAGACCAACAGGAATGGAACTGATCAGGGTTTTCATTTAATTTGTTTGGGTTTTTGGAGTTTGTTTTTTAAATAACTGCCAGATTTACTTTTTTAGGTTTGCCAGCACAACAGAAAAACTGGCAGAGCATAGAAGCAACTAAAGCATAGCCATGTGGACACACTTGCTTATCCAGGCTTCAGTCACAAAGAGCAAACTGATCAAATTACTGTGGGTTTTTCTGTCCCTTCCATGTTACTGCTCTGCTTTCCAAACTCCTGCCCTCAACTTGTACTCTGAGCTGCTTATCCTTGTCCTGGTCACCAGCACAGCACAGACTGCCTGATGCTCAGCCTTTTGCAGACAAGGAGGAGTGCATGGATTAGCTTTTAAAGGCTGTTTTCTATTAGAAAGCAATCTCAACAACATTAATTCCTTAGGCAGGCAGGCAGACACCTGCCATGTATTCTGCTTCTGCCACTGACAAGAGATACCTTCAGACACAGCACAATTCCTTCCTAAAAGGGCAAGAAGAAAAGGACCTTTCACTGCCCTGATCGAGTACAGCCAGGATGAGTCTGCTGCAGTGCAAACATTCTTTTTCTTTATAGGTGAGACAGGCCTCCAGGATCGGGCTAGCTGAGATTTTTTTTCTGCAAGGAAGGAGTGACCTTTCCCGAGGACATCTGCAGCCTCTCCACCACGTGAGAGGAGCAGCTGCAGAGAAGCTCCGGTGGCATCACCGAGTCTGGAATGCAGCGGGACCGGTGCCGACGTCAGTGAACACCCGGCTAGAAAAAAAAAAAATGTTCTCTCACTCGCTTAAACCCAGATAGATGGGCTGGTGTTAGGGCCCCGGCAGAAATCCTTGCCCAAACTTACATGCAGGTACTTCTGATAGGAAAGAAAAAAGGAATATTAAGGAAAGTACTAACACTTTTCCTCTGCCTGGGCTAAGCTCTGAAAACTTTAAATAGTTAACTGAGAATTAGCACAATTAAAACAACAACAAAAAATTTCAGTTGTGTTTCTGCCCCAGATAATGTGAGCTCTATTCTGAGTAAAGACTTCTAAAGATATTACATTACCATGCAGTCTTCAAAAAACCCATGCAGAGAAACACAAACCAACAATACCGAAAATCCTCTTAATTCAATCTGTGCTTTGTTGCACAAGACCACAGCAGGGAGTTTTTGGCTGTGGGAACACAAATACTCATCAACGCTACAGCTCAGGGTTCTGCTTCGATTACTACCCAAAAAGAGACAATTGCAGCCTGAAAAGTTTTCAGTCCCAGTAAACCAGACCTGGTGGGAGATCCCCAGGTGGCTCGGGGAAGACTCAGCAACACTGAGACTGTATGCCAGCCACCCCATGCATGGTTACTGCAGCTGCTGGGCTGGGAATGGGATGCCCTTGGTGCTTGCTGAGCTCCAACCTGCACTTCCCATCTCTGCATTGCAAGCTGAAAGTACTCCTGTCCTCTGCCTTTCAGCCCCCAGGGGCTCCCCCAACCCCATCAACTCCCCCAGCTCTGGTGCAGGAGCATTCTGAATGGGCTCGGGTGATAAATGTGAGGCATCAAGGTTGGAAAAGACCTCTAAGATCATCGAGTCCAACTATCCACCCAACAACCCCTAACCACCAAAGCATCCACTGTAGCTCTTCATCTTCTGAACACCTTCCAGGATGGTGCCCCCACCACCTCCCTAGGCAGCCTGTTCCAATGCTTCACCACTCTTTCTGTGAAGAAGTTTTTCCTAATATCTAACCTGAACCTGCCCTGGTGGAGCTTTAACCCATTTCCTCTTGTCCTATCACTGGTCACCAGAGAGAAGAGGCAGTGTCTGTATCACTACCATCTCCTTTGAGGTAGTTGTAGAGAGCAATGAGGTCTCCCCACAGCCTTCTCTTCTCTAAGCTGAATAGCCCCAGTTCCCTGAGTCTCTTCTCGTAAGGATTGCTCTCCAGACTTCTGATCAGCTTGGGTCCCCTTCTCTGCACCCTCTCCAGCACCTCGATGTCCTTATTATACTGCAGTGCCCAAAACTGCACACAGTACTCAAATTGTGGTCTCACTATGGCAGAGCATAGGGGCAGGATCACCTCCCTGGTCCTGCTGGACACACTGTTTCTGATACAGGCCAGGATGGAGTTGGCCTTCTTGGCCACCTGGCCAGGGGAGCTGGCAGGGAGGCTGTGCTGGTGCTTTGGGTACTGCACACCCTGCTGATGCTGATGACTCTGGCAGTGATGGGTGAGAGGTCCTCACCTCAGCCCCAGCCTCCCTTGCCCCGAGGGAGAGTGCCCTGGGGAGCTGCTCTGGGTTTTCAGACATCCCTGTCCTGCTTTTATCAACCCTGATGGCTCTCCTGCTCCTGAGCACCTGAGTCACTCAAGCCGCCTGCCCTGCCCCAGCTCCCACCCTGCTGCACGCCAGAGGCTTTACAGTCAACACAAGAGTGACACAGCAGGGAGGCAAAGTCCCTGGGGAGGTAACTGTGATGATTACCTCTTCATCTGCAAGTGCATCAGATGCACTGAGAAATAAAAATGACTGCTGAATCAACAGGAGAAATGGAAACCAGAGATTTGCCTTGCTCAGTCTCTGCAGAAACCACACCTAACAGGGACAGAGGGCTGGGGAGGGGAGAAAGAAACAGCAGAAAGGAGAAACAGGGCATAAGGCTTCAAGTCTTGTGCCATGAGAGCAACATTTATGAGGGTTCCTGTGGAGATCACCCAGGTGCATCCTTAGTGACTTCTCCTATAGCATTTGGGAAGGGGCAGCATCCCCTCCAAAGACAACCATCGTGAAACTTGGTTGGTTTATGAAACAAGGATCTCCCAAGAGCAGGAAAGCACTTTCCATCCTACAGCTGGCCTCAAACACTTATCTCTGCCATATCTGAATGACCTTCCAAACCCTCCTTGAAGGCTCATCTGCATGTTTGGCTTTCAGGCCTCTGCTGCCCTGGCTACTCAAGCACTACTGCATGGGCTGAGGCTCTCCTGCCCAACTGATCCTGTGCTTGGTATCTCCAGCACCACATGGAAGAGACCCCAGGAGCAGAGCCCGAGCACTGCACACAGCACAACAACACTACATGAACCGACCATGAGGGATCAACCCTCACTTAATGGCAAGAAAGAAAGCTTCACTCACCCTCTGATCCTTCAGGAGCTGACAGCAAGAGGAAGGACCATCAGTGGGATCAGCCAGCACTGCTGGGATTGTACAGAAAGGTTTTGTTTTCAAACTTTGCTCAGTTGTGTGTGGGCCCTTTAAGGACCTAATCTCCGTGTGATTGTTCCCAGCACCAGCCATGCCCCTGTGGTAATTAAAGATTTAGGGAAGCAGCTTCTAATGACTGCTTCCCTCTCAGGCAGGCCACCTGCAGCTGAGCTGTGTCAGTGCTGCCCTTGGCCATCTCTTCCATCTCAGTTAGATACTCCAAGCTTTCCCAAATGCCCCTGAGAGCTGTTTTCTCTCAATAAGCACCCAGAACCGATCACAGCACTCCAGAACTGCTCACTGAAAGGAGACAGACACCAACCATTCATCTGACTGAGCAATGCCCTGTGATACTATACCTGTTCTGCAGCACTGGCTACTAGGTTCCCATTCTCTGTTAATTAAACCAGAATTTGCCTCTAATTTCTCATGGTGCTCTGTGTACCTAACTCAGTGAGTTACTGCTTCCCCAGCACCCTTGAAATGGACACACTGGGCCAGGCAGTGGGTCCTTTTAATACATATTCCAGCTTTTTTTTTTTTTTTTTTTTTTTTTTTAATTTGCATTCCACTGCTGAAAAACTCCCCCAGAGCACAGGCTGCCACCTTTCAAACAAGGTCAGATGCCGACCTCCTCTCCCACTGCCAATGACCTTATTAGCACTGATCATGGTTCTAATAATATCCTGCAATCTAAGCGGGCCATCTGCTGTAACACTTCCTTACAAACTTGGGGAATTGCTTAGTTTGAGTACCCTGAAGTCCCAGCAAGCCCCTCAGGATCACACCTCCACCTCCCAAGCTTTCCAGCTTGGAGCTCAAGCGTGCAGGTAACAGCACAGAACTATGCTCGGGTGCTGACTTCAGACAGAGGTAAAAAAGAAGAGTCATAGGCTAAAAAGCCATCACCCCAAGCATCCACAGCCTTGAACTATTCTGACAGTGGGGACACCAGGTAACCACGTCACTGAAACCCGAGGCCAAACACTAACCACATGTTCAGAGAGTAAAAAGTGCCAGGGCTGCCAAGAGCAGACATCAATGTTACTTTTGTGCCATGTAGTTTCTACTGTATGGACAGCAAAAAGATATGATCCAAACACATAAACTATGGTTATGCTGAATATTTTCACTGCCATTACAGGAGAGGAGGCTTTTGTAACAGACAGGTAAACTTGCAGAAGAGCTAACTGTTTGATAGCTATTTATTTAAAAGGACCCAGGGTTTGAAATGCTTACTTAGTTAGGACATCTGTCTAAAACACCCAGAGTCTTGTTACTACAGTAGCTCAGCTCCACTCAGTCTTCAAAGGAATTTTGTTTGTACTGCTCCTCTGAGGTCAGAAAGAACAATTAGGCACAGAGACTGACAGTACAACACTTTAAAGCATCACGAGGCTTTGAAAGATGACTTTCCAAATCTTGGCCTTTCAACTAATCAAAAGGCCATCATCAGACATGGCATTAGAGAGCACATGAGGAAGAGGGTCAGTGCCTGCTTCTCTGCAGTTTTATGAACAGCAATAAAGCAACATAAATAAGCCATAAGTAAACCTGTGCCTGTATGGCGCTGCATTCACCAAGGTGTCTCAAAGCATTTGTTTTAATACCAGCATAACAATATCTATAGGGGCAGATTTTCAAGGAGCTCAGCTCCTCATTTGAAAATTTTACCGCTTACTTAAATGTGGGAAATGTCATATGATGGGCCTGGCACTTGTTTTGTTTTAAAAGTTTCCAGATAGCTCAGTTACATAGATGCATGTTACTGCACCCTCCTTCAGATGGGTGAACCAAGTGTCAGAAAGCTATTGTCAGCACAGGGATTACATCAAACAGATGCTATGCTGCTGAAAAAATTTACCAACTCCACATGCTTGTTCAAAGTCATTCTCCTCCTCAAAGGCATCTTCCAGCACCTTTCCTCAGCTGGCTTTGCTGGGCTAGTGCTGTCATGGATGAGCAAGAGAATTAGCTTCACTGAGACAGCAGCAAGCCAGGACACCATGGCCAAGTGTGGCTCCATGTTTACAAGGATCCTCTTTTCCTCAAGCTCTCTCCTGGGAGTGAGACTTGCAGGTTTGGGGCACTGATTTGAATGACAGTGTTAGTTACTGCTATAAATCAGAGCTAGAAGATGTAAAGCTTTAACTTCCTTCCCCACGTGGATCTGGCATCGCTACAGCTTGCAGCACGGCACCTGTTGAGGTGCCAGGGCTGACTGTATAAACACACAACCCTCTGTGCTCCCTGGGCCAACTTGTGACTCACAGCCATCCCAGAGCTGCCACAGCTTGCTAGCTGGGCTTCGGCACCCCATCTCCCTCCTTCCAGTGCAGAGGAATCCCCTGGGGCTCGCAGAGCATCATGTATGTGCTGGGTCATGGGAGCAGAGCTTGTGCTTGCAGATCCAAGCAGAGCTGGCAGGACTGCAAGCTCCAGGGTGCATGTGCTGAGAATGTGCAAAGAAACTCTCCCAAAATGGAAAGCCAAGGGTGTCAGAGGAGACAACCAAAGTCAGTTCTCCCCCTTCAGAGAACAGCTGAGGATCATTTCCCTCCCTCAAAACTCGATGCAGCACCTCGCTTCAGTGCAAGGAGCTCTTTGCTGCCCACAGGAATTCTACAGTGCTTAAAATTAGGTTTAAGCATTTTGCAAAAATGGAACCTCAATCAGGAGGGTTGTTTTGTTTTTTTTCCTTAAAAAAGGAAACTGAGCCTCAGGAGCAGGAGGTGGCATGCCCTGGCGGGTGCAACACTGCAATATGCCCATAAAAGGTTTCCAAATGTATCTGCCTAAGCACACACAGTGGTTACATCCCAAGTGGGTCACATCCCAAAAGAATGTCTCCCCTGCTTTTTTAGGCAAGTGTGAGCAGCAGTCAGCACTTTACCATCACCTTCCCAACCGAAACCAAGGTTTCTCTTGGCTGATATTAATAATGTAAATGCTGCTGGGTTTATCCTTTGGGGATGGTGGTTTGCATGTGCCACATGGAAGACGACCAGAGAGAGGAAGCCCTGAACTGCCAGGACTGCCCTCCAAAGTGCAGTCCCAGGATAGCTACTGCGCTGCTTTCCAACACATTCAAGGGAAAATGAACACAAGCCTGCAGCCCAAGGAAAAGCTGTAATAAATAAATTATCTGATGGAAGAAATGGGAGAGGTCTTGTGCCTGCCCTTTGTACCAGGAGCACTTCCCAATGTGCCAGTCTGCACTCGCACCTCTGCCTCTTGAACCTGACCTAGGGACACCATGCATGAGACTGGCACCTCCAAACACTCAGGTAGCAGCAAACTCATCTGCCCCTTCATGGGAAAGCCCTTCAAGAGCTATGTGGGGTCAGGAGGTCTGGGAGACTGTCAGTGCTCTCTGTGTTCAGAAACAGAAGACATAAGGCCATACCTGGCGTCATCCTGTGACTGAACAACTTTGCTGTTACTTGCAGTTGTTCATTAATGGCCTCACATTGACCAAGCCTGTACAACAGCTTTACACAGAGAAAGCAACAAAGATCTGCCAAGCACCCAAAAAAAGGCTTTGCAAAGCAAATGCCCAAATTCACCCAGTATGCACCCTCCACCTGAGCAGGAGTCTGAGGTCTGCTGGGCAGGCCAACCTGGCATTTGAGGGACCTGTGCTTTCAGGAAGAAGTTGCCCAAGCCTAACCAATTACAAAAATATGAACTTAAGTACTTAACTGCTGCTACTACTACAAGTGTCACACTGATAGCTTCAGAGTGCATTTCCTTTTCAGACAATTTCTGCAAGCTTTATCACAGGCTCTTAACATCCACCTCTGTACTGATGGCAGCAATCTCCATACTGACAGTGGCAGTTCAAAGTACATCCCCCCAGCTCCTATCTCCAGGAGTCCCCAAGAAGCTCTCTATGCTAAGATGGGTCTCACTTCTCACAGTTCCCATCATTGCTACACAGCACTCCCAGGACTTCCCTCACTCTTATAGCAATGAGTTAGTCAGGGAGCACCCCTACAGGGAGGCACAAAAACCAGACTATGGATCACAAAAGCTATGGATATCCTGCCTTTCTTGCCTTGTTACCCCTGCACACCACCAGAAAGACCTAATGGTGAAAAGAACAGGGTCAATCCCTTCTTCCTCCACAGCATGCCTCAAAAATCACCTGCTTGCATTAAAGTCAGAAAGTTTCTGCCAAAGCCTCTGCCTTGCATCTTTGCAAATAGCTGCAATGAATAAGACCTTCCCACCTCTGGCTGACTATTGCTGTCCCTGCAGACTTAGCAGATAACACCATCTTTTTTCCAGTTACACGCACGCATCATCCAGCACCTCTGCACAGAGCCAAGGACCAAGGGGATTTTAGCTCAGATGCTGGACTTCATGTTCAGCATCTAAGGTACTCTGTCCTCCTACTAATGCTGTTGTAGAGGCAGTGACCTGCAATGGAAAAGCAAAGAGACAGCTCAGGGCAGCAACCTTTTAAACCTCAATAGCAAGATTCACCAGTGCTCATCTGTCATGGTTCAGCTGTCAGAAAGTCACAGATAAATAAAGTGAGACTGCTGGGACATCAGAGAAACCTATGGATAATGGTAAATAAATCAAACATGCTCTGCACAGACTTCTGTCCTACAAAAAGATCAGTTAGGCAGATTAAAGCAACAAGTTTTATCTTTCCCTGGAAAGCTGAAGGTGCCTAGGGAAGTCACAGACCATCCAAGTAACCAGCTTGACCCCAAGAGAAAACATCTGCAGTCCAGACACTGGGGCAAGTTTGAAAGATACTGAGCCACAGGCACCACCAGGTGAGCTTCTCCATCAGCAGTCTCCATCACACAGCTGTGCCAAAAACCTTCAGGAGACATTGAAGAGAGTATACCCAGCATGTGTGCCAATTAATTATGCTGCAACACCGAGGAGCATGTTGTAACCCATACAAAAGAAGGGATCAGACCTAAATAATGTTTTTTCATTTAAGCCCTCATTCTCCTTTAAGTACCACTTAACTTTAAGAGAAACACAATACGAAAAGTTCTTATAAATAAGCTTAAATACAATCTCCCCTGCTTTTAGTTTTTTGATTCAGTGGTTATAAAAAGTACTTATGATGTGCTGTAAGACACACGAGCATCTAGACAAGACAGAAAGCTGCTGCAAATCTACTTCTCATCACCAAATGCTGTTTTTATGCAGGTAAGTACCTTAATGACAAATGGAAAGGAGAAGTTTTTCTCAAAGGTGACTTGGCTCAACACTGTTCATCTGGTTTATTTGCATCTCCATTACACTGAGCTGAGAAAGCCCGACAGAGTGTCTCCAAAAATATCTCTATGGCTTTGTTTGCTTTCTTCTTCCTCTTTAAAACCATAGCCATATGCTAAGTTTAGTGGGTGTTTTCAGTTGTTTCCTAGTTTAGAGTTCATTTAAATAAAAAAAATTAAAAAAAAAAAAAAGATTTGATTGCAAACCAGTAACAGAAATAATTCTGGTGAAGTCAGCATAAACCAGGTACAAATTAGCATGAAAACTATAAGGAACAGCCTCAGGTACACCAGTTTCAAGATCATACAGTACATTTACTGCACCAGCACAGTGAACTTTTTAGATTGCCATGGGACTTTGAATACTATTACCAGATAATAACACTTCTTTTATAAAACAGACAATTTAGACAAAACTGCACTTTTAACTCCTGATTTTATACCTGTTCACAGACAACTTTTCTCTTTATGTATAAAAGAGAAAAGCTTTGAAACACGCAATAGCTTAACCATGTCTTTTAAATTAGACCTTTCAAAGCCAAAATTCATTAAACCCCTGAAATTTTCTCCACACTATTTTCTGTCTTTCAAAATGCTCTTCAAAAGTTTGATTTGAATATGGAAACATCTACATTCATAAAGTGAATAAAAAAATTTTAAAACAAAACCAAAAATCAACACATCCCACAAAGCTGGGCTTGTCATTTTTTCCCCAAAACTGTAAGCACATAGTGAGGATACCCAAACTGTGAGCAGTATAAATAAAAGCCTCTGTAGACACCTGGTCTGCGTTACCTACATATTTTTCTATAATATATCACTATATCCTAGTACTCATCTCTCAGCTTCCTTCTCAATTAGCGTTTCTAGTGACCAAAGATGGTGCTTTTTTTCCTTCCTGACATCTTTAAAAACAGAAAAACACAACTAAGGATTCCTGGCTAGGGAATTAAGCATCAGACAGGCTCACACCATGTCCACCTGATCCATCCTGAACAGGAAGGTTAATGACTTGATGAGCACTTGCAGGCAGCCCACCACAGTGCTCCTACAGGCACAGTAAGAACTGCCACAAGCCAGCAAACCGTGTCCTGACCCTTGCAAAAAGCATCAGCTAGGCACTAGCAGGTGCACACTAAACCCAGGATGAGCCCAAAGGCCATCTGTGTTTAGAGCAATGACAGTACACTCCTGTCCTTTTCTCAAAACATCTCAAGAGATGCTATGGGACCCGGCTAGGAGGTACCACAGTGCATCAACTGCTGCCCAGCAGCCCTCATGGTAATTTCTGGAAGGGATGGCCCAGCAGTGGTTGTGCCTCATGCCTCTGGACTGCCCTCCCCCAAGCTGTGGAGCTTGCCCTTCCATTCACACAAATTAATTCAGACATCACTGTTCTTCCAGAACAACGAAGGGAAAAGCGTTAGTAGAGAGTGACAGTTCTCTTGGCATCCAATTCAAATCTGTGAACAGCTTCTCACAAGAAGCTATTTTTAAGTTTTATATCAGTCTGCTTGAGAAAGGTTCCTTCTGCTGCCTACCAATGTGCAAACTCCCCCTTCGAAGAGCCACAGCTCAGGACAGCAAGATCCAGCCCTGCACTTGCAACCTAAACAAGAGTCAGTATTTGATCAGCAAAAAGCATTTCCCAACCACACAACACTCCTGCATAGCATGTCCTTGTGAACCCCACCCAAGCACCAGGGAATCCCCCACCACCACCTTCAGGAGTCCTGGGTGCTCTTCACAAGCTTAGAGGTAGCACACATTTTCCCCCATGAAACAGCCCTGAGGCAGACTGACTGTTTCTGGAAGCATTACTGCTCTTACCACTGCAAGAGGCAGAATTCCCACATGAGACTGAGGGGGAAAATAAAGAAGAAAATGAGATGCAGTAAGCATATAGATGCTGTGCATGACCTGACCAGCGAGGTGAAACCATTGTATGCTGGGTTATCAGAAGTTCCTGTATGAAGGCATTGTTCAGGCTTAAGAGGTCTGTGAGAAAAAAAAACAAGGAACAGCACTACACAATGGATGCAGATAAGCAACCTCTGAACAAAGCCCTGGGCAACTGCGAGATCACAGGAAAACTTATTAGCTGCAAGCATCCTACATCCTGTCTCAAATAAAGCAACCCAGATGTTCTGTTAATGCAGGGTGTGAAAAGATGAAAAGAGCACCAGAGCAGCTACTGAGCTCTCCAAAGCAGAGAGGGTCAGTGTTCAACAGCTGTCCAAAGGAAACAGCAGCTGAGTGCACAAAGATGTCCACAGGACAGGCAAGAAAAGCCTCTTCTTCAAAGGTCTAAGAATGTAGCATCTCTCTAATCACCAGCAAGGGAGGCCACTGCTATGACCAAGAGCTCCCCAATAACACTGCAAACTGGGCTCTGCAAGCCCAGCTCTAGCCCACAAACAGGAAGACCCCAGTTGAAGAGTTCAGTCACCAGGGTGGTTAAATCCACTGGGAAAAGCATCATGTCCTAACACACAGCCACTTGTAGTTTTGAGGACTGGACCTCTCCCTGGCACAGAACAGGGCTTTTCCAAGCAAGAGCAACTGGAGCCATGGCACTGGAGGAAGGAAGGGCTTCAAGACTCACTCCTAGTTTGAGAAGTGGGGTGCAAAAACAGCCCCACCATCAACCCTTGGCTCTGGTTAGCATGACCTCTCCTCCTGGTGTGCTTTCCAAAGACAGAACTGTCAGCTCTCCACAAGCATTTCCTAAGCCTGGAAAATCTGTTGCCTGAAAAATTCTACTACATTTGCTACTGTATCAGGAGGAGAATGCACAAAGAACATGAGTTAACTGTCAGTTACACAGGAAACATGCTGAGCTGCAGAAGACCATTCTCTACTTCCCTGGTGTTTTTTCTTTCTCAACATGTTCTCCACCCCATTCCAAGCCACTGAAGTGGGACAAGTGTTCCCATGAGCCAGTGCATGGGATCTGAACCCCAGTTGCCCATACATTTGGTCTTGCACATCTCACAGCCCCAGATGTGCACAGAAGGGCCAGCACAGGGAACCCAGGCACACTGCAAACACTGCACCTCTACTTGATGACACCAGACTACAGTGCAGCTCAGAGCCAAGCTAAGAGGGATGGAGGCACAGGGGGCTCTTCAAACATCAGGCAAGTTCTGCAGGGGTTATGGTACTATCCTACATGGCAGGACAGTTCACAAATAAATGCTATAAAATGTAAACATAATACTCTCTTCATTCAAAGTATCAGCACCGCCACTGGCTACAAGTCAAAAGTTTCAAGGGCATAAAGAACATGACTTTTTCCCCCTCTGATAAAAATATTTTGTCTCTCACTGTCAGCAAACAATCAGTATAAATGAACATTTGAAAGTCACTGTGTAGCTAAGAGTTATTGCATACAATCAGATTTAAAAGAGTAAAAGCAAATGCAAATAGGAAACTTGAACTTCTTGGCAAATGGAAACAGAAGTGAAAATATGAAGAAGCCACAAACAGTAGTAAAATGGGTAAACCCATGCTAGACTGGATCCAGCCCCAGTCTGAACCTGTGCATAAATAATTCCACCAGTACTGTTACACATTATGCTCATAAAAATAAACCCAAATCTTTTCAAGCAATAATTGAAGTTCCAGGGAAAACTTTCAAGCTTGTAAAATTTACCACATTCCTTCTAGAAACTCAAACAGGTTAATTAAAACATTAAACACAATGTCAAGAGTTCTCAAAAGCAATCAGTTATCCATATTGTCTCGGGGGTTTATCATCCTATTTAAAACAACCTTTGAGAAGCCACACGTTTGGGGAAAAAAAAAAAAAGAAAAATAAATTGGTTGCTCCCTTCCTGCCAACTGTGGTGAAGCAACTCTGAACACAAATGCCCATCTCCCCTTCTGCAAGGCCACCATCCCCCACCCCAACTCAGACCCCGTGGATCTGGTGAATTTTGAAAGTCACCCCTGCAGCTCTGTAACAGTGTCAAGCAACCAAGAGTCATGCCAAATCAGTTCTGCAAAGCACTAGCAAAAAGGCTCAGCTGTACATCAAACAAGCCCAGCAGAACCATTGTGCTTGCATGTCCCTTGCAAAAAGTATTTTCCCAAAGCCCATTTTTTCTGGGAGCCCTGCACTCCCAAATATTCTTGATGTTCCTTATCTACGGGATGGCATTAGAGGGCATCTGCAAATCTGTTTCCAGGAAATACATATAAAGTTGATTCAGTATTTTAAAGTACTGGTTTTGTTTCTGCTCATGAAAAGCCCATTTCAGATCCTCATGCCAAATGTGCAGCCAGTGTGCTCTGGACACAAATTAAAACCCTGGGGGTTTGGTTCTCTACTTTTCTCGTTTAAGTCTCATCTGCAGCCCATTAATGCGCATTCTTCATTTCAAGGACAGCTATATCAGACCTGAGCTACCACTAGAAAATGATCTGGATAAAATCCTCCTGCTCTGTGATGCCTGGCACTCCACACAATTGCACTTGATGCCAGACCCAACCTAGATTCCAGGAGCTACATCCTGCACCAGCAGCATCCTCCCTGCAGAAACAGAGCAACGAGCAATCGTTCTGCAAATCCCACACCCTCGCACACCCAGCCGTTCGGAAGAGAAGAAAAAGCAAGTGAGCTGAGGTAATGCACGTGTTAGACAGTCCTCACCTTTAGGGAGTCAAAGCAGGCAATAACTCGACCATTTTCCACATGGCAACTCCGTGATGGATGGGCGAACTTGCACTCTGCATCAGACCGAGAACAAGTACCTCTCTGAAACTCTCGACATACTTCTAATGTCAGCCATTTTGTATCACGAACCAGGGAAACGTTTACAGCCATATTAAAAAAAAAACAAAAATGAAAATGCAAGCAATCACACCCTTCTTCGGGGAAATATTTACTGCTGATATTTTTTTTCTCTTCTTCTTCTTTTTTTTTTTTTTTATTTTTTGTTTTTTTTAAAAAAAAAGGGTAAAAAAGTGAATTCAAGTTAAATGTGAAGAAATAACTAACTTGTTGCTTTGGTAGAACTCCTATTCATCAGCACTTAGGTTTTCATTTAAGTCAAATCGTGTTTGTTTAAACAAGAATTAAACATAAAGCCAATCATAAAATAGAAATCTTATCAGAACAACTGAAAATCAAATTAGAGGCCAGCTCCTAAAAGTGCAATTGTAGAAGTTAAAATATAAGTGTTATATTTTGTGCCACTGCCGCAGTTACTTGCAAATAACTGGCAGACTTTCAAAAGAATTCTGTGCTCTCCAGTTAATGGTTTCAATTATTCTTGCAAAAAGCATATGCTGCTGGCAGCACTTCAGTTTGTGGAATGGTCTCAGTCCTTGGGGAGAAAACTTCGGGTTTGCTTTTATTTTTCCTTCTATTTCTTGCTTCTAAAAATTACGGTTCGCAAGCATCAAAACGAGCAAAAGGACGTCTGAATATATTTTTTTTTTTTTCTTTCCTGTCTTTTAAATATTTGCTACATACTCGGGGAAGGAAAAAATGGCTGAGCAAATTGCGTATAAACGGGGAGGAAAAAAAAAAAAGAAAAAAAANCTGGGGTGCATTACAAGGGGGGGGCAAGGCTGGAGGAGTTGCCGTCAGGGCACGAACCGCAAGCAACGCCGAATTAAAAAGAAAGGGGGGCGAGGGGCAGAGAGAGGCAGCCCTAGACAGAAATCCAAGCAGCGGTGGCTTCAGGAAAGGCACTTTTCAGCAACCTGCAGGAAAAAGAGAAATAGAATCAGCCAAGAGCTGAGGCTGCCCCCGCTCAGGCGGGCGCGGAGCTGCCCGGACCCCGGCGGTGCGGCGCGGCCCCGGCAGCCATTGTGGGCACCGGGGGCACTTCCCTCACCGAGCTGCGCATGGGAGGAGGAAACGACCAATGGCGTTCGCCCTTGCAGGAGCAGACCCGGGCAGCCAGCCCATGGCAGAGGCCGTTTCACAGCGGCCCAGGCTGGCAGCCGATGGGTTTCGTGCCCGCCACACGGGAAAGAGCCCCAGACCCGCGGCCTGGCCTTGCGGGGCAGCCCCGAACCCCAATGCCCCGCGCAGCGCCCAGGGGGGTTCGGCCCAACCCAGTCTCGGCGCAGAGCACCCGCGCCGGGTCAGCCCGGCAAGGCGTCCCGCTGGGCTTGCGGTGCGGGATGGGCTGTATCACCAAGCAGCCCTCCCAGGAGTATTTTGTGCTCTTTAGTCCTTTTTTCATATTTCCCCCTCCCCCCCCCATTAACATCCTCCCGCCTCCTTTCTGTACGAACGTTCAGACAGTGAGCAGCTAGTGGCGTTATTGCATAAAAAGCAGAAGGACCTGCTACAGCTCAGCCCCATAACCACTTGGAATTTTTAAGGGGCTGTATTTAACCCATAACTAGCTGCAGGGCTGTTCCAGCAGGAGCCTGGGACAAACGTTTGCTCCTCTAAGGATCCAGAGCCTACAAAACCAATAGCAAACCCGACAGAAAAGTCTAAGCCACGCACACACCACAGAGGAAAAAACTCATTGTCACAGCTGTAGTTTTCTACCCCACTCAAGACTCGAATTACAACTCCAGCAACTCTTTAAAACAAGCAACTTTTGGTGCATTCCTATTCAATACTTCCTTGGCATACACTAAAAGGTTAAGCTGTCCCTAGAGTTTCCCATTCTAATATTAGCTGTACCAATGCCACCGGATAGGACTGGGCTGTTTCCAAGTTCCCAAAATCCACCCTTTTACTCCAGTATGGCTACCCCAGTTTTGCAAACACTTGACAGGAACAGGATGCTGCACGTGTGACTTCTATTAAGACTTCAAGCTTGCGCAAAAGAGCCTTCAACTACAAGAAAAGGAAGCTTAAATTCTTCTATTATTATTGGTATGTTACTGCAATTACACTGATCAGTAACTGAAACCTACTGGAGCTGGAACAGTCAAACAATGCTACCAAGGAATAAGTGTGGGAAGAGATTGTCATCAGCAGCAGGGGGTGGGGCACAGAGGCTGTTTGATTAACAGATCGAATTATTCCACATTAGAAAAACATTCATTAAACCTACACTGCAAGTATTTTCTAGGCTAATTAGAGTCAAGTTCATAATAAAAACTGGCAGTAATAAAAATCTCGCAATCCAGCTTGTAGCATCAACACAAAGGTTAGTCTGACCCATGGTTCTAGAAGGACCTTTGCATTTTTGCACATCAGGTGGGGAACAGAGACTGCAAACATCAGATTTGCTAATCATGTTTTAAATTTCAAAGGAAAATCTTTTTAAAAAGCACATGTAGCCATGCTCAGGTATTCTGGGTTTCGTAAGGAACAGAAATGCTCTAAATTCCAATTTTGCAAACAGGGCACATTAATGGAGGAATCCCATTCACTGATGTGTGAATGCCCCATCCAAACGAGCTCAGCAAGCAGGAAAAGATGCGTGGAAACCTTCTGCAGGGAGGTGGGGGCTGGCTGGGCGCAGCTCTTAAAAACGAGCTAGAACAGGTCATTTATGGGTGGGGATTAGAAAGAATGCTCTCAGAAGCTGCTCCTAGCAGACTGAAATACAACCATCTTGTGGATTAAGTGCCTATTCCCCAGCCTCATACTCCCAGGGAAGCAAGGGTCTGTTAATGCTGGGGCTTGAATATCATGGGTCTGAACTTGACACAGTTAAACCAAGATGTACAAACACTGTAGAAACATCTACCACTTCCCAGCCCTTCCACCTAGAGAAATCCCAAAGAATGTAACAAACCAAACATTCATCTTGCTCTCACCCGTGTAGCTCAGAAGTGCACACAGACACACAGGAATATGCCTGCACTAAATTGCTCAGTCCTCAAGATGATGGGAATCATGTTAATGGAAGTCAAATGAATCCTACAATACATCAAACTACAAATACCAAGTCTTTCAGATACATGTACATTGATGATCTTTTCATTTGAAAACTCCTAGGAGGGGGGAAAAAAAAATAATCCAAACAGGTAACTGAAGAACTCCTTGCCAATGTCCTGCTGATGGAAACTGAGATCTGCCCCACTTTGCAGACGGGCACACGTCTGTTCAACGAGCAAGAGACAAAAATGAATATTTTTTGCTACAGGAACAACCTACCTTCCTGCAGAAGGACAGACTATCATTTGAGACCCTAGGACTAGGGCTCCGGTACTGGGGGTAATAAATTAATACATTTTTAATGCCAAGGGCCTCAATTCTGCAGCCTGCATGCTGACTGGCAGAGAAACGCAGCAGCAGACACTGCTCTCTCATCACTTGTTTGCTGTGCATTCAGGAAAGCACTTAAGCACATGCTTAACTTTGGGCGTACCAACAATCCTACTGGAAAGAAGAAAACCTGAAGCATATACTTAAGTGCTTTGCTGAATCAGGGCCTAAATAAATCAATCTGCTTCACAGGTTTATCAGGGCTGGGAGGCCAGCAAACACAGGCTGTAGTCATCACATTTTGGCTTACGTGACTGCAGCCCACGGGAGCACGAGTTAGGCTTTTCTGCAAGTCAACAAATAGAGTTCTGTCAGTGTTTGGACTGCTGCAAATTCCCTCTCCATGTGGCCAGGCAGGCAGGTCTGACATCACCCCCAGTGCTGCACACTGCTGCAGCCAGGCTCCCACACACACTGCCAAAGGGTAACACACATGAGACAGGAACCTGCCACTCGCACTGTATAGCTGCAGTTCTCCATGTTTCAACTCCTGGCAGCAAACAACAGTAACTATTCTCACCACAATGCATCCTTGTAATTTCCTTGTATTAGCCATTTTTTTTTGGGGGGGAGGAGGGGTAACTGTCATTTTATTCACTTTGTTCTCCCCCTTCAACTGGGAGGAGCATCCATGCTAAAACAAACGTACAACAAGGATAAAAAGAAGCTCCAGAAAACACAGGCTTCGTTAGCATGCAGGAAATACAACAAAGGGTAGATGTTGCCTTTTGAACCCTTCTCAGCAAGCCAGATTCATTTGGCAGAGCTCATCTCCTCTGCTACCAGATGGGCCAATCTCACTCCAATGGCAGGAGCATCAAAGCTGGAGAAAGCAGCGAAGCAGAGTGAAAAGCTATGGCCTTTATCCCTGTAAAGAAAATATAATACCCTCAAAGCCTCTGCTTCAGGGCCACTTCCTGAGGCAGGCTCTAACTGCCCGGGATACAGAGGCTTGCTCCAGATGTCAGACCCAACCTTGCAGCTACTGAAATGAAGGGGCACAAGGGCAGTCTGAGGAGCAAAGGTCACACCAGGGCTCGTCTCTGGCGTGACTGAGATGCCCTCGCTGCTTGAGGTAACGTGAGGACAAGTATATTCACTTGATGCTTGAATTCTTCCTGCTTTGCATGAAACTGATCCCCTTCCACTGACACCCCCCATGGATGTCAACTTGTGAGGACACTTCCTGACAGCTGAGTTCAGAGATGGTAATTTATGTGACAGGGCAGGCTCAAGCAGCTCCCAAGTGTAAATGATTCTATTTAAAGGGGTTGGGTTTTTTGGGTTTTGTTTGGGTTTTTCTGTTGGGTTTTTTTTGGTTGTGGCTTTTTTTTTGGGGGGGGGGGGGGG
>JAAWXA010000017.1:8150610-8176436 GCA_038090715.1 Florisuga fusca | reverse complement strand
GTGGTTTGTTTTTTGTTTTGTTTTGTTTTTTTGTTTTGGCTTGGAGTTGTGTGTGTTTTTTGTTTTGGTGGGGGGTTTTGTTTGTTTTTTTGAGAAGAAAAAAATTACTGTTTTTGGCAAGGTGGATTCCATATTTATGGTTCTGCAAGGATTTCTGGGCCACAACTGCTCAGATGTGAAGCAGAAGTGCTGTTGTCCTAACTGGCAGTCCTGGTGAGAGAGAGCAGCAGCTAATTCCCCTTTGCCTCAAGTGGAACAGGGACAGTGAGAACAGTGAGGGGACACTGGAGCTTTTCCAAAGCCAAGTTCCAGCTGTGCCTTTTCTTTAGCACATGTGATGCTGTCTGTACTCCTCTCTTCAACACAAGCCACTAGCATATGACAGAGAAACCAAGGACTCGCTCTCCTGAGTCTGAGCCCAGCCCTGTGCTGCTTTACAGTTCTCAGTTACAGTCAATGAAAGCACAGACCCAGACACCCTGGATGGGTGGACACCCTGGAGGCACAGAAACAGAGAAACTGTGCTCTTAACATTGTATAATTCAGACCTCAAATCTTTAATTAATTTCACTATAACTTACCCCTAACTTCTAATGTTCTCCAAGTGTCTAGATATTGGCAGAGCCAAAAAAGAATGTTTGGGTCTTTTTTTTTTTTTAAATAGCCTTTCCTTAAAGCTGGCAGCAAAAAGGACACTCTCACTTATCAGTCCTTGCACCTTTGAGGCAATTCTGTGACCCTGGCTTTTCATTGCAGTTTAATGGGTACAGAAGACCTCAGTGCACCCACCACCCCCTCCTCAAGAAGCCAGAATGGGGCAACTCCTCATTCAAACACCAGTGAGATGTTTCCACTATCAAAAAACCCTTCCAATTAAATGCTGTGTTCCTGGAAACACTGCATAGCAAAGAGAAATGGAAACAATTAAAACAGAACGTGGAACACTTCTATTCTGAAAGAGAAACAAGTCCTCAGAATACCAGTACCCATCCGACAATATTTTCACATTCCCACAGAAAACAGTCCAAGAATCTTCTCTAGTCCTTTCTATTTCCTCCACTTTCGGAGCAGTATTAAAGACTACCTCATGTAGCAGCACAAGAAACCAAAAAGGCACAGTCAAGGGCAAGAATTTACAGGGGAGTGTTATAGTAGTACACTTATTAGCAGTGATGCATGGGGAAAGACAACCTGTATTTGTGGGAACCTTTCAGTCAGTGAGGAGGGAAAAAAAAGTCATCCAGGATCCACCGAGCCAGGAACCTGACATTAGTTCAGCTGGCTGACATCAGAGCAGCTCATTTTGGGCCTCACAAAAGTCCATGGCCTGTTAGGTGCTGCCATTATCAGATCACAAGGCAGCTCTGCTTCACTTGGGACTTACTAAAAAATGGAACTAGCAAGGAAGAAATGACAAAAATAACACCCACGAGTCAAGATGTGAATCCTCCACTACTGCAATCCTAATTAGCAAGGGGCTCTTCCCTTGTATCACATAAAATGCAGCAGGGCTCAAATTCCTACAGACTCCAGTTCCTCTGCCACTGCAACAGGGACAGTTTGTACACCACAGGGCTGCCTGCAATGTGGGCTGGATCCCACCCCCCGTGCTGACACAGGCTGTGCACTTGGGACAGGTGCCATCTCTGCAAACCTCAGCATCTCCATAGCTTCCCATTGCCTACACACTTAATGGGCTGCAGCATGAAGCTCAAAGAAGGTCAATTTATTTTCTGCCACCTCCAAGAGGTGCTTTTGTATTAGAAAATAATACTCTTTTGCTTTTCCACTCTGGCCCTCATACTTTAAAGCAAACACTTTAGGGACGTGGTAGACACTTTGAATATTTCCTTTGTGAACATTCTGTACCTGGACATTTTCTCCCTCAGGGAACAGTTTACTTTATTTAAGGTAGACCTTTACAGCTAGAAGAAAACAAACCTTCTTTTGTTCTTCTACCAGTTACTCAGAAAAGAAGCAGGCCTCCTCTACTACGGCCACGCATGAGAATTTTCTGTTCAAGGTCTAACTGCAGATGTTGGGTGCTGTTAAAAACCAGGGATCACACCACATGCCAAAGAGTCAAGTCAGCCCCTAGTGCGGTCTATCCAGAAGAAGAGGCAGAACCCAAAGCCACAGATGCAAATAAAACAACCCTCTCATGCTGCTGCAATGGAGAAGACTCGCTGACATGACACAAACCCACTGCAGAAGAGGCTGCGTGCACACAGTGGATGTTTAGGCAATTAACACATTTCTGTGCTGAAGGAGCTACTAATGCTTGTCCTTCTTACCTCACTCTTCCTCATGTCACTGGCCTGAAGCAACCTTGCAGAGTATGGGTTACTGGTTGTGACCTCTACAGAAAGAGCAGTCCAAGTAAAATTCTCCCACTCCTCCTTGGGAACTATGAAGTTGCACATACTCCATCCTACCTCCTAGGAAGCTTGCCAGCCTTGCTATGATGCTCCTGGATTTATGGACACAGAAGATAGCTGTGGTGCTCTGTGGGGACAGTGCTGCTTGTCCTTGGGGAAACAGACCATCCATCACTCATCTCTGGACAATCCCCACTGCTCTTAAGCTTCCCTGGCAGAACCCAGGTGTCTATCTTACCTTGAGGTGGCAGCTGAGGAACAAAGGGGGGAGGGGGGAAAAGAAAGGAAGAAAGAGAGAGAGAGAGGAAAAGAAAAGAGAGGAAAAGAAAAGAGAGGAAAAAAAAGAGAGGAAAAAAAAGAGAGGAAAAAAAAGAGAGGAAAAAAAAGAGAGGAAAAAAAAGAGGAAAAAAAAGAGAGGAAAAAAAAGAGAGGGAAAAAAAGAGAGGAAAAAAAAGAGAGGAAAAAAAGAGGAAAAAAAAAAGAGGAAAAAAAAAGAGGAAAAAAAAAGAGGAAAAAAAAAAGGAGAAAAAAAAGAGGNGGAAAAAAAAAAGAGGACTGTGAGGGAAGGAAGCCCTTAACTGCAGAGAAAAAAAGTTGTACAAATAAACTTGGAGAACTTTATCCTCCCTTGCATAGATGCCATTCTCCACATTTACAGCCTGAAGCAAACAATCACAGGAAAAATAAATGCCAAGTTTAAAGAAATATTTGAAAAAATAATACCTTTGTTTCTGAAAGCTACCATTCTTCACTGTGCACAGCAGTGCTCCTATTCCCTCAGCCACCCAAAATCTTCACAGTTTGTTTTCCTACTTCAACAACATCCACCACATCTTGTCCACTAAAGTTCAAAGAATTCCTCTCCCTTTCTCTCCTGTGGGATTAGCTCTTCTCCAAAACACTTCAGCAAGCTAAGGGTTGGGAGCTATTTGCTTCCAGCTGCTGGGTATTTCTAAGCCAAAAATGCATTACAAAAATTTTGCAATTTAAGAAGCTTTTTTATTTGTTTGTCTTTGAACAAAGTCACAGAAGCTGCTGTGCTGGATTCTCACACTTGCCTCAGCAGAATGAACACCTTTCCATAGGGTGTTCCAGGGCAGAACGTGGTATGGTGCTTCCACATTTCACCGAGTAGGTTTGTTGTTAGAATAACCACACGTGCACATTTTTGTTCTTTCGGGCCCTTGATTATTTCCTGACATCAGCTTATTTGGGACCAGAGAGGGAACAAAACTCCTTTCCTACTCCAGCTCTCTGCTTGCAGTGATGGTGGATCCACTTGTGATCCCACACCTGTGGGATAAGGACATTCCTGCAGGATGTTCTACTTACTGATCTGGCAAACCAAGCAGGAGTTTTGCCTGAGACAGGCTACAGCACAGTGCCCACAGCTCCACAGGCACAGGAAAGATGCTTCCTTCTATTGGGACCTGGCCTGACAAATAAATCCTTTCTAGCCTTCCATGAGAGGCAGCCTTCCAGTGCCAAGGGCCAAGGTGGATAACCTGAAAGACCCTGTCTCAAAGCACTGCCAGCTTCAGAGGTGGATGCTTCCATCTCCAAGCATAAAGAGAGCTGTCTCACACAAAGAGAGCTCAATTGAGTCAAACAAATTTACAGAGGAGACAGGAAAGGCCAAGGCTCATTAAGGCTTGCTCCCCATCACATAATCACAAGAAATAGGATCAAACAGATGTATCCCACAATCTCTCTGATTATCCTACTCAGTGTTCAAGAAACCCCCAAGGTCCTTGCCAATCAGATAAGTGTCTGTGTGTGTTTGGGCAGGCTGATGGGACAGCTGAGAGGCAGGAATGCCTTTACCCAACTGCCCTTCATGGGATTCTGCTGGCATGGGTCTCTCCTGAGCTCCAAGCAGGGCCCTGGCCCTTGAGCCAGGCAATACACTTCTAAAGCATAAGAAATACTGAAATAGGAGCCCAGCTCAGCCATCCACCATGCTGAACAGGTCTGGGGCTTTTGGGAGGTGTAAGATTTGCTGAGAAGATGAAGTAGGAGACCTGGCCAGGTCTGGTGCTCCATAGGTGCCTCTACCTGTGAGCACATCCTAGTACCTGGAAAATTTCCATTCCAGACTTCTTAGATACAGAGCCTGCTGTGCAAGGAGACAGATTTTCTCCAACAGAAAGGCATTTACCAATCAGGTCTCACAGTGCATCTCCTCAAAGCACTTATGTGCTCCTACACACACCATGCTAGCTCTCCTTCCTGGTGACCACAGGCCTGCAGAAAGAGGAGACAGCATTTGGACAGTGGTTTGAATTTTCTCAGCTGGAAGAATTCACAGAAAACAAAAATAGTTTTTCTTTCAACATTCTTTGTACTGAGCTCTTGGATAAGCCATAAGTAACTTGGCAGCAAACCAGTTTGGTACAAACACAGAGCACCAGAACACAATGCAGTCATCACAAAGCCACCACTCTGGGCCAGACAGTAATTTTCCCCTTCGTACAGGGCAGGCCTCCAAAGTCTTTATGCTACTACATTCAAGTCCATCAGAATTACACAATGTGTTAGAAATGAGGACTGACACACAGTAACAAAAACACCTATTATTTATGGGCTATGCAGAAGGGCATATCACACACAAAGGTACTCAAGATACATTTGTGAAATGATTCAGGACTCAGGAAAAGGGAAGCCTGGACTTACTCCTCAACTCAGACCTCTAACAGCATCCTCAGGTTGCAAATCAAACACATGATGACAGAAGGAGACTAAAAGACTGGAAAAAAAAGCTCCCACTGTATTTAGGATAATTTATTTCAGGATTAAAAGAAAGAAGTTAGAACATGCAGGAAACAAGGAAAAGCAAACACAGCAACAATTGAGAGCATATTTTCCACTTCCATATGCCAGAAAAAATCCAGAGTAGCTTAGTCCAAAAGCCACTGTTGTCATGCAGGTAGTCACTGCAGGTCATTATTTAAGACAGAGAAGATGCTCCTGTCTGAAAGTGCCAGACTGGATTCTTGGAAACAAGGGCTGAAACCCTCCTGCAGCCATGGGTGCCACAAGTAACAATCACTCTGCAAAGAGGGGCTGTTCCATCCCTGTCTCTCAGTGATGGTTGCACATAAAACCCAGGAATAGCAATCAGGTATAAGAAACTACTACAGGAAAGGATGAAAAAGCACTAGATGAATAATCTGTCTCAGACCCCAGCCATTATAGTATGAAACAGGACACAAGAGGGGGGGCAGAAAGCATGCACATGAACATATGTATCAGCCCCATTAGTACAGCAGGCTGCAACAGGATGCAAGGCATGTCCAACAACTCCACTCTTGCTTGTGCAGCAATAAATACCCCCAGTGCATGAAAGAAAGACAGAGCTCTTGTAGCTGTGGGGGAAGAGCTGAGCCAAGAGGCACTTAGAAGGTGTAAGGGCCAGTTTTGTCATTGTACTTTGGCACCAAGTGCCAGTCACTCAGCTAGTGGCCAGGGGCTGTCTGACCGGTGGCCCTGTGTGCCTCAGCGGGGCTGGGGATGTACATGGAGAGGAGCCAACACAGCTAACCCCTGAAAAAGGCATGGTTGCTCTCAAGGTTCTTCCCAAGCAGGTCAGAGTTAGCGTGTTGTTAGCTCTCCTGTCTTACACACATCTCAAAATCTGTTATTCATTGCTCTTCATCTCACTGCCAGGTGGATGAATCAACTTTTCAGAGACTGCACATCCTCTGTCCTCCCTGAGACAGCTGAGTCATGGACATCACTGCAGTCCTCAGATCTTCAATTCTCTCCTTGCCCTCCTGCCTCTGTAACACAACAGCCTTCAACTTCTCTCCCCTGAGGAAGTCTTAGTGACCCGAATTACTTCCAATTGCTCACATAAGGCTGGTGGCACACTTTTCTTCCAGAAGGCATCTGGCTCTGCAAGAAACTATTAAATCAAAACCAGAAGCCTGACAAAGTGGGCTCTGCTAGCCAGGGCAGCTGTACAGATGAGCAGTGTCTTCCACATGCCTTGTCCTTCCTGCCACCACCCTACAGCCACCCGTGGCCAGCAACACAAAAACACACAAGCACATGCACCTGCCCGGTTTGGTGTCTGTCCAAGCTGACTTTTAAATTAAAGCAGCAGACCAAAAACCCTAACAGGGACATATTCCCTCAAAGCTTGAGCACTCACTCTGAACCACCATCCATTAATGCATTAATTTTCCCCCCACCCAAGGGAAAGAGTTTGGGTGATGAAAGAGGGAAGAGATAAATGGCAAGCGGAGTCTTTGTTTTAATTGGCTGCTGGTAAGAACATTAGAAGGATGTTTGAAGGAGAATGATTACTGGCAGAGTGCAGAGGAGGTAATCAAAGGTGTCTGACAAACGGAATTTATGATGCAGTTTAGCAATCCATCACCTGGCTAGCATTCCTACATAACACCTACATAAGCTTCAAATTATACCTAGCTTGGGGGGTCTGGCAAAAAGTGGCTGGTGTTCTCAGTACAAATGCACTGCTTACTTTTGCCTTTGTTTACACAGTTTAATCCCATTCTCAAAACAGATGCAGTCTGTATGCCTCAAGTTTTTATGTTTTTTGTATGTTTTACTCCACTGACATCTGTCTTCAACTTATACTAGCACATTTAAAATAGGTATCTTTGACTTTAAAAACAGAAAACTATGACAACCTACTCACTTTAGAGAATCCTATGTATTCCAAGTGTTTTACTAAATAAAAAAAAAATAAATCTCATATTCGACGCATTCTTAACTGACTTCAGAAGTCATGTACAAAACTGTTTGTACAGATTTAACATCTCAAAAATGTGTTAAGATGTTCACTGCTTACTATTCCAGGATTTTACCCCTAGCCCTTCTTGCAACCCCAGCTAAAAGCACTTTGCTCCTTCTAACACTACTGAAGCAATGTATTTCAAACAGGGGCGGGAAATCAGTTCACATACAAAGGATAAAAAATTTCAAATTTTTCTATGTGTGAGACCAACTTTGTGTACTAAATGCATACAAGGGAACATACGCTTACAGCAAAAACTCAACAGTGGAAATTTGGCTCCCTGCAACTCCCTGTGCTATAGATGCATTTTTTCCAGAGGAAGTCTAATGGTCTTGTTTGTTTTCCCCACTAATGGAGGAGTTCAATGAAATTTTCTATTGGGAAAGTCTAATGAGGTCAGAATAACAGAACAGAGTAACTAGGAAGGAATGTCCTTGCATTTTATTTTTAGAAGGATAAAGGTGGGGCCTTGCAAGAGGCAGGGGATGGGCCTGTTCTGGCACACTTGGCCAGGCTGGAAATGCTTGGTCCTATGATCTTGAGGGGGTTTTGAGCTTAGTTTTGTAACAGAAAAGCCCTTGCTGCAATCAGCAACAAGAGAATGGAAGGGTCCAGCTGGGAGAAGAGCAGAGGCATGCCTGGGGGGCACAGAGGCAGCTGGGACAGCAGCATCCCTGGAGACCAACTGCACCTTAGCCACATTCCTCTCTTCAACCTGTTTCCCCTTCTTGGCTGGGAAGTTGAGTACTTTTTCAGCTTCTCTGCTGAAACAGAGATCTCTCTACTTCTGCACATTCAAGGGAATCCAAGCTACACCAGTGTGAGCATTATGGAGGGAACCAAGAGCCAGAAAAGCCCAATAAAGCCGTGCAGGGGGGCACACAGGGGGGCACCGCAAAGGGAGCAACCAGCAGCGAACAGGACTTGCTCTGCTGTTCATCTGGAGGTCAAAAAACAGCAAGGCAGCCTCAGGAGCAAAGAGATGGACCAAAGTAAGGCTGTAAAAATGAAAGGGAACAAATCTCAGTAAAAGAACTGAGGCAGAGCAGGAAGTGGCTTGACTGGGTTACACAGGTAGGGAGGAAAATGGGTGCATTCAAGAGCAAGCAGGCTGTGGTCTCCTTCCTGGCATTAGCTAATCTGATTGGCACAAAGATACAAGAAACAGAGGCTTAAATAGCTCATGGGAGTAGATCTTCAGCTGGGGCGAGCTATCATCACTCAGCAATTAACCCTCTCAAAGCCTCTGCCTTTAAATCCAAAGCGTGGAGCTGACACTGCCAAGCACACCGAACACAAAATAAAAAACAAGGATCAAGTGGCTTTGTAAGGGTTAACAGACAGCAGAGAACAAGCTGTTCCACGCATTCAGGTCAGAAAAAACAGGACTCTGCCCACACAACACAGGTACCACACAACACATTGCTCTGCCAGGATCACCAGAGCTCAAGCGGAGGAGCAGCCAATCCTTCCCACTGGGAATGAGACTGCAAGGAGCCTCACCTTAGTATCTGCAAGGACAGACTGAACCCAGGGGAATAATTGTTGGAGATACAGTTTGGGGATCAAAGCATCCAGCAAGACCAGAGGGTAGTATCTCTGCTCCACTTCTTGATACTCCCTTTAGGAAAAAAGTAAAGGAAGGCTAAGTATGGGGAAAGTCTTTGGGATAAGGTGCAAAGCACCCTTTCACCCCCCCTGTGCTGCCCAGAGCTGCAGGTCTCCTAGTTGAGCTGAAGATGTAGGTGGAAACAATCCATCAGTTTGAAACCAGAACCCCAGGAATGGTTAAGAGAGGTTAAGAAAATGCTCTTTGACAGGCAGTCACGGGAAGCTGGACTTGCTCTTCAGCATGCATGTCCTCAAACACCAATGATTCAGAGTGGTACATTGCTTGTGAGTCCTTCCTCTGCTCCCATCCACAGACAGGTGCTGGCAGAGAGCAAATTCCCTCAGCAGCAGGAAAATGAAGGAATGAACCTCCTTCCAGATGGAGACAGAGAGCCAGCAGCACTCAGAGATGGCCAAGAGTAAGAGTAGTGCAGACATGCCTGATGTCCCAACCCTGATGCTCTCCAGTGTTCCACTATTTCTAACTCTAAGGACTTTCTAAGCCTGCTGTGGTTTGCCTGCTCACCATTCCCCAAACAGTTCCTCACTTAGTACTTGCTCAGTCTCCTCAGCACTTGTGCAAGCCTCACATGCTCTCAATACCCTTTGGCAAGGACTTCCACAGCTCCACCATGCCTTCACATGAAAGAAAGCAAGATCTCCTATGGAATCCTTGGCCACAATCACTCCTTTATCTCCCTGTCTTGCCTCAGTTGGTTTCATGATATGCTGCAAACTAAAAAAAAAAATCAGTCTCTTCCCAAAGACACAACCTTTTAGGGACTTCTATTATCTATGTACAGCAGTTTACAAAGCTTACTGTCCTCTCAGATAAAGGGTAAGGTCAGGGTGACAGAGTAATTGTGGGATGAAATGCCTTTTCTGGAATCTCGATACAGTCAGTCTCATTTGCAACCCCAGACTTGGGAGCAAGTTTGCAATTAAAAAAATTAACAATGACCTTGAATACAAAGGTACAAGTTAACTAACCCACATTCAGGCTTTGCTAATAAAGAAGCTCTTCTGCAGGCTACAGCACAAAGGCACTTTTCCCAAGATCAAGTTACCTCTGCCCAGCTATGCCAGGGTGGAAATTTTATAAAAGCTCCAAAACAGTGCTCATCCCTGCCCACCCCTCACCCTCCACTCTGCTAGAAGCAGGCTAAGATGCTTCTGTAAGTCCATGGTAAGGTAGGGCTCGTAATTAAGCACTAATGATTGCAATCACAAGGCATTTTCAAGGGACTGAATGACCAACTGGGTGGGGTTACATTACAATCCATTAACCTAATCGGCATTTAAACATCAAGAATACATAGCAGAAGCTGCCACTGGGATTATAAAGCAAAATGAGAATATACTCTTAGAACATGCATCTCTCAAGGCTCTGGAGAGCCTTGCAGCCATGTCTTCACAGATAATCACATCACAGGTACAGCACAAGATTAGCAAACAAGTGCCAGAGCTAATGAGCCTGTTTATTCATATTATTTAGCAGAGAAATGGTTTTTTTTCCCTCCATCCCATGGTAATGTTACTTTGACTGGTGCAGTGCCTGCAGTTAATACTAGGTCCATCCCATACTCTGAATTATCCCTTTAGGTACGAGAGCAAAGACATTTGGAGAATGAGTGCTTCCTACAACATCATGCACAGTTCACAGCATCAGAAAATTAAGCTGACTGGAAGAGTTAAACCCAATACTGCCCCCAAAGCAGAATTTATTTGGAATCATTACTCATGGACCAGTTGAACTAGGGGGTTGCTACTCTGCTTATTTCTCTGTAGATTGCAGGGCAAGGAAAAAAACATGAACTTCAAAGAAATGTCCTGAAAATGCCACATGCCCTAGGATGCCCCATACATGCCACTGTCCCTAGTGCTGTGCCCAATTTTACCCCTCTCCTTAACTGCTCCAGTACCTCTTAAGAAAATGTCAATTGCATACTTTTGCACTTACTGATTAGCTGGGATATCACTGAAACATGATGTCAGTTGGTAATTACCAACTCTTGGTAACTCCTTTGTATGGCAGTACTTCCTGCTGGGTTGGGTTTTAACATGTTGTCCTCACTCCTCTGAATCACCAACAAGTGGACCTTGGGTGTAGATGTATGTACATGTGATGGACCAAGGGCTCAGAAGTGCTGAGGCTACAAGAGATCTATCAGGAGAAAATGGTCTCATCTCCATCCAGGCAGATGTTCAGAACTGCAGTATGGGTTTTTGCAGTTTCCCCTGTAATTCCCATCTTTTTGTGGGTTTCAGTCACTAGTTAAGTGCATTCCCCACTTCATGCCATTTCTGCCCAGCCAGGGGCCCTGCCTACAGACAGAAGAGATTTTTTTTGTCTGGATCTTTGTTCTTTCAGCATCATCTAACTATCACTCCCATAACACCTGATTTAATATTTCAACCCCTTTAATTGCACACAGTAGAGTTTTATCGGAAATCTGATTATTGTTTGAAAGTCTGAGCATTGCACCCCAGCCTCAGAATTGATCTATCGACTGCTTTTAAATCTCCCATTTTAATTTAACATTTAACACTTTATACCTGCATTAATTACATTTCCCACGATCAATACCAACAAACACCATCTCTGGCCCTCTTTTGATAGAGAGAACTTTGGAGACCTTTCTCTTCCAAAACTCTCATGATAGTTTTGCTCTTGAACACAGGCATTTACAGGGCTGATCTTGCCAGTGGGAGAGATGAGAAAGGAACAGCCATGAAACACAGCAGTACTAAGGAAGGAGCAAGGTTTAGTAACCAACACCACCAGCAGAGACACACAGGTGCAGACCTGGCCCTGGCAGTGCCATGGGGACTGGCCTGGCCCCAGGACGTGGGGAGTGGAGACTCCAGCAGCTCATCCTCCATCTGTCCCACCCCCGTCTTGGCTGGAGGGGGACCACGGGGTGACACGCTGTGCAGGCTCCATCCTCACTCCTGCCCACGCTGAGCAGCCGGGGAGCTGGGCACAAGAACTGGGGCATGGGGAATGCTGACATCTCATCAGGGACAGCAAAGCTTTACGGGCTCAGGATCTCCCAGCATTTAACACACACCGTGCTCACACCAGCCCAAAGGTCTAGGTCCCTCTGCTTGAGTCACCATGGAGAGCAAAGCACTTCTTGCAGTGCTCCTCCAGTCCCCAAGTGGAGCAGAGCTCTTGTTAGCAGACACAAACTGCACAGACTAATTAAAGAAGATACTCATCATGCTGACTTTATATCCAACCTCTGCCAGCTCTCAAAGATACCAGCTCTAAGGCACTCGAAGATCCAGCTTCTTCAGAAGGACTGTTTCTGTGCTGCAACCGGAGACAGAAGAAAAGCATCCCTAGGCCCCCAGAAAACAGGAATATTTGTCCCTGAATAATTCCTCTAGTATATTAAGCACATGTCATTCTTACGCAAAGACTGCCCTGTACAGCTGCCAAGGTCAGTCAGACCTTGCTTTATTTGCTGCAGAAGGGCTGGCTGCTCAAGTTTTACCTTGTACATATTTTTTTCTGTGTTTTCTTGACTTAGATTTCCCTGCTGCTAATGCCTATGCATCTTATTGTCTGTTCAGTAGGTCATGCTACCTTCTCTGGCTGTTGATAATTACTACCCAATATTCAATACTCAAGACAGTCAAAAATCCAGCAAACTGATTCTTACAGTATGTTTAATTCAGGAGATACCAAGGACAATACTGAATAACAGTTTTCAAGGAAAACATGCTCCACAGCTTTTGCTAACAACATCAATATGTTTCTGTTTTCAGGGGGTCTTGACCCACTATCCACTCACACGGACACCACTGTTCACATTCTAGCATCTACATACAGATTTCTTGTGCAAGGACTGCAAACATCTAAATTCAACCAAATGGTACTGCCTGCCCACACAAGCTCCAGATTACAATACCAGTGAGTGTAGACTTAAGGAAGCATCCAAGTACTGAAAAGCCTGGAAATAAATTGATGCCAGAGTCTGAAATTAAGGTCCTATGCTTCTTAGACTGCATACATAGTCTTGCACACTACAGCCAGTAGTCTTACCTGTCCCTTTCCTCGGTTTATTTAATCCTGTAACACTGCAGGGGCAACAGTCAAACTTATATTATTTGCATAGGGAAGAAAACCAGTGTTTTGAAAATGTACAGCATCATGATACTGCAAAGGGCTCAAATGCCAAGAAAGTTTAATCCAACCACTACCTTTGCAGAAGAACAGGGTTCAAGTGCCCTGCCTGAGGTCAAGTGGTCTGGTAGAAAAACTTCCCCACAGCCTGCCCTGCTCAAGAAGCATGGTGCCCTGCCCCAGCCTCAAAACCCCAAATCAATGGATAGATGGCAAGCAAACATGTCCAACACCTCCCTGCCCTGAGAGAAACAGTGGAGTCTGCCAGTGAGCAGTTCTTTCTTGCTGGTTTATTTCGAGCTACACCTCACCACACTGTATCTGCCACAGCAACATCTGGTGATGAGCTCTTGCTTATCAGTGTCTGATGCAAGCAAACTTCAAGCCAGTGAGGAGATCTGGTCTGGTGGGAACAGCAAGCTGTAACTCCAGACAAGGGCTCACACATCCCTCTGACTAGCCCAGAAACCAAGCTGTTCCAGCTGTCCCACTTTGCCCCTCTGCTTCAACCTTGTTCACGAGGTACAGTCAGTAACACTAATGTCACATCACCCTGAGGGCTACAAGCTCCTAAGGGTACAAACCCCCCACAGTTTTATTCTGTATCAGACTCCGACCTTGGTAGGACCCCCACAGCTACTGCTGTAAATAAAAACCATCATTCATGCTTAAAACACATCCTGGTGCCAGAAGCCTCTCAACTTGAGACGGGCAGCAGTACAATGGGGCTGCACAGAGGGGTTAAGAAGCACTGCTGAAAAGGGATACAAACAAGGAGTTCAGGCTCTGAGCAAGCATGCTCTGCCATACATGCAGCTCAAAAGGTTAGCATCACTTGTGAGCAAGAACTGTCTGGCTGAACATACTGCCTTTGTTAACTGAGAATGGCTGCATGATGGAGTGGGCTAATTAACTGCATTTTACTTTTGGGGACCCAGGCTTAAATCCTGGCTCTTGTCACAGCTGAAAATGAATTTAGGGACTACAATGAGTGCCGAGACCATTTATTTTCCACAAAATCATCAAATAATTGCCAGTCTCCCGACAGAGAGGCCCAGAACTCTATGCAGGCACAGTAGTGCTTATGCTGTTATTTTCCTGCATACAGAAGTTATTAATGGATCAACGTGAGCATTCATCACAGCTGTCACTGCTGCTGAGCGCCCAAATGAAGCAGCACATCATGGAACATGGTGTGCTTCATGAGGCAGTGCCATGCAGATTGCATGTCCTGTAGGGAGGGAAGATGTGCCTGGCAACATTTAAATTTAAATTTTCATACAGATTCATATATCCCTTAAATTTAGAGCATAACGCAGCCCTGGTGTAACTCTATATTTATTTCATTGGGTTGGTCGTGGTCCAAGGGAGCTGAGGGTAATTTCCCCACTTCCTCATGGCTCAAGGCTGCCCAGTAGAGCCAGCAGGGAAGTGAGTACTTTCCCCATAAAGTAATTCTCTATTTTTATCTTGCTAAGAAAGTTTTTCATACGAAATGAAAACTCCTCCTTCAGGGAAAGCCAAATACCCTTTTCCTTTCAGATTTTTACCACATAAGTCTTCATCTGACCAAATAAGACATTTTTCCACTGAAAGGAATCATTGTGGAAAAACCAGAAGAGCAGAACAGCCCCTGAAGGTCTCCAAGCAAGAAGTACCAATAAATGGTATTCATGACTCTCGTGGCAGAATGTTCATTCATACCACTGTTTGCAGTTTCATCCTGTGCCTCAGTCCTGTGCCTGTGCAGTTTCATCCATGTGCCTCAGGTCACTCATGATGGGTGACAGTTATCATGGGGATCATCGGTGCCAAAGCAGTTTTGAGAGCAATATGCTCAATGTGTAGGTTAAGCAGCAGCTAGTGATTGTGAACCACAGTTCTGGACACAATATGCTGCTCTACTAAAGCACAGAGGTTATTGCTTCTAAGGTGCCACCCTCCTCCTCCTCTCTCAGCAAAAAGAGTGTCTCCTGCATCCTCAGCTGTCTGCTCAACTGAACACGGGCAGGAAGACAGAAGACATCCAAAGGAGGACAGAAAGGTTTTCTGAAGCAGCCTCTGGTACGTAAACACTCAACAACACACCATGGGTTGCATATGCAGCAATATATGTGCAGTACAGCAGTTTTCATCTGCACCAAACAAGAGACCCAGACACTCAGATTTGTGACACAACAAAAGGCAGGGTGGGCGTTGCCTTCGTGACAGGGTTTTACAGAAAGCCAAAGGCTGTGTGGAAGGCTTCCCTTGAAGAGTAGAAGAGGAAAGCATAAGTTGGATTTCCATCCAAAACAGGGGGAGCAGGGGCAAGGGTCTGGTCAGAAGACATCCATGAACTGGATAAGAAAGGAGCAGCAGCTTCAGTGCCCAGGGGGCTGATGAAGAACCTGAGGAACAGGTTCTCCCTGCTCCCAGGCAGAGTGAGATTCCCAAGGCCAAACCAAATTCTGCAAGTAAGGGCCACAAGTCTCCCCCCCACCATTATCTTTAAATCCTCTTTACTCCACAAAGCTATTCTCCACCCTTCTTCCCTTTTAATCAGGCCTGACCTACAGATGCCAGCCTCATTTCGGCTAAATCAACGCAACTGCCACATCTAGGATGCTGCTACAGGAAAACACACACGCTCCTGGCTGGATTCCAGAGTCTACTTCTTGGTCTAGACCTGACCTCGCTCCTCTTCTGCAAGCTTAATCCTTTACCTAAGGGCACAGTGAACATACAGGGACTCTAATGTGGGTCTGTCTATACTCAGTCTCTCCTTCAGCCTTCAGAGCCAGAAAAAAACCTCTTTTGATCATGCTGCACAAAGAGTAACAATTATTGATGGCAGGCTCCCCCTGAACTGCATGTTCTTCAAATTACACATACTTCAAGAGCTAAAAATCAAATATGAAACACACATTTTATGTTCTGCAAGGTACACCCCTACCCTAGAGCTCACCTAACAGGTCACAAACCTCCAATTAACAGTCCCCAATGCTTCCTCAGATGCAGCCCTGGCTTTGCATTGAAACCAGTCTCCACAGTTTTGCTAATATTACTGCATCAAGTACATTGATATTGTTGCATTTGTGACTCCTCTCTGGTACATCCCCAGAAGATGTACAGTGAAAAATACAGCAGCCTGAATCTCCTCTCACTCTCCCAGTTAGGAGGCTTCCTCCCAGGATCACCCTGCTAAGAACCACTAACAACATACAGGCTTAAGACCATCCTAAAAACATCCCACACAGCCAGTATCAGACTGCAGCCCTAGTTCCATCCTCCTATAAGCATCATGCAGGATTAAACCCTTGCTAAGGGATCTGCTTCCAGCACTGCTGCTGATTACTGGCAGCTTTCACCACCTGCAGATGCTGTCCAAAAGCACAGAAGAAAAATTTGTGCTCTTGGGAGTTCACAGTCTAGATACAGAGGTCAGGAGACACATTCTGTTCTTGTTAATGCAGTTATATTGAGAGAAGGAAAAAAAAAAAAAAAAAGTCAAGCCTGTATGCTTCTCAGAAGCAGATTATGGCTATTAATACAAAGATTACTAGCATTAAATGAATTTAAATTCTTTCTATTCAGAATACTAGGTTTTTTACATTCCTTCCAGTATCATTCCCATTTGTAGTCAGCTTCACTATTTACCTATCACGAAGATGTTACATTTGGACAATAATCACCATCATGGACTACACCCCCTCAGCAGTTTTCTTGTACTAGGCATCTGAAAAAAAAAACCCAAGGCATTTGTGGTGCTAACTTAACAAGCTTCCTATCTTCCTTTTATTTATTTATTTTTTAAAATAATTGCTGCGTAACTCTGTGAAGAAATTCTGCAGTCCTGGTAGCTTTTTTTGCCTATCAACAGGCAAGGGGAAAGTCTCACCAGCACAGCAGCAGGGTTACACCTGTAGGAGTGGGTGCTGCTGAGCCCCAGGGCTCTGCCAGGGAGAGCTGAAGATGCTCTCCAGCCTGGCCACGCCACAGCATCAGGGAGTGTCAAAAGGGACCAGCAAAAGGTGTCTGCCAGTGGTGACCAACATCTGATTTTCAATTTGGGTTGCTCTTTGTGGATGTTCATACTCGAGTTGAAAACAGTGCTCTGCACTAACCCTCTGGGAATTTTATAAAGCCAGCACCAGCAAACTTGAAGGTGGAGCACAGAGTAACAGGAGCAAAGCCAGCCACAGATTTATTCTCATGCCAAAAAACTCCTTTTGAAACTTAAAAGTTTAGCTGTAGTCTCCCACTCTCCAAAAAGTACCCAGAGAATACTTAAAAGAAAGTCAGCAGTCAAGCAAATCACCAGCCACGTGTTTGCTGCTGAACATCATCAATGTTTCTGATCAAAGCTTCTCACACATTTGCATCTACACTTTACTGAAAGGGAACTCCACAGCAAACAAACCCAGAATTCCTGCCTGTCAGCCCCAAATCTGAAGCAATTGTTCCCCAGGCCTCCCCTTTGCTTCCCTGGCCTGCACATCATCAAGACAAGTCAACTCATCCCCAAGTCTACAGAGTAGGAATCATTAGGGAGTTATCTGAAATGTAGTTTGTAGTCTGTAGTTAATTCCCTTTGTACAGTATCAGTTCAAGTGTCTCATCCTTTTGCTTCAGTAAGAGGGTTATGGCTGGAAAAACACACCTGCCTTAGCTCAGACTTATGCAATGCCTGTATTAAGCATTACTCTGATCAGTTGGTACATTAATAGTGTTCTACTGAAACAAAAAAAAACCCCAAACCCACAACAAAAACCCGCACCAAACAAAAAACCCAATAAACCCCCAAAACCCAATAAACCCAAAACCCCTCACCCAGCAGCTCAAACACTATCAGTGAGCACCCAGCCCTACCCATGCAGATGTTCACCACCATTTCCACTGATCCAAGTACAGGCTGCAATGGCCAGAGCAGTTCTGCCCTCCTGTGGGGTCTTGTTCCTGCCCTGTCCCTCAGCCAGGACAAGCATTCAAGGCAGAGGAATGAGGACAGCAGCAGGAAGGAGAGAGTACACCTTTCAGTGCCAAAATCCATTTGAAGGGCATGAAATGGCAGGCTCAGCTCCTCGTGGTGCCCATGGAGGCCAAGGGCACTTGGCACAGCCTGGAAGCTTGAGCAGCCAATGGCTCTGCCTTGGCAATGACCCTCTCTCAAGAGGTTTCCATAATTTCTCCCCAAAATACCACATTATCTCCACAAGTTTGCTTCTCTCCTTGCATGCACTGAAAGTCTCATACACATGGGAAGAACAGGGTGCAGACCCTATTACAGGGATGAATCCTGCACCATTGTGCAACTAAACACTCTTCCCATCCAGAAGTCACCAGGCACTGAATTCCCTAGGTTGGCTTCAGCAGGTGGAGGTATTCCAAGCTCTGAGGGAGAAACTATTTCTCACATAAGCTGGCGTGCAAAATGGTGCAATGACCCAACTAAGGACATCTGGGACACACTTTACAGCTGGGATGAATTTACCCTGGTATCCCTGGAACAAGATGGTGGCAGTGTACTGAAAATAATTAGATCTGCTGTTAGATGAACCAGAAACTTCCCTGTACCTTAAGAATGGATCTCAGGGTCTCATCAAATGTGTAACCTTCCACAGTAATATAGGATACAGAATGAATCTGGCTTGCAGCAGCAGCATCCTTACTCCAACCTTGGTATCTGAGCATCAGCTATAGAATGCATCATATTGTGACACAGTTCCTAGAGCTGGACAATCCCCAGGCCAGCAGGTCTCTCTCATTATCAAGGCTGATAAAACCTCATGCAGAACCCACATGCCCTACTCATCTGCTCAGTCTCAGAAGAAATGTGGATCACAACTCCTCAACTGACTAGAAGCAGATTCAAGAATGTGGATACCACTACCAAAATCCAGGTAGTCTGAGGGCACAGAGGTGCTTCACAACAACCCTTGTCCTTCCTTAGTCAGAGCCCAGCATTTGGAGGCTTCAGAAATATAGAGAACACCTGTAACCCTACTGATGGCTTCATGCTCCTGTTTCTTTTTTGTGCCTCAAAAATGATTTTACCAAAATGTCTCTGAAAACAGAACACAGGACCTCTGGTCCAGCTCTGCTCATTACCATTTTCATTAAAAAATTCACACTGTATTTAAAAGGACTCAACTGATACCTGGTATGGCTGTAAGATTTACCCATTGTCACTTGCTGGCTGTAAAGAGATCCTGCAGTTGAGAGGTTTGATTAAGAAGAATGAACAGCAGTGATGGAGAGCTTTGACCAGATTTAGGGGAGACAAACCCAAAGACCTCTCTTCTCCATCAGTTTTGTATCTTAATAGCCTGCAGTAACACTTTGCATGCTTTGTACTAACCCAGTGCTCTGGAGGACAACCCCCAGGAGCAGCCAGCCATGGCTCAGAGCAGGAGATGCTCTTTTGCAGGAGCTGGTTTTCCTTTTAAGGGGAAGGTTTCCCCATCAGCATGCAGGGATATTTGGCAGTTCACCATTCCAGCCTTCAGGACTGCTTTACCAAGCAGTCCATCTACCCACATGTCCCTCCCAATATTACAGCACAACCACCATCGCTTCACCTGCAGCCCCAGGACCTTCCACCAGAAGATCACCAGATGTTTCACAAACATTAATTAAGTCCCAGCATCCCAATTAACTCCAGGAGCATTATCCCCTCATGACCAAGGAGAGCAGAAGCAGGCTGAGGAGTCCTTGTCTTCCAGTGAGCCTGTCAAGGAGCCATCCATGGGCAGCCAGACCTGCCAGCTCCCTCCCTCTGCTCATCCACAGACTTACAAGATATTTCAAAGGTTTTTCCAAAACGGATAGGAAAAAATGCTGCCATCCTCTATGCAATAAAAAGGTACTACTACAGCTATCATCATCCAAATTAAAAGTCAAAGACAGAAATAAAGAGTCTCTGAAATATTCCGAAATCTCTGAAACTTACTGCTGCCTTGCAGAATGAAGCCAAACATCTTAATATGGAAAAACACCACTACTTTTGACCTAAACAGATTGAGAACAGGAAGTAAAAACAAATTAGGCAGCTGTGGCCTCCCCCACTATGAGCAAGAGCAGAGAAACCTGCATTTCCTGCCCACACTCACCCAGGTCTGCACATGGTTTGTGCAGGGGGCAATCCCACCTAAACCATCCAGAGATTCTTATTTAAGCTCCCATTTATTTAAGACAAGATTAGGCCATTATCTCTGAGGAAACAGCTGGGGAGAGCCAGTGAAAGAAAAGGAGGGCTGCAGGAATCTCCCCAAAATACTGCACCCGTTTGCAAACTGCACAGGGCCAGGCAACCCTGTGAGGGGATTCCCCTTCTTTCTGTAGCATTCTCAATTTACACCAGCTAAATTCCTGACTCAGCACAAGCATATTTCAGGAGTTAATTTTGGTTTTATTCCATCATCACCAGCAAAACCTGCAAAATAAAGTCAAGCCCTGATTGATTCAAAACCTAACTGCATCTAACCTAAATAACAGCTCTGTATTATTTGGGGTTTTTTGGTGGTTTGTTTTTTTTTGATCTTGTGCATACTACATTCTAATTATATCTTCAAGTTTTCATTTGTAGCTACAGTAACAATCCAGAAAGACAGGGATGAGCTAATTTTCATATCCACACTTGATTAAGGTGCTGGAGCTTTAAAAAAAAAAAAGTGACAGGTAGACCAAGGGGCTTACAAGAAAGAAGAAACCTGAAAAAATTACCATCTAAGCATCTCTTTTGTTAAAAATGGTATCTCAATGCCAAAGGGGATGGCTTTAAGACCTCAGCATAGCAATATCACACATGTAATGCAACAGAAAATGCCATTTACACCAACACTAAAGCAGCAGCTCAGACACTGGTAATTTGATTAAAACTCTGGTTTCAGAAAATCTTATAAGCATAATTTTTACTAGCTCAAGCAGATTTTTCCTACAAGATTTTAAAATATCACATATCAGGTGCAGAATACTTTATAAATCAGACTAAGATTTTTTTACTTGTGTTAATTTTTGTTTTAGAAAAATAATAGCACCCAACAAATTGCAGCCATTAATATAACACTGCCTTCACAGCAGATTTATGCCAGCATTACCAAAAGCAAAATTTCACCCAACAACACTTCTGGGTAATACAGACATCAGCAGGACAGAGAGGGGAAAAGCAATAAACATGCACAACCACAGACTTTGTGCATTACCATCCAAGACTCTTACAAGAGAAGGACGGGTATTTTGTGCCACATTTTTACAAGAAAGTAGTCCACGAGTAGCTCCTACTCACAGTGACCTCCAGTCCTCCCTCATATTCTTTTAAATCCTTCTCACTGCAAGGAAGGAAACTCCCCCTGCTCCCATTATTGTCCTGCGTGAAATCCTCTCTGCCCCAGTAAAAAAAAAAAAAAAAAAATTTAAAAATCCAGGTTTATCACGCTGAGGAAAGAACTGTAAGTGAGAAAGCAAAAAGGCAGTCAGAAGTGCCGCCAAAAAGAGCTCTTCCTCAAAAAAAAAGCCCTCCCTTAGGAAGCCTGCCAGTCAAACCCGATCACGAGGCTGTTTTCCGAGGGTGAATAGAGTTCTTATTGACACAGCTTATGTCTGCAGCATGCAGCCCTCCGCAAGGCTTTCAAGAGCAGATCGGATTACACAGACACATTCTCTCTGATTTTATGCATTCAGAAGCCCTCAGACATAAAATACCCAGCTCTGAAGGCCACCGGTTTTTCAGCTTGCTATCAGCCTGTGTGTCCAATGGGGGGGAAATAAGTAAGTAAATAAATAAAAAAGGTAGGAGGCAAAGAGATCCTGGCACCCTTACTTGGGCTCCAGAGGACCTCACCCTTGCTGAGCAGGGCTGTGTAATTTGGAGGCCAAACCACAGATTTGCTCCATGTGAGTAATAGGAGACGACTCTCTCCCATGGTGGGTACTTAGCATCTGGACAAGAGAAGGGGAAAAATAAATATCTGCTGACACTCTTTAAAATGAGGGAAGATAACATCACTGTGGGGAGGCAATGCTTCCTGGAAGATGGCATGGAAAAAGGGGAGGATACACACCTTTTAAAAGAACACCAACCACTGCCACGGTTCAGCAGGCAAGAGGTGCTCAACTGCAAAAGCACTGCAAGCACAAATTCAGACAAATTATCTACACAAGAGCAACAATTTGCACACACATGGGAACTTAAGAGCAAAAAACCTAAAAGGATCAATTTATACTGTTACTATACTTAGGGGGCACGATGAGGAACCACATTGCAGAAGACATCCATACAAAGTCTGGAGAACTTCTGATTCTGCACTAAAGGTGAACAGAGAATTACAAATGTTCTGTTATTAGAAATGCTCCTGCCTAAAGACTGCATTTCAGCACGGGAGACAAGCCTGTGATTAAATTACATGACAAATTAGGACCTCAGCATTGCCCTAGAGAACAAGTCATACACTGCCCACACTGACTAAAAAGAAACTCACAGAACAGTCTAAGAAGAAAAGCAGTGCAGTAACTGGTTCCCTATCACCTAAAAGGGAACCACTCCTGCACCAATTCATACACACCGAACTGAAGCTTCCCACTGAAATACTACATATGACAAAAATAGCAAATCAAGCAAGCTTGAGCTTCAGAGCTTTTGAGGGATTTTAAGAGCAAACACACTGCTCAATAAAGACATGCTCTCCTCCTCTTACAGGCTGCAATCACTCCCCAACTAAGTGTTTCTATCCTGTTTCAAAAGATTTGTCTCACATTATTTTTGGGTGCTCAGAGGCTGGATCTGGGTAACCCAAATGTGGAGTGCCTTGTCTGCCTACAGGGGCAGCTCTTTGCTTGCAGGTTCTGCACCCTTTTCAGAGTGCAGCAACAGTCACAGCTCCTGTAACTACCTTTGGAAACTGAGATCTAAGGCAACTCTGCTTTTCAGGGCACAGCCTCCCACTCCACGAGCAGCCTTGGGTTTCTAGTACTCATTTTAAGTTTCCACACGTGACTTCTAGTATGTTCATGGTCAGAAAGGCCTGCTCCTGTGATGGCTACATATTCTTTCCCAATGTGTCTGACTCACAGTGGTTTGCTACACTGCCAAAGCCAAGCTCTCACCACTGGCATGGCAGGGGTGTCCTGCTGCAGGCATCAGTCACCAAATCCTGACTGCAGATTTGTCATCATCACTTGTGCCTACAAAGAAAATCTTCCTTTGCTTTCATGCTCCTGGACTAAACTGCAGGCACTGGTGACCAGGAAAGCCATGGTTTGAATCGTGCATGAAGAAAGATCCATTTGCAAGGCACCAGCAACGCAGGTTTGCTCTCAGCATAGACCAGTGCTGCTAATAAAAGCAGCAGTCCAGCTTCACCCTGTCCTGTCTGCACACCCAGCTCCTTATGCCAATACAACTCTTTCTGTGGCCACATGCAAAAGCAAACCAAGGAAGCAGTGATGGCTAAAATGAGCATTGCTTTCTTCCTTGTTATTCTGCAAGGTTATTCTTAATCCATAAGGATAGTGAAGAGACTGGAGCAAAGGGCTAGTAGGAGAACCACTTTTTCCACCAGACCACAAGCTTCAAAACTGATTTGTAAACTGTACTGCAAAAGGTAAGAAAACTAACATCCCACCTTGGTAGTCACAAGTTTTTAAGCCCCACTTTGAGATTCCATTAAATGCACAGAACAGCCTCTCAAAACCTAATTTCTGGTGCCAGCACAAGTGCAAAACTCTAAGGTCCATATATTCATTTTGCTACGATGGGGCAAGCCCAGGAGACAACTTCTAGGTCTATAAAAATCTAAGAATAACATTTAACCTAATGTCAGCCATTCCACAACAGAGAAGAAAGATGCAGAAGGAAGCCACCACTGCTCATGAACTGGAATTGAGTATGGAAATAGTCTGAGAATCCTCTATGTGGATAAAACAACCCAGCATCCCTACTCATCAGCATGTGGACCAGCATCAGGAAGAAGGAATGGGAGCCCAGATCCACTCCCTCAATCTGTGGGGTTCCCTTACTTATCCACAGAGATGGAAAGGATGTGGTATCCTGCCTTCTCCTGACCTGGCCAGTTGCTGCAGGAGGCTGAGCAACAAAGGTTACAGCACCAAGGGGCTAATTTCCTTGCTGAACATCAGGTCTACTTTGAACCCCTGCTGGTATATCCCAAACCATCTGGAATATAGCACCAGGTCTGCTAGACACACAAAGCTGTATACAGGCTGAACCAGGTGCATATGTAAAACTGCTGCTTCTGGGAAGGCTGACTGTGCCCAAGAGCAGACTCCATCTTATACTGCTATAAAAGTACATCCCATAATACCAAAAAGCTTCTGCACAGTCCATTGTCTTTCAAAGTGAAACACTCAAATGCTGAAATAGCTCTCAAACTTTTCTGGGCCATTACCACTTTTAAATTACTTCATTTAAATATGTATCATGTCTATATATACACACACACACACCAACAGACATTAGCAGCTGTGAGAAGGGCTGTTGCCCACACACCGTAATCCTACACAGCCTCCCAGGTCTGCCTGTGCACAACTGTACCACCACAGCTCCTCACCAGTACAGCCCTTACAGAGCCACTTTAGAGCCCTGCTGGCAGGAATGCTGGAAAGACCACAGCCTGCAGGCTCACCACCAGAACACTTGCAAGCACACATCTTTTTTTGGGGTACAGAGAGCAGTGGGGGCAGGGAAGTTTTAAGACCAAATTAGAGAGTCCTTTGAACCCTTCAGTTCTGCATAAAGATGAACCTTCAGGAGTTTGCCCCTACCTCCAACCCCTCAGGGGCTGAGATGCATGATTTGCACATTCATTTGTATATAAAGCTGGAAAGAGCAGGACTGTGCCACTATGGCATTTCTCCAACCTGGAGAGCAGCACCATTGCAGCCCTCACGTACACAAAATACCTGCAAGGAGGACCCATGGGGGAAAAACATCTCTGCAACCCCATGGAAGCTGTATAGAAACTTTAACTGCAGTACTTCTGCTTCTGCATAATCCCAGAAGAACCAGCTTAATTCAGACTGCTCCAACTGAGACACTCCATAGTTTCAACATGGTACAGGCTACTACCTCGCTCTAATTACAGGATGACGCTACATGTCCAACAACTGCTGCAATTTAGTCTTGCCTGATACACCCCAGCTCCTAATTGCTCATCCCACCTCTCCCACACTTTTTGGCATCCTTTGAATAAAGGCAGGGATACATAGCAACATTTCATTATCACTCACACACGCACCCCAAGCCCCCCAAAGTGAAGTCATTATATCCTTGTGGTACTGAAGGCAGTGACTTCCACCACTGCAGAGCAAACTAGTTTTAAGCAAAGAGCACGGGCACAACACTTTTGTTCAGATGCTTGCCTCCACAAACACGTTACAGAATTACTGCTAACAGCCACCAATGCCCAACACCACAAACCCACAACATCGCTCCCCAAGCCAGGTGTTGATCTTGCAAGGAGCCCATCTCTGCAAGAAACGCGTTTTCCGAGAAGCCAAAGTTGCAGGATCGGGTCCCTCAGAGTTTCACTACCTCAAAGGCAGGGAACCTTCTTTACAGCCGCGCACATCCTGCTTTTAAGCTCAAAACCGCATCCGCAGCTCCCGCTGCCATGAAAAGCGAAAGGTTTCCTCCCCGCGACCCTCCGCCCGCGCCTGACCCGCATGCTAACAGGTCCCTTACTTGCCACTCGCCTGGCCACAGCCTCATGCTCTACAGGGGAATATTTTGTTCCCGAGCGAAGGAGCCGTCCGGCCATCGCTCCATGATGATTCAGCAAGGGGGTGGCTCCCCGTCGGAAGGCACACCTACTGCGAGCTGTCACACCACGGGGCTCGGGGAAAATGGGAGAAGTTGCTCTATCATGGCTGCACTTTCCGAAATGCGTAGACCTGGCCTGGTAGGGTCGAGGGGTGCGAAAGGTGGGGTTAGGGGGGCGAGGTGGTG